>JAFBJQ010001711.1:64972-100938 GCA_016785345.1 Trinectes maculatus
ACACAGCGTTTTGTTCATACAGATCGGTCGCTCGTTAATTTGTTACATGACATCCGACATACATTATTCATTCATGAAATAATGAATAAGTGGTCTTCGGTTCTTGTACATGTGTACACTGTTATAGTGTATATAATGCAGTGCGTTTACAAGTGTGTTGACAAATAAATACTTGATCATATAAACGTGTTGATTTTGTGTTATAATCTGCCACAAAAATAATAATAATAAAATCACATAACACCAGTAATGTCACGTTTGGGACAGTAACATTTTCGGGAAGTTGGGACTTAAAAGTCGTCATGAAATCATGCTCTAAATAAGTTACTGAGTTTTTCATTCACTCGTCCTGTAGCAGCTGCAGCAGAGATGCAGGAAACAGGAAACGGGACTGATTCGTTCACGATTCAAAACAGTCTTTTGAGATGCGTTCATTTGTCACGTGACAGCCAGCACAGACTGCCTGCTGTTTTAGAAGGCGCCTTTGTTAAATGAACGAAAAGACTCAAATTTCCCAACACTACAACCACCACCTGTTGTCCATGGAATGTTTTTGCTATGGACCTTGCCACCCTACCTGGTTGTCCGGTTAAGTATTATGTTTCTAAGGCTTGACATAAAGCTGACATGTTAGCTTTATGTCAGCGGTTACTGACTATCAGATCAGCTGTATGAAACTTAGATATTTAACATACTTGTGTGCTTGCGAATTTTTGGACTCAGACATCCTAATCTCAAAGAACTGGATGATTCACTAGTATGAGGAATCTGAGAGAACAGTTTTCTTAGGGATTGACTCCAGGGTTTTCAGATAAGCCAGGCGTTGGTGATTTGTACATCATCATAACAAACTAAAGTGCGGTCACTTTGGAAATTCAATTTGACAGCTTAGTCCCTTCCAAAATCCCTGCAATGTCAATGATAATGCATGGCTTAATCTACACATTAAACATTCCATCCACAAAGCCGTGGAGAGAGGAGGCCAGCAGCAGTTGACCAGGCTGGGAGGAATAAGTCCGAGCTGTAGCAGGGGGCATGGATTGCTGTGCGGGCCAGCTGGAAGACAAATGTGCGGCAAGGATGTAATTTTGTTCATGCAAATGATACAGAGCTCGCCGGGAAAATCAGAGCTTGTTTATGTGGTTCACTGTGACCTTCTCGAGAAAGGTTGTCTCCTTACTGCGACTGCAGGGATTTGATTAATGCAGCACCTGCTGGCGTGCCCGAGGTCTGTGTTATGTCATTGTCACGTCTACTGTAGCATACGTGCATTACAGTTCATTGTCTTAGAGACGTTACAATAATGTAGGAAAATTTTTTTAAATGAACATTGAGCTGCCTGATTTACATTTTTCTTGATAATCAACTTCAAGTTTAATTATTGGGTTTCATTTCACCACAGCAGCCCTCATCAGCAACTCCACATGAATGTACCATTAACTGCGTGATAGGAGAAGTACTTGGGTTAGCAACACAATGCAAACAAGGTAGAATTATTTCATAATTTAATTAAAGAACCTTTGTTGTCATGTTATCATAATGGTATAACCTGTAGGAGTGAAGCTATTTCAGGGCCAAATATGAGCGAGAAGGAACAAAACAAAAAGAACTGCTAGACTTTTTAAAAAAAATGTCACATGACTGAGTCAATGGATGATCTTTGTGATCTTTGTGTGATGATCTGAATCTTTGTCTTTCAGGGTAAAGCCTAAGTAATTTCTACAGAAATTTATAGTGGAATTGTTGTTGGTGCAATGGAGATTTTTCAAGTTAGTCTGTATTTAGTCCATATTAGCATGCGGCCAGGAGTAACAGTAATGTATCATTGTCAACACCACAGCTCAAGGACTTTTAAAGGGTCTTCGAGTTTTATATTATGTGGAAATAAATGCAAACCTCCCTGAAGGGTTAGATAAAATGCATTGACAAATCTAGACGTAAGATTCAACAGTGTTACACAATAGTTAAGGAGCGAATATAATGGCTTTCACGGCCCTTTAATACCACGTTTCGAATCCAGTTTAAAAAAAGCATTCAATATTGCCACATTACAACACGTCTTCGCTGTCCATTACTGAGAAATGTATTTAATGTATGAAGCACATGACTTGTGCTTTGACAAATACCAGCCTCAGGAGCAGGACCACGGCTGTCCCCTTTGGACCAAAGCTTCATATGGATGAGCGGTGATGAATCCCTGAGCCTGCGGGTGCTGAGGTAACATGGCTGGACACAACTGATTTCCTGTAATATGGAGTGCCATAAGCACATCAGTGTAATGAGGTGCATCCAGGACTTCCAGCTATACGCTTCCGCAGTGTTTCCTCCCCGTTAATTAGGCCTGATTGTACTTCCTATCAGTCATTCACAACAAGAAGGAACTCATCCATGTCTCCTGCTGCTTCCTCCATACACGGCATCTCCAGATCAACCTCATGTCTTTGCACGAGACACAGCGAGATAGTGTGGGAGACAGTGAGAAACGTTTGCCATGCCGTTTAGCAGCCCCTTTGCCGTGTCCAAATATGAAAGGAAATGATTTCGCTGCTAATTATTATCACCATAATTACCTGCTGCTTAGCATAATTTCTTTACACTGACGTCAGGCAAGATGAGAACATGCAGGGGGCCTTTTGAAGCGCTAACATCCGTCCCTGTCAATAAAACAAGGTGATGATGTGGACACCCGGGCTGAATCAGCTTTGTTCAATGGCATGTTCTGACCTGTCACATGCCACTTCGTCGCAGCAACAGCACATGATCAAGACTGTTTCCTCTGCAAGAACATTACACAGCTCATATGGCAAGGATGACTGGACAGTGGAGTTGGCTTGTACTTCCCAGGTATAGTTCAAACTGAAACTGATGTTTATGTCAGTTTATGTGAGTAACTAGAAAATACTCTACATACATATTCACATATATTATATGTAATAACATACAAGGAAGTTAAAAAATAAATATGTCTCACAAAGATATCTGCCATCCTTTGTCTCCACTATCCATATTCCTGCAAATAGCATTGTTGTGCATTTTATGTAACCTCATGTGTGCGTGCGTGTGTGTGTGTGTGTGTTTTGGTTTAGCATTATATTATTGCAGTGTAACTGAAAGTCCTGTCAGTGTGTATGCATGATTTATATTTATTACATTAATTTACTGATTAATAAGGTTACAATGATTTTATCACTCCTGGGTACAAATCTATACTTATGTATCTAACTATGTGCACAGCCAAGCACTGTAAAACAAAACTAATGGGCCTCTTATGGAACCTAAAGTGAGAACACGCAGCAATAAGCTCATCAATTGAGATTTCCTAAATGTAATAACACTGGCCATTATAAAAAAAGACGATACACTGTAGACACTGAATCTGTATGCAACTGCAGCAAAGTGTTTAGAAAAGGAAGTTAAATGACCATCAGATTAGCAGATATAGTTGGGTTATTTAGATCCCCATTCGCGACTATACTTCTTGGGTTCCATGATTATACGGGGGGTCCTCGAGTTACGACGGAGATCCGTTCCTGAGAATGTGTGTGTCGTAGCCGAATTTCGACGTAAGTCGGAACATACATTCATATGTAAGGTAGATATTAAGCTGTGCCACTAGATGTTGCTATAACACCACGCTAAAATAAGAGTTTACTGTGGTGAATTGCCTTTTGTCCCTCTTGACACACCATAGGGGTTGATATCGTGAGTGTAATGAGCATTTCCTTTAGATTTCTGATATCCACCTTGTAGACCGTGTGTTGTGAATAAACCTACGGTATTGCCACGATCCCGAACCCATCTGTGTCCGTGTGCATCTCCTTACCGGCTGCCGCTGCACACAGCCCTGTTCAGGAAGCTATATCGCCACAATATATCTAGTAGTTTACAGCCTGGTTTAAGGGTTAGGTATTGTATTTATTACCCTTAAATCTGAAATAGATTGGGACACACAACTGTGTTAGTATCACAATAAAAGAAACAAGAAAAAGAGCAGCAATTTGAACATTTGAGGTCTATTATGTGTCAAGACCCCAAATACTGGATCTGGCTGTCCATTACCCAAATGCATCTCAAAGGCCTCTGTTTGTTTGACATGCTGTGTCTAGTAAAAGGCCACATCTTTCAGAAGTTACACTACCATTTCATTGTACTGGTCCAAACCGTGTCCAAACCTCTGTATGTAAACGAAAAAAAATCTGCATAGTGAACCTAATAACCTGTTTTCCCATCTCAACCTAATCCCCAGTCTACAAAGTTAAACAGTTTCCATATTTGATGTCAAGGCAAACATGACCCAAAATTCAACATGTCGACTGATGGATCACACTCTGTTTGTGTGGAGAATGAAAGGGATGGTAAAAGGAGCGGTGGCTGAACGTTCCACCATATCATCTTAAGAGATTGGACCCATTGACCCTACGTAAATAGTGGTAAATCATTGCTTCCCCATAAATCCCTGTAATCCAACAAATGTAGAAGCAGCATCGCCATGATGAGCCTGAGTGGGTGTGTCTGCCTGGTGAACAATCAGCTTCTGTCACAACCTTTAGCTACCACCTTGGACTAGGCTGTCACTCGTTGACAGCATTCCCCGGCTCACAATTCACGCTTTCTTTTGAAGGAACCAAATCCCTAAGCTGCAGTATGAGAAAACCTCCTTCCATCCTGTTCCCTCTAAAAAGCCAGCGCCATCTAAAAGCCGAATGCTTCATCGCCGCTATCTGCATCTGTGACAGTGAATTGGGGGGTGGGGTGGGAGGTATTGTATACTCTGCGCTGTCTGCTTTGATGTTCAGCAGTAATGGAAAAAGGGGGTTTTGGTTCTCTGCTATGCGAATGCAGCTGCAAGTTGCTGCTTTTTCTTTGACTGACAGAAACAAATGAGTATCGTGTTCATCTCTGAGGCGTTGACGTGTGTCGGTGTCACCGCACTGGCTCCTCAAATCTATGCAATGGGAGTCAGAGATATTGTCAGGCCTGCCCAAGTGCAATTTCACACACTTCTTGAAAGTCAAGACTGGGTTGTCGTTCTTATTTAATGCATACATGGCCCAGAGCACTGTGGGTGGATTTAGACTAGGTTTATTGAAGTCAAACAACAAACTATTAAGCCTAAAAAGGCTGATATGAATCTATAAAACTGTAAAAGCATATCTTGGTCTTTCACTGTCAGAGGCTTCCTGCACAAGGCCATGAATAGTGTTAAGTGTTGGGCATGTCTATCATTCAAAAAGTCTCTATCATTCAAAAGTCTCAGCGATGATCAGGTTCAGGAGAATAGGATAAATATATGGACGGACAACTCAGACACACAATTCTCCATGTCAGCTGTACTTTAACCAACCTCTGTTGACCTTAGCTGACCAGGAAATGCAGATACTGATCTATCTCCACATGCCAGATTCTGAACCCGGCTGGGTAAAATGGGCTGGAAGAAGTACTTAAAAATAGACTCAAATTAAACTTTAAAATAAACTTAGCTGAAACAGCTAAGCCCCTGCGGCTTTTTACTAATCTTTCTTTAACAGATCATACAATTTGCAGTTAGATAAATGCAAAAAGTCTGCTATGCAAATGTACCCACTTATAGTGATACTCGCAGTTACAGTTCTAACTTTACTATCCTTAGGTAAAACAGAACTTGCACACAATATGTTAGTGCACATTGGTCAAAAACACAACAACATACTATTTATACTAGTATACGAGGCAAGGGGTCATGATGTAAGTCTGTTTGGTTTTATGTATATATACACACACGCACGCATGCATGCACGCACGCAGGCACACAGACATAGGGCTTTAAATAAATATAAATATAAATATAAATATAAATATAAATATAAATATAAATATAAATATAAATATAAATATAAATATAAATATAAATATCATCTGTAGGTTGCATCATCAATGACAAATATAAAGTTCTTAGGATTATTCCACTAATGTCCAATGTAATGCACTGCCCTGTGGGATTGTAAGCAGAGTAGAGAACATGTTAAGAGCTGCATCTACAGTCCTAACCTGAACTCATTACATGCTGACTGTCCCTGAAGACTCCCCAGTTCAAGGCCTTCTTGTAATTTGTGATGTGTGTGTGGGACAGAGCTGTGCTCCTGCTATTGATTTGGTAGTGAGAGATGCTCACTCAGTAGACCGGGCTTTGTTTATTCACACTTTAGCTATTTCTATTTTTCGTTTTCATACCCATGGTGACAGGTCATCGATTAGAGGTGTGGAGTTATCTCCCACTGAGATGCTGTGTAGATAGGGTGGGTAATAAGGACATTAAACATGTCTGACAAGCCATAAATAAAGGCTATGTGTTTTCCTCAGCGTCCAGAGATAGTGAAGAAACATATCCTATGCAGTTCCTATGCATATGAGCCAACCCAAAATAGAAAGTAGCAGTAAGTGAAGCAAATATTTTAAAAACCTTTAGATACATAGCACTTTCTCTCTTAGGCAGTCCAATAAATGTGATGTCATTTATCCTCAGCTAGAGATAAAACGCCTATCTACAGGAGATCATTCGGAGTCGCTGGGCTGCTGGTTGGAAACTCTTCAGAGCTGAATATCCTTAACATAATGCCATGCACTGTCAAAGTGAGCGATTCAATTCACTGATTTGCCACATTTAGACCCAAAATGATATCTGCTGAAAGCACATTATCTTTCTCATCACAAGTCACGCATCAGTAATTTTGGCTAAGGCAGTACAGGTTGATTTATGCCACTTGCGTGTGGACAGCAAATACTGTAAAGGCACAACTTCATACATATATATGTATATGTGTGCGTGCGTGTGTGTGTGTGCAATGGAGAATTTTGAACTTAGTTAGTCTGATTCTTTTTTTTCTGCATATGGGCTTTCTAGCAAACACTATAGCAAACTGACAGATGTTTGAGTGAGATTCAGGGTGACAACAACGTTCACATCACATAGTAAACAAGTCAAGTCATCCCTCTGAGCAAATCCTTTTTTTCCTCTTCGGCCTACATGATGGTCGCAGACATCTTCACTAAACATACAGGATGACTTGACGTAGTGAAAGTATTTGACCCTGAAGCATAAAAGCACATGTTTACTCTGCAGCTACATTAAGGGGCCGCATTCCTTCAGGGGACCATACATCTTTTGGGGACCCTTTTTGGGACCAATGCCCATATGTGCAATATACACGGACTCAAAAATACAATGGGTCCTTAATTATCTGCATACTGTTTGTCCTTTTCCCCCATGCATAATATAAAATATTTATGCATGTAAAAATAGCCATTTTGGAGCTTTGGAACACATACACATCATCCTCTGCCCTGGATATGCTCTCAAATAGCCTCCAAAATAGAAACCTTTTCCTCCTCTGCTTTGTAGGACAGACTGTGTGGTGGGAAGAGGAGAGTGGAAAACCGACAGCGAAGCAGTCCTCTGCGGTCTAAGCTGAGAGGAGCTCTTCTCAAACCCGTCACCTGACATCCAAGGACCATTTGGTGACAGTTTGAGGTCAGTGTGTTTCCACTCGGCTCAGTGGCCAGGTGGCTGGAGAGCTGCAACATGCCCAGAGGAGCAGTCCGTGAATGGCAGGTATCCTAAAAGTAGATTGACTCTCCCTACATTCCCCTGACGGCACTTATACCCATGCTGATATAATCTAAAAGGCAAACAGCATGAATCAAACTACTTTGTGTATTCTCTCCACATCCAGGACTTACCGGGTGAATAAAACTCAAACGTACAGTTAGTAAGGCTCAAACTGGATTATGAGAGTTTTGGCCAAAACCCAGATTTCCTGAGTAGATGTTTTATTTTAGGTCCAACGATCTGTCAGATGATGGTGCTTCCTCTAATAACTTCCATATCAGAGTTTCTGCTCGGTTTTGACATTTCTCATGTATGTATAGTGTAACCAGCATCCATCAGCACGAATACTAACCTTATCTGAATGGTTTTATGGTATGAATCTTTTTTTTACCATGATTGAAGACATTTTTGATCATCTGCTGGCTGAAATATTTTTGCTCTAAAACAAACTATGTTTGGGCTATGTTCCACACAGAACCTGCTCAGAACCCTTTGTTACTTTATTCAACCCCAGTGGAATTGAAAATGATACAAGGCGGTCTTTTCAAGTTTGAAAAAAAATGAGGGCTACTGTACTTTAAGACTTTAGCCTAGAGGTTTAATCACATTGAAATTTTCCACTTTCCTTAACACCTTTGGTGCTGAATGTTGCTACATTAACAGCTGGCTCTGGAAGCTCAAGGTTGGAAAGTCAAGTAAATAAGGAAATAGAGAGAAAAACTTAGTAACGCTGTTTATCTTTCTCTGCTCTTTTCCAAGAATAATCCTCTTATAAGAAAAGCACTTGTTTAGAGAGAAAAATAAAATGTACTAATCCCAAGGGATTGACATATGTCATGGAAAAAGGAAGAGAGACTGTAGCACACTTACGGAGGGCATGCCACTCGTCCTGCCTTATTGTCCTGGTGATGTTGATTGAGAGGTTTTTGGGTATTGTAGCTGAGGAGTAGTGGTATTTGATGTAGGAACACCTTGCAATGGATCCTGCAACAAAAATACAAACACACATTTTTTAAGAATTATCTTTCAATATAGAAACAAGAGTGAGTCACGGGTCATTACATAACATCCTCACTGACGTCACAGAGCAGAACATTAAGATAACATTGTTCCACAGAGGCCTGATTCAGCTGGAGAGGCCGTGTCTGCTGATAATCATTAAATACCCAGACAGTGCAAAAATCACTCATCTTCCCTAAAACAATGGCGACATGCTGTTGTATTAGAGCCTATTGTGTCAACGCTGAAGGAACACTTTCAACGTACATTTCTATTATCTCTGACTCTGATACAATGGCGGTCAGAGAAACAATGTCTCCTTCAAAAGCTATTAAGTAATCAGTCAAGGGAACCATTCAGTATGTAATTATAAATGTCTCCATGAGTCCCCTGGCCTTTTGAGATAAAGCATATTACACTGACGACGTAAACTGACAGAAACGCATCTGAATTAACGGAGATGGTTTGCAGTTTGCTATACTACAAACTTTTTTCTGCAAAACATTTCTTTGCAAAATGTAGCAACATCAATAGTCATAAATGCATCAGCATCCACTATAGTGAAACCAATATCAATGTATCAGATGTAAAAACCATATATGTAATATTCCCTGTTGCCCTTGTTGTTTATTATTTCACACATCTCATTATTTTACAATGACAACATGTTGTTTCAGTTGTGTTGCAGTTCCATATTGGTAGAAATTCACTGTGAGGGTTTTTATTTTATTGTGAAAAGTGTCACTGCCGTTAAAAGGCGATTTTATATCTAAACAATATAGCGTATATAATTATAGCTGTTCAAGGTATTGTATCACTATCTATACAATGAAGTGTATATTTGCTCACCTTTTTCTATATTTATGACAGCTATTTCAACCAAGCCATTAGATGACTAGTGCTTTACACTTTGCTGATTGTGCAAATTATTCCATTATTTGTTAATATTAATATTTACTGGTGTTTTGCTTGCTATGTTACATGACTTTTTGCTTCTATCTTTAACATACACATTTCAACCTCAGCCAAGCGTTAACACGGTTTTCTCTTTTTTCTTTTCAATTAGCCTAAAGTGATAAAAAAAAATGTATCACTACAAACCGATAAAGGCAAAAATTAAAAAAAAAAATCCATTTACTGTTTGTCTAATCTCTTATCTTTTCTCACTCACCATTATCTCCTAAATGACCTACGTGAGTGTGTGTGTGTGTGTGTGTGTGTGCGTGTGTGTGTGTGTGCTCGCTTGTATTACCACAATGTGAAAATGGTGGCTGCAAAGACTTTTTGGTTCATACTGAGATGGTAATTTTCTGGCTGGTGGAAAGAGAACACTATTTCTTCTCAATGCCATTACGCTACATGTCCGCTCTAATTATTTCTGCCAAGCCTGCATGGCCCACTGAAAATTGCATTATTGTACTCCCGCAAGATTTAAACTGCACAAACAAAGGCAACACACTGCTTCCTTTCCTGTGTCCTGCAGCCATGTGCACACTCGCACAACCACACGACCACATACACATATGTCATATGGCCTAAACAAGCAAACCCAGGAGACCACGACTGCTGACAAGGATAATTACCCATTCATGTCTATCTCTTTACCTGTGGTGCACTCGGCACCCTGTCGCTCACACTGACACACTTGTGACTGTATTCGATGAAAACATCTGGTGCAAAATGCGGATCAGTGTACTTCCTAAAATTGGACTGATACAGAAAATAATAGTGTACATTTGTATTTTGCATTATATTGAAGTTACAGTATGTAGCAGGACGTAGAAGACCTCCCCTTTCCAGCCAAAAAGAGGAGGCCAGGGGAGTCAACTTCCAGCTGCCAGTCAGTATGTCAAGCAATCAAATTTTATTTGTATAGCCCATATTCACAAATTGCAATTTGCCTCATAGGGCTTTATGTATGTGATTGCACTAGCGTTGGGCTGGGGATGTGTTGCTAAGGCTGACTCACGGACTGACAAGCCCACAATTCCGGCATGGATTCACGTGAAAGGCTGTGTGGAACATAACGACAGAGAAAGGTAGGATTGTTCCTTGAATATCACAGTTTCTTCAGACATAATCCCAAATTAATGATTATGAAATCCCACCTTCGACAATCTTGCTAATGTGCATCTTTATGTTATTTAAAGAATGGTTAAATTATAGTAAACTATCAATTAAATATACATTATTAAATATAATTATCGATGCCTCTAAAACCCTTAAAAATAATTTTCATGTTGAAAATAAATATACGAATATGGTTCAAACTACCTTTTACACTACTATTGTGTATCTGAATGTATGGCAATTAATTATTTGCTAAGTAATGCATAAACCTTTTGTTTATAAATAAAAGTTAAAAGTAAAAAAAATACATTAAAGGAAAATATGCAAGTATGATTACCTCAGAAGTGAAAGTTAATGAGATTAGCAATGTACTGTATGTACCTAATCCTTTAGATTAGGTTTAGACGGAACTGAATACTGAGTGTATATTATCCAGCAAATGAGTGCACGTAAGACTATGGCCAATCAGCAAACCATCAAACATGTGCACCATTCAGTTACCAGCCAGCCAAAGGTCAACTTAGTAGAGCTGTGCCACACAAATCAAACTTACCAAACATGCATGCTGTAAAACCCAAACCTATTTCATCCGAAACAGAGTGGTGCATTAATGTGACTATAGTCCTTTGAAAGTGGCATCTTACTGCAGCAGTGATGAATCAGAAATGTTCCAGTGGTAACATGCACTCAGTGAAGGCTTTTGTTACTGTGCAATCCTGCTGGCTTTGGAACACCAATGTGGACTCGCGTTGCAGCACAAGCAGAGAGGAAGCTAACGGTGAGCTGTCTTATGCAGTAGCTTCATGGGGCTCGTATGGATTTTCCATATGTTTGTGGAGCCTCTGGGACCTGGAGGGATTTCAAATTGGCCAATAAAACTAATGATCCTGGCAAGAGGCTCATCAAAACAATGTGGCAATGAGCTTCTTTTAACCAAGACACTCATCTGAAAGCACCTTACCATTATCCGCATACCACTGACATGCTGTATTAAGAAACCACTGGAGGGTTTAGTGCAAATTATGTGCTCTGAAATTGCACAGGTTTTTTTAAATAATAATTATTATTATTTGTTTTTCATTTGCGGCAATGTGGACAGGAAATAAAGCTCCAGTCTACAATGGGCTGTGATTAGCGCTCATTCTCATATACATTTACATTCAGGTGATCGATACCGCTCAGCTGTCCGTTATGTGGGAATAGCCATCCTATTATCCGCTGGGATGAACGTTTTGATGAAGATGCACTTCGATTCAAAGAGTGGGAAGTGGGGAATGAGGACCTGACAAGTGGTCAGAGTCCATTAAGTCGAGAGGTTTTCAGCAGATGAATGGGAGAAGTACAGTTTCCTCTTGTCGGCGGCACAACAAGCGGTGTCAGAATCCAACCATAACCACAGAGAGGTTTTCACACAGGAACCCAAGGATTTTCTTTATGGTTATAAAAAATGTATGAATATTTATGAATCATAAAACTCAGAGAGGTCAGTTCAAAACAAAAGTGTTGTGTTATGGGTTTAATCACTATTGTTGTGACCATGCCAACAATTAAATATCTCTATATGTTGCTGGTGTTGATACCGCAAAAGCATAATGAACATTTATTACTTTGCTCCAAAAAGTAAAAGAGGACAGACGTCCAATCTGAAAATACGGTATCTATGTCCCCACTAAATGTCAAGGCATGAAATATTCTTTTCTTGGATAAAGGGCACAAAATGTGGCAGGATCGTAAAATCAATGCATGTCACTGAAAGTTACGCTTTTAATGGTCTCAATGGAGAACAAGGAGGCAGGTTAGGACAGTACAACTGACAGTAATCTGCCTGCTTGATTTAGTGACATGTTACGGCCCTAGGTGGAAATACTGACTACAAGTACACAAGGTCACCAAATTTTCCTTTGGGGATCTACTTTGGGGATTTCGATGGTGATCTCACCAAAACCAAAAAGCTGTCAAGCTTTCTTACTCCGGACCAAACTAATGCTGCAGTGCCAGGCCCTTCCAACCAGTGCTAAATGGTTAATGGACTGCATTTATACAGCAGTGCTTTTCTGCTCCTAATGACCTCAAAGTGCTTTATGCTGTGAGTCACATTCACCCAGTCATGCACATATTCATTAAGCAAGTCTGTGTATACAGATTTTTTTTTCTATGAGCGGTTGTTGAGAATTCAGTTTCCCTCTGTCTGATTTCATGTTGCAGACCAATGTTTTGTCTCTCTGTGTCTCCTGTCCACAATGCTACATTGTAATTACTTTCACGGGGTTCAGAGTTTTATACTCATACAAGACAACTGCATCCACAACAACGGAAGTGAAGTATTACACAAGTTATTTGTGCAACGTGATGTGAGAGTCACCTTCACATGTTTTGCTGCTGTATCGTAGGAATGGATGAGCAAGCACAAAGCAGGCAGGAGACTACCCAGTCACAAGGACATGCTAACTGTCTTTTTGTTCAATATTTCATAGCAGAGCTTTTCTGAGGTGTCTACTGCGCTCAGGTGGAGGCCAGAATAGAGCCAACATACACCAACCAGTCACGAATAGGTATGGGATATTCAGCTATCGGGTGACATTTCAGAATGCGCCTAAAATGCTCTATAACCTTTACTTGTGACCTTAATTTGACCTTCTCTAAACTGTTCAGTGTTTCAGTACTTTGCGTAACATGTTGTACATTGCGTAACATGTTGTTCTCTATCAAGGTGATTAAACTGCAAACATCACAACAGCATGAGCATCCATGAATCCACCACTAAATGTTCTGTTTCAGTGACAGTTTGTATTGAAACAGTCCTCTTCATAATCAGCTGTTCACATGTTGACATCATGAGACCATGATGCTCAAGGACACACAACAAGTTATTGAAACGCTGACAGTTTTCTTTGTGGTATATACCCACCACTGTTGTTAGCTTTTGTTTCTATAAATTGTTTGATATGCAGAAATTACCATTGCAGCTTCTACTTAAAAGACCACACAATGGCTTGATGGGAACTTCCGACTGCTCTCAAGAGGAGCTGGGCATATCCTCCCCCAGCCCTCTGACTGAGAGCACACGGTGTCAGATAGCAGGGATACATCTCTGTGTGTTGAGGATCTGTCAATAGCTTGTCTGACAAGAGATGATCTCAGAGGGGCCGGGAGGAGACATCTCATAAGTGATTTCAGTATTGATCAGCCCTTTTTGCAGATCAATCATGACTAGAACAGCTGCATACAATAGTAGAAATCTGGGAGCAGCTACCTGGATGTATATGCCGACACTGATTTCACATAGCTGAAGTTCAGAAGATTATTTTATCTTAAATGGGTTGTACGGATGCTAATTATTTCAGCACTGCTATGTGTTTAAGTACATTATACTGTGTCATGATTTGTTGTTTTCAGATTTCATACAGAGAAAACACAGACAATAGGTTTGAATGAAGTACTATGGCAGATGTACGGGCAAAACGTTGATCCCTTTTTCCCATACCTTCCCAAAGAGTGACCAGTTATTTACTTTGACTTCCAAGAACCAGACCTTTAGGCTTATAACACAGTTTTATCTTATTTCTAAGGTCTATGTTTACTTATATTTACCAAGAAGCCTTTGTTTTTGGATCTAACCCTGTTAGAATTTTCTGTTGAAGGAAACCAAATGTGTGAGACTGACATGATGAGTTCAGTATCAGTTGAGTTCAATAAGAACTGTAACATTAATGTCAATATAATTTGTGATACAATTCAATTTTGAAATGATGGAATTTGCTTGTAATTATATATGTAAATCATCGGTCCATTAGGGTTGTCATGCATTTACGTACTATACAGATATGAAGAGAAAATGCAAACTCCATTCTTAAGAATATAAACGCTGTCAGTTGAAGAGGGGTGAGATGGAGAAATGTCCTATTATGTATTCATGTGTCAGATAATCCTGTTTAAATGTTCATAAAGGAACAGACCACCACCAATTGCAACCTCATCCTGACCATTTCCACATATTTACCACTGCACTGTAAATTCTGACTTAGCTCCAGACAAAGTCAATATAGCTGCCAAATGTTCATCGTCATCAGTGACACTTTTATTTTACCTTAAATATTTGCTTGATATGTTTGTCAAGAAGTAACTCCATCCCAAACTGAGCATATTCACATGAACCAGCAGCACAAAACACCAGAAGGATGTGGTTCTGTGCGATATACGAGGAGTGGAGGAAGAGAATAGGGAGTAATCTGATGCCAGGCCTCTGTAATACAACCAGTATTCTGAATCAATCACCCCTGCTCCTCCTGGCCAGCAGCCACGCTGCTTTCAACATTTGATTTCTTGACTACAGAGTGATACTTAGATTAAACTGTTGCACGTCTCTGTGGATGACACTGAACACTGTAGAGGAAGCCCAAGCATAAACCTTGGGTATGTTTTTATACTAGAAAATCTAATACTAAGAAGTAAGAAAGTACTGTATTTATATACCGCATTTCAAGTGCACAGACCTCACACAGAGTAGATAAAAAAACAAAAAACATACATGTCGGAATAACTATAGTCTTAAATCCCTGATCAGAATGGAGGCAGGAGCCCGATCAGATGAGGCAGATGATTTTTATTTGGATTCTGAAATGGAGTAGAGAATATTGTCTAATATTCGAATAACATGACTTCTTTGTTATAGAAAAAACGTAATCAGGGACATATTGAGAAGTGTTAGGAACTGGTTGTCAATAGTGGAATCCCGAGTTTGAGTAATGACACAGATGATGATTCCAGTCATTGTGCATGCTGGTTATTAGAGCACACCAAAGTTTAGGAGAACAGGTAATAGAAGGGAGAGTCTGACAAGTCCTTCACCTCAGTAGCAGGATGCAGGAAGGTTAAGCTCGTCTTAAACAAAGCCTGCTGTTTTCTGATGAAACTTTGCCTCAAGAGCTGTCATGGCACTGACCCTGGCCCTTCTCCCCCGGCTGTGATCTCTCCCATGCTGCACAAACCACCACAGCGTCCACTGGGGGAACTAATGGAGTGGAAACACCAAAATCCACTATAGTCCCTTCGATGAAGAGGACAGTTCGGCAACTCTACACCCTGGCACAGAGTTAAGAGAGCAACACGTAGAACAGATAGGAGACACGCTGAAAGCCAAAAAGCCAAACAGACACCACTGTGCTGAGAAGCAAGGTTTTATTCTCCTTATGGTACAGCCAGTGAGGCATATTGCTCCTGCTCTCCCAAATGCTTTTCTAACTCATCGTAGCCAAATTGCCCTTCAGGGTTCTGTAAACACATACACACTGTACACATTTGTTACTGATTGTGAGTGGAAGTGACTGCAGTGAAGAAGCAGGCCCGTGTGTATGTGTGTGTGTCTGTATGTCTGTGTTTGTATGCATCTCTTCCCACGCGAGCGTATTCCATCTAAACGGAATATTTTTCCTGCAGGGGCGTATTTTTGGACACAGAAGCTTCTGAATGAGCAGCCAGTCGTAAGGGACTCTGTCTTAATCTCCTCCTTGAGCGATGGTGCTTGACCTTTGCTTTAAAACTTAATTCAAATTGCATATTGAGCTCTGCGCTGTCTTAATATTAAAACTGAGGGATTATGGTGCAGGTTGTAATTACTTGCATTTTCTTGCCATATATCAGCCAAGGTTCATCAAGGAAGAAGCTAATGTTAGAATAAAGTCTGCAAATAAAATAAATAAATACATTTTTGTGCATTCATTTTGTATTTTTACATTTTTATGCCAGTAGACGGTACAGCTGGCAAGCACAGATTTTTTTTAAAGAAAGAAATCCTTTCAGTAACATGCATTTCAGTAACATGCACATTGGACTTCTGAGCTCCATCTCCTTCAAGGGAAAATTAATTATAGTAAAAAGCATAGTAATGTAGGATTTGGTCATGCTACTTACTGGAAAAATACAATCCGAAAGTTACCAAGAAATATACTACATTCTTTGGCTGCAGTAATCTATTGGTCCAGGGATTATGAATCACAGATGTTCCATTATCATACTGTACTCATGTAGTGTATTATGCGTTTAATAAAAAAAACAATTTATAATAGAGGCAAAGTTTACACCAGGATAATTATTCATATTTATAATTATTCAGCCCGTTAACTGGCCGGACAAATACAGATACTGTTTTACTTATCCGACACAGAGGATTTTTCAAACCATTGTGTTGTTTTAATAGTCCATGATTAAAAACCAGAGCGTACCTACAGCAAGCAATTTACAAATGATACATAATGCATGGTAATTTTACATTAGCTTTTGGAGAATTTGAGTAGAACTATAAGTGCTTAGTGCAATAGCTTATTGACTCAATCTGTCATAGAGAAATTGGTCAGGGGAGGTAGGGAACCCTTCAACAAATTATAGCTGCCTGAATCCAATACAAACCCTTGAACACGACAGATCAAAGAAGGCCAAATGACCTTCTCCACAACAAACAGCTGTTAAGCATCTAATTTTCATCCCATTTTTGAAAATAATTTTTTGGAGATAAAGGCGGTTGAGAAATGCACTGTGCCATAGGTACACAGAAATCAATCAGTGCTCCTTTCACTCTGATGTTTCATACCGTCACAACACAGCCAGTGGTCTAATCATGCAGGAACACTATGATGAATGCTTCATGGGCACAAGGCTGGAAACAGCCCTGCACCAAGTGGCGCTATTTGAATTTGTAAGAAAAATCTGTTTGTATCGCAAACAGAAAAAAAAAAATTCCAATCCCTGCAAATAACACTGTAATTATCTACTGATAAGGGATATAACTAAAACATTTGGTTATATACCATTGCCGTAGCACCTGGGATGCTGTGGCCATATAGAGATCACAGTATATCTTGAGTTTAGGATTATTATACAATAATTTATAGAATCCTGAGAATATCAATAAGATTCTCTCTCCGTTCACCAGCTCTAATAATAATAATACAAGGTGATTAAAAAGCAACGTTTGTTGGGGAATACTGTACTTGGATTGGATGAACATCCCCAGGGGAAACCTGAGCCAGCTACCTCGGTCTGTTTCATCTGTGCATTTAGCACATACTGTAGGTTGAGCAGCTCTCCGCCAGAGGGGAGGTCTTTGCTACAGATCAAGCTCTACATCGTGGCCTCATTTTTGTGTGACCCACTTCATCTCACCCACTGGCCTTTCTCCGTGCTCCCGTGCCCAGACCCGTGGGATTAGAGTGGAGAGCATAGGCAGGGAGGCAGCAGAGCTGTCCTGATGCTGCATCCACCCAGCTGGGATGATGCACGGCGGCAGATGGGGGCTGGAGGCTTGAAGGAGGTTGGGGTGGGGTGGGGGGTATATTCACTAACACCAGCTGTCTGTTATTCTGCCTCTTTCAGTATCCTCACACAATGAGGCTTATCTACTGGATCCTAGCACATGTGAGTGTGACATCAACTGTGCGTGTGTGTGCGTGTCACGTTTCAGTCTACAGACCAGCTAATTGGGTTCGGCTTGTCTGAATGTATGAATCCACACAGAGGAAAAGGCTACAGCACAAGCAGGGATCTACATGGCTCACACTTACAAATAGTCCGGATTTAAGATTTACTTGTTCTAAAATTGCAAATGCTAACATGCCACTGCTAACATAGACACTGTAAATATTATACCTTATCTATAGGTCTATTCAACTGGTGGCCCGTGGGCCAAGTCAGGCCTGTTAAAGTTTTCCACCCGGCCTGCTGAATTACAATAATTTCTTTGCAGCAGAATCTGATCATGTCTATGCAAATCTGACTGCGTTGGTAGCCAGTCAAATCTCAAGCACCACACGAAAACTGTCAAGCAATAATGCAACTGGTGTGTGTGGAAACAGTCAAACAAAACAATGCTGTCAACTCTGTAGAAAAGAAAAACCGATGTGGAGAATGGTCATAAGATGCTGTGCTACAGTCTAGTTATGTTTAATAAACATGGTTATTGTACTATATTGTATTGCTTTTTCACAGTGTGGCCCCCTGAGCAATTTAGTTGACAATTTAGAGCTAGTAGCATGCTGTATTGTCTGGTTAGCCTGTTTGAATAAATGTTTCAATGCTGTAAGCAGCACAAATTAAAAGAGCAGCTAGACAAACTAAAACAAACTATTCGCAAGAGGGTATGAAACAAAAGTGTTAAAATGGGGGAAAAAAACTGTTGTTGTCTTCTGTGAGGCTCAGGGGGGATTTCATTTCACCCTGTCTGTCTAAACGCTTACTTTTCCCATACTGCAACTAACAGGCACTTGCAAACTTTTTTAAATGTATTGTACATCAATTAACTGAGGAAAACACAAAGAGAGATGAGCAGGAGGAAGAATTAAGGATGTCCCCCAACGACAGGTTGGATTTATTTCAGTATATTTACAGCTGCCGTTTTAAATGTAGCAGAGCTTTATTTGGCAGTAAATGGCTAAATTCAACGACTCTTCTAGCCTCTATGCCTACATTTAAGTTATGGTTCAGCTTACATAAATATTGTGATATGGTTAAAGTAAAAGTCTGTTTAAACCTCGCCACTATCGGAGACAGACAATAAACACATCACCTACTTAGTGAAATCGTTTTTTTGTTGTCCAAGACAACACATCATTTGCCGTTTAAAGGGGTCTCTACTTAACTGGTTTTGTGTTGCTGGTCCTGCACTGGGTTCAAGATACCAATGTTCCTTAACTTAAAGGAGAACTCCGGACGTTTTTGCACTAGGGTCGTATCCCTTGATCTCCTGCGATGTGCCAGGAAGCACTATGGAGCTATCATTGCCGTATAGTAAAATATAGATATGAACCTGCAATTCTCCACCATCGTTTTTTTACTGGGAGACAAACATAAACAAAAACAACAAAAAGTTTTTGTTGCTGTGGAGTAACTCAGCTCGACAATTAATTACTTAGGCCTACTTTACACGGAAGAGAGGGGGGTGAGACACTGCCACTAAAAACATATAATTTATACTGTTTTTCCACATTATTTATTAGTTGTACCCGCTCAGTGGTGTCCATTAAGGAGGCGACTCATCCCCTGATATTGCCTCACTTAGTATGAAATGTGCAGTGCATTGCAACCGCAAACTGGTGGCTTGTGTCAGCGAGAATGTGAAATGGAGTTACAGCAGAAATGTCTGATAAATATGTGAATGTCATTATAAGGTATAACATAATAGAGCCTTGGATCTCGGGTCAGATTCAGGTCCCAAATTAAAAAGTGCCTGCTAAATACATAGCAGATACGTGGGGGGTACAAACTATATATATATATATATATATATATATATATATATATATATATACATATTTCCCCCCATGAATGTGTATTGAAATATGCGGAAATTCCGATCAGTTTTATGAAAGTACATGGTGTACAGTCTGAGGAGTGATGAAGATCCGCCTTAGCTGAGGTGGTGGGTTATGAAACGACCAGACTGGTGATGCCATTCTCGCTCCATTATACACCAAGGTTGATTTTAACACCTTGCACCCACACAGCCTGCTGTGATTTCAACTGAAGGTCTAGGGCCTTCTCAGTTACCATTGCAGCCCCCTAACCCCCTACCAAATCACAAGTCAGCCATGTGTGACAGTGGGTTCAGAATCTCTCCTCAGGCTTTGATAAAGGAGAGTAATGACGCCTTGATTGCAGTATTGCAATCCCCCCAACCTCCTCCCGTACCCCCCCTTTGCGACCCTGACAGTGATTGAAGTCCACCATATTTCTCTCCTCACTGAGGAGGCAAAGATACAGTACATATTATGTAACAACCTGTTAGCCCCCACTGTTGACAAGAATGTTGCTATATGTTGCATCCTGAGACTAAATGATTGTTTTTCATTGTGTTCTAAAATAATAAAGACAAATGGTGTAAGAACAAAAGCAGTGACAAAGAGGTTTAGAATTTACAAGCAACCAGGTCGGGTTGGATGGAGGCAGGTAAAAAAAGCATCATGGACACGAGAGATGACTGTCAGCATCCTGTTTACTCAACAACAGTCAATGTTTACTTTAAACTCACGATCATTCCCAAGCTTTAAAAATTCACCACATTCCCAGCAACTCCACAGGGTCAGACAGTAATGTTGTTTACGAAGGCTTACCAAGGTAAAGAAGGATCCAGGAAGTCAAAAGACACTGACTTCAGCTGTCTACCTGACTGCTAATGAGGAGACATGTATCTCACTCCAAAGTTTTCCTTCCTCACTCACTGTAGACTGGGTTTGGCACCGGTGGCAGAACCTCAGCAGAATTTAATTTGGATTAATAGACTGAGTCTACCTTTTGACAGTCAGTGGGGACACATCGCCCCTCAATGTCCCAGTCACAGAAAGCTGGAATGATTCAGACAGAAAAATCTTGCCGAGTTCAGCTTTAAAGTTAAGTCGATTATTCTCGAGGAGCAGCTGGAATTCTTCATTGTTTTGGTTCATTTTGATGTCAGGGCCTTGCGGAGCTGCAAGGTTGTGACAGATTTCATAAAAATCTCCTGCCTGAGGGACCTTTGTCCAGTGCTTTGATGTGACTGGCACTTCAGTTACTGTCAGCAAGTTCCTTGGAGAGTCCGCTGCGACTCTGTCCTGCTGCTGGCACAGTCGCTGTTATTTTAATTTGAGCACTATACCATTTCATCTCTGTGTGAGTCGACAGCAAGGCCTGCTGCTTTTGTGGAAACAAATTACTCATTAAACACAGCATGTTTCAATAACTGTGAAAGAGTTAGAGATGCTGTTGACTTTGCAGATGGCAAATCCTTGTTTGCTCTTTGAGACGGATTCTAGTCCAAAGATGTTGATAATTGATGACGCACATTCAGACAGTTTAGGGGAGAAACACAGAAAAGGTCAGGAACACAACTCAATCACTTACCATGAATCAAACAGAAACATCCACGTTGGGCAGAGCCCATTATCAACATACTAGTGGTCCAAAAGATGACATTTGTTGTATTAAATAATCAGTATTTGTATATAGTTTGGTACTCATAAGTTATTTTCTAAAGAAAAAGCTTCTTAAGAAGGATTTGATTTGACTTTCAGCCATTTCTACCATTGGGGTGTCTTGTGTGTTCCAGTCACACTTGGACAGCTCCATGTATATGTATGTCAGTTCACACCTGGCATCAGAATGTGTCTCCGCATGTGTTCCTAGAATGTGATCTTGCGATTGGATCTCACTTCTCCTTTTCAGGTGCGTCACTGGTGCTAAGACAGTGTGGGCCCATATGTCCCAGACTACCTCTGAGTGCGGTCTGATTGACCGGATCTCAGATGTGTCCAAATTAAATATACATCAAGCATATCAAATGCCGAGTGATGACATTGGAGGTGACACTTCTTACAGTGTAATTACCTAAACTTGCAGAACGTAATCATCACAACATGCAAGTGCAGGCCTTCAGTGTCTGATCTGTGTGTATGAGACTAATTGCAACATATTTCTCCCGCTCTGTTAGCACTGAGCAGCGTGCTAACAAAGCTGACCCACATGCAGACTGTCCACCATGCACTATGCGCGTGGAGATAAAAGATGCCGACCAGCTAGAGATAAGTACTGGCTCTACTGGGTAAGCAGATCTCAGATCTCATCATTTATATACCATAGATGGAGTAACATCTAATCAAAATCTCTTTGAACAACTACTACAAAAACATTGTCCAGCAGCTTGTCGGACTCCAATCTGAGATAATGATATAAAGTTTTTAACAAAACCTCTTGCAATCACCTGTACTATGAAATGTTTTCGCGGCTGCTGTCTGCAAAGCAAATCTCTTCCGCTGCTTGATTTTTTTTTCTAAATAAAAATTTTAGCGCTTCTGTGAACCTGTTTTATGTCAAGTCATGGAGTTTATTTGCAGTGACTGAAGCCAAATTACTGCTTTCAACTGGGCGTATCATCTTATCATTTGGGAACCAGGAATAACAGCACAGGAATGGAATGTCCCTCATAGCTGTGTAGTTGTCTTGAAACACAAGTTACTATTATCAGAGTATTAATAGCAAATATGAAAGTCTCCTAACAATCTGATGTTCCTGCGTGCTGTTGTGTACATGTAAGTTTGCCTCCCTGCAGTCAGACAGCACAGCGGTATAACATGAGCGAAGGTGAATAATCTAAACCGTGGAGAGAAGGTGAGAAAGGTTATTTCACATGTTGATTGAACTGGTTTTCAGGCCTGAGCTGCCAAGTGCAATTATTGTGCCCTTTGGTCGGGAAAAAGACGCTGCATAAGAAGGGACAGATGCCACGTCACTGGCTCTGTTTTAATAGGATTCATCCACTTCCGTTGCTTTTCACTTATTTCCCCCCTCCTCATTTTGTCGCTGCCTTGATTCAAAGTCCCATTTCAAGCAAAACGGGGAATCAGTTGGAAGCATGAAATTTGCATCACATTTGAATAATGACGACAGCGTTCCTCACGCATTTGCCGCAGGCGCCGCTCTCCGCTCGTCTCCTTTCCCTGTCTGTCAAGCCTTCCTATTTCCACTAACTCCTGTCTCCTCTGTGTTCTCTGTCTCTGTCACTCATCTTATCTTCAGGGCCTCTCCCATGTGACATTTAAAACTAATGATTGGTCTGGACGAGACTTGAGTCTCCGCCCGGCACAAATATTTGTCCCCGCAATCCCAGCCTGCATTGCTCAGAGTGTGGGGAGGAGGGGCAGATCCTGGAGGCTGCTGGCAGATTTTGACACATAGTCACTCTCACAGGGCCCAGAGTGCTCTGAACGTTTGAGTGAGCACATGTGCACACGTTCCTGCCATAATACGTGCATGTATGCATATGTGTGCATGTCTGTGTGCCCCCGGTGGCTTGAAGCTATCGGCTTGTAATAACAGCAACACTGCACACATAACACAAACCACTGAATCACGAACCACAGCAAGAACATGTGATTCCATGCATACTGTTCAATAGATAATGAAGATAATCCTAAAGATGATCTGTTTTAATTTGATGTAGCAATATTTTATAATACAGGGGATCCTCGAGTTACGACGGTCGCGAGTTACGTCGTTTTCGTGGTTGCGACACATCTCCCATGAACTTTCTTGTTTCGGCTTAAGCAGTTTGCCCCGTAAATATGTACAGACTTCGCACGGGAACTAGTTGGTGAGCGCTCTCTCTGTCTCTCAGCGCGCCTGCCGGCTCTCCAGCACCTCCACAGCACAGCTAGGCTACTTTGCCTTGTGCTTACTTATGTGAAATGGACGGCTGGCGCGGGAGTGGGGGTTCAGCGGCAGCCGGTAAAGAGATGCACACGGACACAGATGCATTCGGGATCGTGGCAATACCGTAGGTTTATTCACAACACAGGGTCTACACGGTTGATATCAGAAATCTAAAGGAAATGCTCATTACACTCGCGATATCAACCCCTACGGTGTGTCAAGGGGGACAAGAGGGACAAAAGGCAATTCACCACAGTAAACTCTTATTGTAGGGTGGTGTCATAGCGACATCTGTAGCACAATGTATGCACAATGTCACAATGAATGTATGTTCCAACTTACGTCGAAATTCGGTTACGACACATTCTCAGGAACGGATCTCCGTCGTAACTCGAGGACCCCCTGTATTTGAAATAGTAAGATTGGATATGTAGAGTACGGATGTGTGTGCTAAGATTTTAAACTGTTGCATGATGTCCACCCACCATTAACCAACATGCAATAATGCCCAGATGTAAGTTAACAGAAAAGTGGGACATGGGAAATAATGTAAAACCTTTGGCAGCACTTTGATTTGAAAAATGAAAATTAACCTGTATGTAGGCTGTTTTTGAATAAACGCATATAACCAGAAAAAGATGCACTTCTATGAATTAACGTATTCTATTAATTACTTTGTACTATGGCAGCCTACCATTATCAGCTACCCATATAACAGCATGAAAGATTTCTAATGCGTATTGCACCTTGCATATTCAGAGTTCTATTATCAGACATGTCAAAAATGTCCAGCAAACGTATTTTATATATATTTTTTTTATGAGGAAGGTAATGCAACCAACACATTTGTCAGAAGTCAGGAATACCTTCTCGGATTTAGTGAGACACTGCGGTAAACATCCGTTTAGCAGCAGTAAACGTTCAGATTTGCTTCTAAATAAGGATGATCACAAGCTGTATAATAAAGAATGCCCAGGTGCAGCAGCCACTGGTTATCTGAATTCAAATTAACTGGCTATTTGGCCTTTTTTATTCCAGGATTCAGCTCTCAGCTCGAGTCAGGACACTGAATAACATGCCTGCTTGCCTCATCTGCGACATTTCATTTCATATCGTCCAAACATATTGGGCCCATGTTGTCACAGCAGGCTGTCCTGGTGAGAGAGGAGCTGCAGGCAGCCCCTGGCTCCCTGGGGCCCCACACACACACACACACACACGCACATGCACACACACATGACACGCACACACAATGTTATTTCACAAGCAAGAGTCCTCCATTGACAACTTTTACTAAATTTAGACCAAAGACCTATTCTGAATTTTTTTTTATTATTATTGTTATATTGTTATTTTAGATTGTTTTTACCCCAGTTACCCCTTAACTTAACCTTGAATCCTGAATTCAATTTTAGTTTTAATTTAATTTCCTAGTTTCGGTCCTCACCTTCATCCAATGAGATATCTTTGTTTTTCCTATTTGTAATTATTGCTGAGACAAAATAATGTTGACTGTCAGATAAAATAAAATAAACTAATCTCACTATTGCATTAATATTTCTGCCAACAAAATATGGCAGAGCTGGCCAATCAGCACAAATATAAAGAGCCAGCTGCCAGTGCAGTCTCATTCTGGTGCAGACCAAAGCATTTTTCTCCAAACTGTGGGTCCATGTAGAACCAAACACAATCACCGACAATTTCCCAATGCAACGACTGAGTTACCCATCGGTCCCTTTATATTGCTTGTAGTTTCCATATGATAAGTGAGTGTGTAAATGAGCTTTAACAGGACGAAAAGCTCTATAATGGTTTACTCTGCTGCCGAACGAACAAACCCTGGAAGCGTGGAAGTCACATTTGTGTGCTTATGTGCAGGAACACTGTACTCACATCCACATATGGGTGCACAAGCATATGCATGCACAGGAACCAACGCACACAACCACACAGACAGAGGCATCAATCATCAACACTTGTCTGCTTCCCTCAACCAACTTTTCTGACGTTCCGGCTACAAAGAGGCTCTTCAGGCATTTAATTAACACTTACACCAACCCAGTTGCTGTGCATCAATCTGTATAGCTCCTCTAGGATGTGGAAGGATATCTGCCTTTTTAAATGATATGCTTTTCTGGAGCATACAGCTTTCGTTATTAAACCCGCCGTGGCCTCAATTCACCCCTTTGTCTCCATTAGGTTTTAAAAACAGGAAAAGGGACATAAGGCTGCAAGTCATATGTCTCCTGCCAACTGCAGTGGTACAGGGAGGCAGATCAATGCAAACCTCACAGGCTGTCCAACACTGTGGACTGTTCCACAAAACCTAAAGTGACCTTAGGTGACCTACTTTGTGT
Source organism: Trinectes maculatus (assembly GCA_016785345.1). Lineage (NCBI taxonomy): Eukaryota > Metazoa > Chordata > Actinopteri > Pleuronectiformes > Achiridae > Trinectes > Trinectes maculatus. Next base: position 91,154 of record JAFBJQ010001711.1, read on the forward strand.
TTTCATGATCGTGCGTGGTAAGCGTAAGGTAACTAAGAGTGTTGCACCCGTTCGTTTTCAATTTACCTCTGGCTCCTTTTTCATCCTTGGTACTTCAGATTCCATCCTGTAGGTCATTCAGATGACCTACTGCCCCAGAATACCCCCTGCATGCATCTATCATGGGGGCAAGCACAACAGCTGTGGTCTCAGCAACATCTCAGTTGACCCCCAGCAATCCCTGTCACCATTTTCCGTTGATAATTCTGGTCTTCTGCAACCATCAACCAGTAGATCTTCTACCATGGGGCCTCCTGTTTACATGTTTCCTTCTTGCCATCCAGAACAGTTCTGTTGTCGCCATCTGCCGTCCACCACCTTGGGCCCTTGAGCAAGGCCCTTAACCCCCAAATTCGCTCCCTGGGCGCTTCCTTCGGGGGCGTGGGGTGGGGGGGGCAGCCCACTGCTCCGCATGATACTCTATGTACAAATGTTGTGACCTACTAAAAAAATGCATGTGAGATGTATGTGGAATGCAGTGATCTAATTTCCCAAATTGGGATCAATAAAGTATGTTCTTCTTCTTCTGTTGTGGCCACTGTCCTCCTGAGTGGGTCTTACTTCACTGCCAACCTCCAACAGGGGTCTTATCATTGGTGTCCTCACCGGTTGTGTCACCAGCTTCCCCATCTTTCTTACCTTTGGGTTCTCCTCTCAAGTATCCTCTCCTCCATGTCTGGTACAGTCCACTCAAGCCTTGCGTCATCCCATCATTGATTATTCCCCCAAGCATTTCCACTCTGCACAATGTATTTTGGCTTCACTGCTCTCCAGCCACTGGGCCATCTGCCACTGGTGTTGTGTTCCCAGAAGCCTGCAGGGCCGCCTGCCTGTAAGCCTTTATTATCACCCTCGCTGATGAAATTACTTAACTGCTCTGTCTGCCTTTGAGCCCTGCCTCCTCCTCATTCTGTCAGAGTGTAGAGTCAGCAGAAAGCACATGGAGACGTGTGATGAATCAGGTGCAGTTGTACTAGTAGGGCTACCAATAGGATTCAAACCGTCTATTGTGAATAAACTGACTCAACCTTAAATTGCTAGAGTTTGGCCTAAATGTTGTACACAGTTTGTCTGATTATATTAAAAAAAAGCAACACTAATTTTCACATTAGATTAAATTCAACTTAATCGTCATTGCACTTGTCACGGGTACAAGCAACAAAATGCAGATAGCATGAAACCAGAAGTGCTTAAGCAGTGATTAAATAACATATGCACTGCATATACAGCATTATATGAATATGTGGCTACATGGGCATCTATTTCTACAGGTATGTACAGACTATGACTATAACTACGACTACTAATTTGTCCAAATAATCCCCTTTTGTTAGATTTTCTTAAGTATATTTGTAAACTCGTTCCTTCTGTTTTTGGGAGGTTGCTGATTTTCAGAACAAAACTTTATAATCTCAATTTTGGTTCATAGAACCTAAGTAAAACTCACCAGGTATGGATGATGATCACACTTTATCAGACTGCCCTTTCTAAAAATGGAGTAATGGACACGCTGACCTTCAGGACAAGATATTAAAAAGGTTATAATAAGAGCACTCAGAGCCTACATATCCTTCCCACCCTCCAGCAATTAAACTATCCAGAGAAATGGAGACAAAGGGGCTTCGTTAAAAAGCGAAACAGACCAGCTATTAGAACGTTACATATGCCCCAGCCTCGTTTTTGAAAAGGACATAAGGCAAATGGCATTAAATAAGCAAAACCTCCACAGCGTGAAACTGGGTTCATCACACCGCAATACCACTCACATTTGACTTTTACTTATTTCACACTTAATATAGAAATAAACATCTATAATTACTTGTAACCTTGTAAACCAATTCAACAGTAAACATGTGAATCAAAGAGTGCCATAGCATTATTTGTGCAATTGGCCATACGTATATGGTCAGTTGCACAAATATGCCCTCTACCATTGAGTAAACAACTTTGATATTAATAATGGATTCGGTCATTGTATTTACACTGTGCTCTATTACTTGCGTGATCTTTTGTAGCAGAGATCAACAGGAGTTGAAGAGCTTCGTCACGGCCTCTGATGTTAAGCTGATTGGATTCTCTGAACAAATCTTTCCTCTCCAGACATGGTGCCTGAAGTGACTGCTTATGGGGGGAAATAATCCAAAATATCAGCCGGTGTCAATATGAAAACACAGGCTGTAGATAAATATTAGAATTGTGCTAAGATTTGCCTGGAGGCTTGATACCGACTAGACTGTGTTATTGATCCACTTGTGTGAAACTGGGGCCCATACACCGGGCTGGGCTCAGTGTGACGTCAGTGAGCTGCAGCTGCTCTGATGTGTCTGTTTGATATTCTCATCCAGGCTCGATCCAGAGAGCTGCTGGCAAAGAGATGTGCACACTGAGACAAAACCCCTGCACACTGCCTGCACTACAGTCCAATTACACTGAGGCTCCATGCAACTTTGGAATCCCAAATTAGCGATCAGCTGCGTGTTTTTGCAAAGTGTCGGGAAAGGATCTGACGCAACACAACAAGGAGGAATACGACCGCGAACAGGAAGACGGAAAGATTCACATAAAACCTCCACTCTGATCCCAAAGAGGCCGCAGTGCTTGATCACTGAATCACAGAGGAAACGTTTCTTTCTGGCTCAGCTGTGCCACAGGTATGAGCTGCACACAGACCCACAGCAACTTTGTTTTCTAGCACATGAAGCACTAGAAATTGTGATTACAAAAGCTCTTCCATTTGGGCACAGTTTCAGCGTTACACAAGAATTCAGAGAAGCGTAGATAAGATGTGGAGATACTTGAGAGAGCGTGACAACTAGTAGCGTTATAGTACAGATATAGTAGAGATATTAAAAATGTAAAAACAGACCTGTATAGTTTTCCACAGATACAGACATGGTGCAGTTCTTGAAAAGGTTTTCACTGAGTTGATTGATAGTGAACCATGATGCACAATACCAGCCGTACCAGCCATTGTCTCTGTCATTCTGTAGTATTCTGGAAGTACTGTAGTGCAGAAAGGTGATGTCCAGGATGCAGGAGAGAGACAGGCCCTGAATTTAAGGGAGATTTGTTGCTTTTGGTCTGGTCTGTATTTTCTCGATAACGTAAATGACAGAAAAGCTAAAGTTGATGTCTTTGTCTCATCTAACTCTCTCACATTACTACTTTATGTATGATTTTGCAAACAGGGGCTTCAAAACTATGTCAATATTCTATTTAAATCTTCCGGCCTCTTACTTATTGCACAATATGTGATCAATCATTACATTTTACTTATGTTAAATGGAACTGATTGGACGTAGATCAGTTCCCATACCTCAAAGCATATGATAAAACAAAGACAGAAGAGAAAGTCTCCTTAAACCTCCGATATAAGAAATATGGCTTGGCACAGTCTAAGGTAAGTCTATAAAACCACTTCTAAAGCTCCCAGGAGCACAGTGGTGTCGATAATTGTTATCGAGGTTGATGAACCACTTGGGCTCCTCTTCGAGTCAGTAAGCAACTGGACAAGGAGGGACATGACAGAAAGACAACCGGTCATCCTAACACAGCCTCATAAACTATAAAAACAGGAGGTCAGGAGTACAACAACCATCAGCAGCTCTGCATCAATCAGAGGAGGAGGAAAATATTCTCCGCACACACTTTTCTAACTCCAGATCCAGTTTTATGTAACCACTCCACCATCATGGCACAGCCACCTACCAGCACCTTACATTTTTTAACATAAAATGATGATGCACAGGTTTACAGAGGCTTAAAGCACTATGAGCTTCCCAAACCCTGTCTCTGATGGTTGCTTGGCAACTGCTCAGAGGCTTTGTCGAAGCTCTAAGTGTTTCTTTCCTGTCCAAGGTCCTGTCCAAATCAAGGCTGAAGACCAAGGTTGATGAGGCTCTCAGGGCCTCGAAAAACAGTTCACAGTGCTTTTATGAATGAGCTAAGATCAGGTGTAACTAATAACACTGACAATGGCTCCACTCCAGCCATAATTGCAGTACATAATTATTCTTATTCTTATTTCAAGTTTAACATGTAAAAACATAACTAAACTTCAGAGCGCAAATGTTTGTGGGTGTGTTTTGATCCCCCAGTTAAGGCTGCGTCGCTGCTTCGGGTTTTCCAATCATTTGCTCACATTGCGGTGTCTGTGCCATGCAGCGTAGCACGGAGGTCACTGTGTGTTGCCATCTGTCTCATACTGTTGTCACAGCAGCCGGAGACGGGGAGTGCGGTGAGGAAGCCACCCTGAGGGCCGTGAAGTGCTTGTAACGAGAGCCACGAGCCGACCTGACACCAAGACACTGACACCACTTGGCACAAGTCATATTCCCAGAGACTCACATGTTCACGCTTGATGCGTCCACTGCATTGTACACATCTGTGTGTGCATGTGTGTGTATATGTGTGTCAAAATTTCTCTCCTCCCCAATTAAAGGTGAAATAATGTTTGGATGCTTGTGAGAAAGGTTTATTTGTTGCGTGTTGATACCAACTGATCTGTGCAATCCTCTACAGCCAACAATGTGCTCCTTTAAATGAAATCATATCAGACATATACCTTTTAAAGGCACTTCACCAAGTCACGACCTCCAGCGGCTCGTTTGACCTCCTCTCGATTTTCCATCAAGGCCAAGAGAGTAACAGAGAGCTTCGTACTCCGCTGGGAGAATAATATTCCTTCAGCACCGGCTGAATGGTTGGGAACTGAAGCGATTCTGACCTTAACCTTTCCGGTTAACTGTATGCACGTGTGCGGAAGTATAGTTTGTCTTTTCTTTAACGGAGACAGTGGACAGTGGACAAAGCCCAACACACACACACACACACGCACACACATAGAAAAAAGCTACACTGGTTGGAAGAGTTCAAACAGGGACCTGCTCAGTCTGCTCTGATATGACTGAACGGTAGTTAGTGTAAAACAATTGATCATCGTCAAACAGAAATTAAAAAAATAGAAATTAACACAAACACCATGCACATGTAATGCAAACACCATTAGCAGCTCTATGATGATGATAATATAACTTTACTGATGCAGTCTTGACTGAGATACAAAGAAGAACTGAGCACTTGTTTGTTTGATGTGTCTATGGGTTATTTTCAGAATAAAATGCAGTCTACAGTTTGGAAGTACACAGTCTCATTATTCCACTTCAGACCTGATGACCCCTGTGGTGACAATGTGTGTGTTAATGTTAAGAGCGGGAAGATTACTGACAAACACTTAATTGATCCTGGTGGGAAATTCAGGTGTCACAGCAGCAACACAAGTACGTCACAACACCAGCACAATACAACAGATAACACGAAGTGTGTGGAAACAAGAATCAGTGGCACAAAATGTGACAAAACAAAAAAAACAAAACAAAACTTGTGGCTGAGCCTGATTTCGCTGTGAGAATAAGGTGCATGATCAGCAAATTACACAGCCAGCATGAGCTGGTCCACACACTGAATAACATTTCTGCAGTCAAAACATGCTGAGTTGAAAACAGAGAGGTTCTTTTAGTCCATACCAGTCACATTAAACCACATTCTTTTTTTTTCTTGTTTTATTCTGTTTACCCACCCAGCCGGTCTGGAATCATTACCATATTAGGACCACATCTGGCCAGCTGTGAGCCTTTTCCTGGCACCCACAACAATTACTGGAAATTGGTTAAGTAACAGATTCCATGTCAGTTCACTAAAAGGACAAAATCTTCAGAGGATAGACACACTATATAATTATGCGCAAAAACTCCCCTCAAGTCTCTAGAGGTAGGAAGTAGCAGTAGTAGTAGTAGTACCAGATGTTTGAGAATCAGGTGCCACTGAGACAAACTGTGTCTGCCCATCACTACAGTTTACACCATCTACAGTACAAAGCGGTTGGTATATTTGGATTCTACGTGAAATGTATGGAAAATGGAAAATGCTCATACTACAGAGATATTATATCATGAAAATAGGACATTTAAATATAAGCACGTACTGGTAATTTATTCATATCAAACAATGATATGAACAATGACATGACATCATGACAACAAGTCTCATGATGTCAACATGTGAACAGATGATGATGAAGGGGACTGTTTCGTACAATACAACACAAACTGTCACTGAACCAGAACATTTAGTGGTCGATTCATGGATCAGACACAGTTAGAGAACAGCACGTTATTCAATAAGTACTGAAACACTGAACAGTTGGCCATGTGCATTTAAAATGTTTAGAGGAGGTCAAATTAAGTTCACCTGTAAAGATTATAGTACATTTTAGGTGGGTTCTGAAATTTCATCCGAAAGCTGAATATCCCTAACGCTTTGTGAGTAGTGTATGTTTGGTAAAGTTCTGGGCTCTGACCTGGCCACTACAAAAAGTAGATTTTTTCTGTCCACTTATTTAAGGTCATTCACTGACATTTCCTCAGGTCATAGGACACTTGAGGACAAACTTAACCTGCACAGTGAAATTTATTCTTGAAAGTCTACAGTCAAAGAGGGTGCACTTCCTGCACCTTCAATATTTATTTATGAACTGATGAGAATGTTTCTAAGACTAAATAATCTGTTTCTGTTGTTTCTATAATAATTTACATTTGTGATGTAATTGTTTCTATATTTGGTAGTTGCCTTGATCCCTGATTTTTTATTTTTTTGGGATCACCTTGATGTTTGCTATTCTATCTTGAAACTAAAGGTGGGTAGCAGTCTCCACTTCCTTTTATCTCACCCTACACACCTGACTGAATCACTCGGAGCCACAGGCATCCGTAGCGATAAAAAGATTATGGGAGGCAGAGCAGTTGAGGCGAGACGGCTGAATTTCCCCCACCGCCTTGCGATATAGCTTTCTTAATCTATTCTGACAACGAACAGGCTGCATAAGCAGTCGAGTCCACAGAGACAGAGACAGGCAAATAGAGGAGAAACCAGGGAAGAGCCGAGGCTAAATAAAGTCGATCAATTCTCAAGCCATGTTTTTCTTAATGCCCTGGATATTTTCGAAGGCGTAAATGAACTAGTCCCAGTGTCCAAGGCTTTTAAAGACTTACACTTGAGTAACTTTGGACAATTGTGTACTTTTAACTTTTGGTCCTTGTCCCTCAACCTCACCAGTGATCATTAGGATAACGTAGTGGACATAGGTAGGTTCCAAAATGCCGCTATTGTTCCCAGGTGTGCAGATATAGCTATATATATATTTTTGATTTTAAGTGCATTGCTATGTAACATGGGACCTCAAAGGGCATCATTAGACCAAGTATATATTGTCTATATATATATATATTATATATATATATATATACATATATATATATATATATATATATACACACACACACACACACACACACACAGTGGGTATGGAAAGTATTCAGCGGTCCATTTCTTCTGATCCTCCTTGAGATGGTTCTGCTCCTTCATTGGTATCCAGCTGTGTTTAATTAAACTGATTGGACTTGATTAGGAATGGCACACACCTGTCTATATAAGACCTTACAGCTCAACATGCATGTCAGAGCAAATGAGAATCATGAAGTCGAAGAACTGCCCAAGGAGCTCAGAGACAGAATTGTAGCAAGGCACAGATCCGGCCAATGTTACAAAAGAATTTCTGCAGCACTCAAGGTTCCTAAGAGCACAGTGGCCTCCATAATCCTTAAATGGAAGAAGTCTGGGACGACCAGAACTCTTCCTAGACCTGGCCATCCAGCCAAACTGAGCAATCTTGGAAGAAGAGCCTTGGTGAGAGAGGTAAAGAAGAACCCAAAGATCACTGTGGCTGACCTCCAGAGATGCAGTAGGGAGATGGGAGAAAGTGCCACAAAGTCAACTATCACTGCAGCCCTCCACCAGTCAGGGCTTTATGGCAGAGTGGCCCGACGGAAGCCTCTCCTCAGTGCAAGACATATGAAAGCCCGCATAGAGTTTGCCAAAAACACATGGACTCCCAGACTATGAGAAATAAGATTCTTTGGTCTGATGAGACGAAGATTGAACTTTTTGGCACTAATTCTAAGCGGTATGTGTGGAGAAAACCAGCCACTGCTCATCACTTGCCTAATACAATCTCAACAGTGAAACATGGTGGTGGCAGCATCATGCTATGGGGGTGTTTTTCAGCTGCAGGGACAGGACAACTGGAAAGATGAATGCGGCCAAGTAAAGAGATATCCTGGAAGAAAACCTCTTCCAGAGTGCTCAGGACCTCAGACTGGGCCAAAGGTTCACCTTCCAACAAGACAATGACCCTAAGCACACAGCTAAAATAACAAAGGAGTGGCTTCGGAACAACTCTGTGACCATTTTTGACTGGCCCAGTCAGAGCCCTGACCTAAACCCAATTGAGCATCTCTGGAGAGACCTGAAAATGGCTGTCCACCAACATTCACCATCCAAGTTTGTCTTTTTAAATGCTTTCTTCATTTACCATCACTGTTCTACACAGAAACACTGCATACAGCAACAAAAAAAGGGTCAATTTCATAATCCAATTAATGAGAAACAATCCATAATGCAAAAAAGATGCCTCCTCAAAACCAGGAACCAGCCACATTGCTGCATCCTGCATAAACCTTTCGCTTCCTACTGCCCAGTCACCCTGTAAACAAAATCCTGGCAACCTCACATAGTGTCACGAACCAACTTGAGCACTGACTGACAAAATTCAGATTGCATGATGCGGTGCAGATGGTGACGGGATCAGGTTTGCCCCTCAGCACTAACCCTCTGAATGAGGTTCGTTATCTTGCCTGCACAGTTATGACTGTGGCTGAGGATCAGATGGCTTCAGCATAAAATCAAAATCCATAATATATTCCCCAAGCTCAATCATGAATCCATTTTAGGGTTCATTTTAAATTTTTTACCCTCGACTCTGCATGGCACAACACTAAGCGTCCTAACTGACCCACTAAATCATGCTGCTTTTCTGTTAGATCTCCAGTCCCTCTGGAATTGTTTTAACAGTGGAACGCCATTATTATTATTATTGTTGTTGTTGTTATTATTGTGTAGTATTTAAGCCATTTTCCCATTCACTCAGCAAGTACCTCTAAATAACCTGGCTGGATACTCAGTAGATTCAGTTTGTCAGTGTGTCAACCCCTTGGCCATTTGTTTCTCTGAGTTTTGCCTAGACTCGCTTTCATCCTGTGTGCGACTGCACCACAGGTTCATTTTCTGCCCATCATCTATTTCCTGCCGCCCAAAACCTTAAATGGAATCTCTAAAAACAAAACTGCTTTTGGAGGCTGCTGAAATGCTCCATCAGTTTATGGAGACCTGCATTAATGCCCTCATTGTTTCAGTTTGTACTGTTTCTACATGGTGCTTATGGGGATCAAAAGGCCAAAAGAAACAACTGACTGAACTGAATTGTGGTAATAGTGGTAATAACAGACACAGTGGTAATAACAAACATGCTAATATTATTACTAAATAAGAAATAAATAATAGCAGCAAGAACCATTCATTTGTACACATACAGTATCAGTGATATCAGCTACATGCTGCTTATGAATTACAGTGGCAGAGGGACGAGACAGAATCAGAGCAGAGGATGCATCACATAGCTCTGGAGAGAACTTTCAAATAGCACACAGCGTCAGAGGGGTAAAGTTATGCCTTTAAAACAGGATGAGTCAAGTCAAGAGTGTCTTTGTGTGAGTGTGTATGTCTGATTTTTACACTGCATAACTTTTCTCTCTCTCTCGATATACATACATACATATATATATATATATATA
>JAFBJQ010001711.1:101166-152518 GCA_016785345.1 Trinectes maculatus
GCGGCAGCCGGTAAGGAGATGCACACGGACACAGATGCGTTCGGGATCGTGGCAATACCGTAGGTTTATTCACAACACAGGGTCTACACGGTTGATATCAGAAATTTTAAGGAAATGCTAATTACACTCGCTATATCAGCCCCTACGGTGTGTCAAGAAGGACAAGAGGGACAAAAGGCAATTCACCAGAGTAAACTCTTATTGTAGGGTGGTGTCATAGCGACATCTAGTGGCACAATGTATGCACAATGGCACAATGAATGTATGTTCCGACCTACGTCGAAATTCGGTGACGACACATTCTCAAGAACAGATCTCCGTCGTAACTCGAGGACCCCCTGTGTGTGTGTGTGTGTGTGTGTGTGTGTGTGTGTGTGTGTGTGTGTGTGTGTGTATATATATATATATATATATATATAATTTACCGTCAGTGATACCCGTGTGTGGAATTCAATTTATCCGCAGAGGAATGCCACGAAATGTCAAAAAATGTAAATAAAAGTTTAGACTAAACACTTTATCTTTGCACATTTCACTGACACTGGAGAAAAATACATGACATGACAGTCATGAGACAATGTCGGGAACTATACTGAATTGAATTATAGTGGTGTTTGAATAAAGCTGTAAAGTATTAAAATTCAAGCGGTCTTAGTCCCTGCTGCTTCCCATTGTCTTCCATAAGGCAGATATACAGTACATGAGCCTAAACATATTGTCAGCTGGATTTCATTAACACTTGGGATTAAAAATCATCACTGTAAGGCAGAATAAGAAAAATCATAACAGCTCACACTCTTATCATTCTATCACCTCCGGCAATAACTTTTGCTACTCTATAGTCATTACTAACACCTCATCTGGTGTGTTCTACGAACTACGAACAAGCTAAACCTGCTTTGAAAAGAGACGCCCTCTGCGTTGTGACAGACAATGCCCTCCATTGTCGCAGGAGGCTCAGGATCAATGCTCCTCGGAGCTGCATTAGGCTTAAGAAGGAATTCGCCTTGATGACATCTGGCACCTGGACATGAACTTCACATGAACCTAAGTCGGCAGCTCTGGGGATACGCAGCCTGGAGCGGTAAGTGTCATGACATGAGCGCGATGACAACCTCATGTAAACATTCTGCTGCCTGTGCTCAGCAACACAGCGTATCCTCACCAAAGCCAAACAACAGAGATGTATATACATTAAACAGTTACACACTGTTTATACTTCACCCGCGCAAACATGTTTCCATTTTAAAATGGAAACATTTTCATCCAGAAATATCTATTTGAACACATCAGAAAAATGCATATCATATGAGTTAACATACGCATCATCAGCGTGGTGCGTTCACAATCTTAAATGTCACTGTATTATTATTTTGCATTATGCAAAGTGTGCTATTAAGATGATTATTTGCTTTTACAATAACTAAGATGTCACAAGGGAAACTGTGAAAAAAGGCCATTGGAGCTACTTTGTTTACCCTCCCATTCTATATTCAGGATTAATTTCCCCTGAAGTCATTCATTTTGTTAGCAGCTAAACAAACATTTACATAAACTCAGCATTAGTGTGGTCACATCCCAACAGTGCCTTGCATAATGTTCAGAGATCATGCAGATTTCTAATAACCATACAGATGCAGTTGTGAATACTGATATGGATGTGACACAGACGGGTACAGATAATGGCAGAGGTCGTGACCTTTTGTCACGTGGCAGACAGTATGGTAACAAGCGCTATAAAGAGAACAGCTGCAGCTGGTTCACATCTGTCCCTGAGATGTGCTGCTAAACTCCTCATCGCTGCCTAAAACTCTCCCTCTGTAAGTTGCTCTGAGACTATGTCAGTTCCATTTAGGCTTTAAGAAAGCACAGTGACACGGTGGGATGGAGGGAAAGATGCAGAGATACGGCACGTCTTCGCTTGTGTCAACGTGAAATCGCCAGAAAAAATCAACAAAAATGCAAAAGTTATTGAGGAATGAAATAATAGAGGGATCATGATAGGGGGAAGAAAGCAGCACAACGGGAGTTGAGGTAGGCGCTCTCTATCTGCTGTGGAGCCGTGTGTGGACCGATTTTCCGTATCTGCTGTAGAGATCCTGGTGGGGGCGGCGGCGACATTCTGAATCTCGGCACCTATCTGTGCCTGTCAGCAGACGGGCCTCAGACAATTATTCAGAGGGTAGTGGATTTCATTCAAAAGTCAAAGCCATTTCAGTGGCCCGCTGCGCCTCAGCCACATGTCCCAGCTGTTAATTAACAGCCAGGACCTGATTCATGCATCTCTGAAGCTGCATGAATCAGGTCTTGCTGCATGTTTTAAGGTGCCTGCCCTATGTGTGAGAATGATAACATAAGGACTGTTAATTTGAGATCTTTGCTATCAGGAGATATTTCTGTTATTTCGTTGTTGGGACCTGAGTTGTGAAATAAATATGCCACTTTTTCTAATGCTGAATAAAGCAGGCTATAAACAAAACATTCCCAGTATTTTATAGGTGATACAACATCTCCATGCTGCAACCCCACTTCTACAGAAAGCTTGTTAACCATCTGTATCACATTTTTGCTACACACAAATGTTCTATATTTTCAAAATGTCATGGGCAAAATTTCTTTCTGTATCTAAAATCAAACAAAAACTTGCCAGAAATACACAGTGTATCAAATGTGATACAAAAAAATCATAAACCAAATGATACGGCAGAAAGTTTTTTAATTAAACCTTTTGTTTAAATGTTTAATAAACATCTTAGTTCCAAAAACATAGAATTTTCTGGCTATTTTTTTGATGTACTGGCTTTGAAGGGTTAAGACCAGAAAAAATGTCTTTAAATTCATTTTGATAGTTCTTTGTACATTCAGTTCATCCAAAAGATATAAATGAATGACTAATCTGTTCTTGCGTTTTTTTTTGTTCTTTCACACGATTTTACGGCCACACAATGCTAATGAAAGTCTGTACACGGTGGCAGTGGCACCGTGTACAGACTTTTTTATCCGAGTTACACTAATTACAACTGAACTTTCCAAGGCTACAGGCTTTTGAATACAAAATTCACCCTGTGTCTCACTGAATAAAATGTTATTTGGGCGATGAAAAGACTGGCACAGTTATTCCTATTCTTTGTGTTTGAACAGATGTGTTTTCTCTGTATTAAAAGTAGATATCCTGACATGACAAGCCGTTCAAGAATGTTCTGGCAAAGGCCCGTGTCCCTGGCCTCTGTGACTATTAATGTGGTGAACTCATCAGTTTCTTGGGAATGTTTTGAATAAGAATATTCTAGAAACAGTGATCTGATCCTTCTGGTTGTGGGTTTTTAGAGTTTACTCTAAACTGTGAAACCTGCAGTTCACAAAAATATCACACTATAAAGTCATTTTTGACTCTGTCACCAGAATGATGTCAGCTGTCACTGCTGTTTAAAACCACCTTTTAATTATCACTGGAAAATGTAAATTCAATATACTGGTTATTATTATTAACTTATTATTATTATTATGTTTCGTTATAAGTAAGTGACTTAGTTAGAATGAGTGAATATTCCAGGATATTTTTTCAAATAGAGACAATCTAAAGGAAGTGGTGTCTGATTACATGACATCATATGACAAAGTCACAGAGAAGTCAGAATATAAATTATTATATCAGGTAGGAATGCATTAACTACTTCTGCATTAGATTAACCAACCATCAATCAATAATTTGTCTGGTACAAATGACATGACATGAAATGAATCCAGCAACCCCACCTCCAAGTGGCCGATATGTATCATCATTATTAATATATTAATATTAATAATAACATGAATCATTTGCTGTTGATTTACACCCGCTGTTCCCGTAATGACTTGTCCTTTTTAATATCACTGTGAGCAGCCGTCTATATCCAGGAGTAGTTATTCATCTATAGGCCTATTGATCTATTGTGTCAGAGGGTTTGGGTCAGATTCAGATAGCCTCTCCAGCACAGACAAAATACATTTCGAAAGCAAAGTTCAACCAGAAGCAGATGAGAAGGCTGTGGTTTTGTCACAAGGGATGACTCTGGTGGTCAGAGTAATTGTGACCCCGATTTCTAATTATGCTGTTTTCATATCGTTTTGTTGACATAATATCATGATTATGTCCGGATGTGATTACTTTAGTGATTTCATCTACTGTCGTCAGGCATGAATGTGTCGGTTTATGATCAGTGACCTGCGATAATAATTACATCGCAATAATCCTCAGTTGTACCTGGTGCTCAAGTGTATAATATGTTTTAAAGCCTTAAATGAAGACTGTCTGCGGTAACAATTTGCTGGTGTGTTAACATTCGATTCACAACACAACGGTTGCAGTTACACACCAGTGGTCAGACTGCTTGGCTATGGAGGGCAGTGACAAGGGGCATCAGTGTAGATTGCTACAAAACTTAAATCGAAAAACAATACAAAGTTACTGGCAAGAAGAAAATATATCTTTTTTTTCCATGATGCACATCTTACAGACACCTGCAAAACCCATGTTATTACTATTATAATGACAATATTGGTAAAAATAACATCACTAAGAACATGAGAAACTCTCCTCTCTGAGTGCACGAAACAGCAGTGGAGGTGCGGCTGGCTGGAAACAGTGAAGATGTCACCGTGGGAACGCAGCCTCTCTTTTCACGCCTGTCATCATCCGGAGCCGGAAGCACTGTCGTCCAACCCGACTGACATCCAAAGCAACGATGCCACCCCACCCCCCATCTCCCCTCTCACTTCACATCAACTCAGCTGCTTGGCTCGGCCTGCTTGAATAACAGCTGTCAAACAGTGATTATGTGTTACCATGACAACAGTAACTGGAGGAAGGAGATGGATGTTGTTTTACTGTTAGGAGGAAGATGAGGATGAGGATGATGATGTTGATGGATTCAAATAAGCCATCTTTTCTGACGCGAGTATGTGGCGCTGTGATGAGCAAAGACCGCATTAAGCTAAGATAACTAAAGGCTTTCACTTAACTCCCAGCCTGGACGCTCCACTCGCACCACAATAGCCCCTTTATGGGACATAATTCTTGTTTTGTCCAGTGGTCTTGAGCAGTAAAAAGGGCTTTTCTTTTGAGGAAGGCAGCTGTGGCCACAGAGCTCCCTTCATTTGCGCTCCCCACTCACAGGCAGCCAGTCTTCGGGCAGGCAAAATAAGGGCCTGATTGATGCAGTCTCTTCCTACAAGCCCCCGGCGCTCTCTTGGCTTGATAAGCCATTGATTAAATGGGCCAGAGGAAGACAAGGCAGGAGAGAGAGCTGCCTGCCTTTTAGAGACTGGAAACGTCCACTGATGTGCAATCAAAACTGGTTTTCAATTCCAAACACTTCAGCACGGTTGCTACATGGGACACTCTGTTGTGCGAACAGTCCATCTCTGAACTGAACCGCTTGGGACATCCAATCCCATATGGTTCAGTTTACATATGGAACAGGTGCTTTAGGCTACATCCACACAGTATGTTTAAAAATGCATCACTTGTGTTGCTATGTTTACTTTGTGTTTCCACACTGCCTGAAACCTTCTTGTTGCCCCATCACTGAGGATCTGAATGCTAAGCCTCCAGGGACGGACATCGAGAAAACCAAAGTTCAAATGTAATATGTGCAATTTGATATATAGACATTGTTTTGTTGTATTTATGTTTTCTATATAGTAAATATAATTTACACAGAGACATTTTAGGCAACAACCATGTACTTTTTTCCGGCTCGTGTTGGCATCTTTTATCTTCTGCACCATCTGGGATAATAAAAGGAATGAAGTGAAGTGAGCAAACGTGCAGGGATTTCTCCTGATGTGACAAGAAAACGACAAGCCGTTCAAACAGCTCTCTGCCGCGAATTTATGAACAATTCACTCCTCGTTAAACGAAAAGTGCATGAAGTGCCTCGTGTTTCTACAGAACCCGCTGTTGCTGTCGTCTGCTAACGGACTAATGGAAAACACACATCTTTGCGTGATTGATTTCTTTTTGCTTAATGACCATTTAACCATCTCAGCTAATACTGTCAGTAGGTAAATACGTTTACAGAGTGTCGTACCGTATGGGAAAGGTGTTAGGGTCATTAGAATTTCTTTTAAAAAGGTTCATCTTCTGGAGATCAGGAGAATGTTTTTAATCTTTAATGTTAATGATGGTGTTGCAAAATGAGCAAAAGCAGGTATTTGGTATTATGATATTATTTTTCCTCTCAATCCCACTATTTAAAAGTGTCTTCCCCAAAAGGGAAAAAAAGTGTTTGTCAAAAGCACATGTAGCATTAACACCTCTCCCCTTTGAGACATCACGACTAGTGCTGGAGGCCACACACAAATACAAGAACCAAGCTGCTTCCCTGATGTCAGTCGTGTGGAAATATTTTCGATCTGGGAGGCACCTGTTGTTCTTTGTCACCTTATGGATTTACAGTTAGTTTTAGTGACAAAAAGCTGCATTATCATGCCAATTTAACCTGAGTTGACAAATTTTATTTAATTTTCTAAAGCCGAATTCTGGAGGCTTTTTTGTTTCCAGCTTCATCCCCTGTGTGTGTGTGTGTGTGGTGTGTGTTTTATATGCAGTATATCCTTGAGTGCATCATTCATTATTCATTTTGAGTAAATCATGCTCTTTACATGATGTGTGTGGCTTATTATGCTCTATATTCACCTAATGTGTGTTTTGTGCACATGTATAAACCATAAATGGTGGCCGCCCTGAGGTTGCACATGCGCTATGGAGACCTGTATGTTATGTGTGTATGTGTGTGTGTGTGTGTGTGTTTATACGCTGCTATGGCTGGTGTGTTGGGGAGAGAGCATGAGGTCATCAAAAATTGATGTTGGCTGTGGGGAAGCAAACCACACCGAGCTCCTCGTCTCTCTGACTCCCTCCATCTACTGCGCCCGCGGTTACAGGAGTCAGACCAACTTCAGGTTGAGTAAGTCTCAAAGCACAAACACTCTGTGGCTCAGGCCGTTTCATACACACACACACACACACAGGGAAAGATTTTACCTACACCAAGTCAAGCTGATGTCATCATTATGCCTCTCACAGTGTAAGAGTGATGAACTGAATGAAGACTGTATATTCAGGGCTGTAATAAAAGCAGCCAGTGGAACCACAGGGCATTGTAAGCCCTTTTTGTTGTATGTTACATTACGTTACGTTACGTTACGTTACGTTACGTTACGTTACGTTACGTTACGTTACGTTACGTTACGTTACGTTACGTTACGTTACGTTACGTTACGACAGTGTTGTCACTACTTGATGACTGAGGGACCTATGGACACAGCTTCCCCCTGACGTCTGAACAGCATTATGATATCCAATTGTTTGCATTAAATTCCGGCTGAGTGGATCTCATTCAAGGTGACATGAGAAATTCCATCAAATTGCATTTCCTGATAGTTATTACACAAGAGCCGAGAATGAAATCCTCATCCAGACACCGTTTACTGTCATATTTAGTTGGACGTCATCATGGAACCCTCGGTGGCAATTCAGTCCGAGTTGCACTGCGTCTGTGTTTCATTAGTCTCGGGGTGTAAATGGCTGCAGCAGCAGTCGCTAACAGGCAGTCAGTCAGTCTCCTCGGCCAGGGCTGCAGGCTGCAGGAGCACTAATGAGCACGAGTGCTGCCATATGTGTCTGAATAATTTAAAATGTTTCCAGTAAGACGTGAGAACCCCAGTGTCTGCTGCTGGGGCCACAGGAAAAAATAAATAAAACTTGCACTTACATGTACTATAATCATTCCTGCTCTGCTGGCGTTGGGTACCAGCGTGTGCTATCACCCCAGCACCTCGGCACAGCACGGACACAGTGTAAACACAGCACATTTTATCCTGTCGTCTCTCTTTTGAGCAAACGATGGAGAGGATTCTCTCCGCTTACAATCTACATGGCCTACGACATCCATAAGTCAGATTCACGTCTGAATCAATTCAGCGATTTTCAAACGTATTATGTTTTAATTGTAGGGGCGATTTTTAAACTCTACACGATAATACAATTATTGGACAGGTTGAAGAAAGTCAAAAATAATCATCCAACAAAAAGATATCTGTCCAAGCCACATTTCACCCTCGACTACTGTATGTACCTATTACATTAGCGGCTTTGCCAGCAGGCTCATTGGCAGAGAATCTATTAGGGAACCTTCACTTTCCCATAGTGTCTAATTTACCCCTCCCCATGATACAGGACCCCTAGGGACCGGGGTAATCCAATCCAGAGGCTCTCCCTTTTCTTTCTACTCAGACAGAACTGTGATCGTCTTGATCGGGGCCTGAAAGCCCCCCCTCACCTCACAGTGCTACAACAGATGGTGCAAGATGAGAAGCCACCCCCTCACCACCACCGCCTCTACCATCCCCTCTGTAATCCTCTCCTCTCTGACGTCCTCCACATCTCTCCTCCACTTTCTCCTCATCCTCTGCCCTAAAACGACTTTTTTTTTCCCAGCCTGGTGTCTGGCGGCAACTGTTTTATCTCCTCTCTATTTTTCATCATCATTGGATAACCCACTCTTAGCCACTCATTATTCACAAACACACACCTGATCAGATAATGATCAGATTCAATAAAACAAAGGGGTTTGTTGTTGTTGCTTTTTACTTTGTTGGCCTATTAACATCGCCTCTTTCCCTAACACTCGTGCCTTCATTTATCTCCAGGAAGATGCAGCTTGAAGTTATTATGCAAGAAGCCCCTGAGACAATGAGACGAATGGATGTTGCTGATTCAGCCAAACACAGAAGCATCATTAGTGCACACACCAGACATATAAATGGGCTTGAAGGAATTCGAGTTTTAGAATTGTTAAATGTGCAGATGAGTATGGGGTATGATCATTCCTTACATGTAACAATTAACAATTTACTGTCAAAAACAACATTATCTAATTCAGATGGCCAGGGGGAAAGAGATCTTTGAAAAAATAAAAGACTGTGAATCAAGTCTCTGCTCCTGGGTCCTCCCTTTATATCGGCCTGACAAATTCGAGTTTTAGAATTGTTAAATGTGCAGATGAGTATGGGGTATGATCATTCCTTACATGTAACAATTAACAATTTACTGTCAAAAACAACATTATCTAATTCAGATGGCCAGGAAATGACTCATTAGATACAGCTCATTATTTAAAAGGATCATGTCACTCACATTTCCTGAGTCATTAGCACAGAGGAAACCATGAACACTATCGTCTTGTATGTGTGTCTATGATTTGATATCGGAGATTAAAATTCAGAGGCAATTGTTGTCCATATCTGACCTTTCACCCCTCAAAATACCAGAAAAATGCAGAATCGTATTCTTTCTACAGTACACATTTACAGCAGACAGGGCACAGAGCTTAAATTTGCAAATGTAAGCTTCTGTGAAGGCAAAGGAGAAGCGCTTTAATAAATGCTTAGCGTGAATAGGATTACATAGTACAAATCCAACTTCATTGCCAGTACCATTTAGTGTTTGAGAAATAGCGAGGTAATTGGTTCATGTCCCTTAGTTCACCTAGAAGTTTAACCAAACAGCAAGTAAAACAACTTGGAACTTTTTTGGAGTTTTTTCACAAAGTAAAGATAGTAACAAATACTAGCAGTAGTAGCAGTAGCAGTGGTAGCAGGAGTAGGAGTAGCAGGTTGCCGTTAGAGCAGTAGCAGTAGGTGGCACTGACTGTCATGGTATAATAGAAGTGGAAGTAGCTGTACCAGTAGCATTAGTTGTGAAAGTAGCATTAGTAGCATTAGCAGTAGATGCAGCAGTAGAACAGAGGCATATTGGCAGGATAGCAGAGGTAGTGTTAGAAGGAGTATCTGTAGCCTTAGCTGTACAAGTACAGGTGTGTGTGGTCACTGATGTAACAGCAGTAGTTGTAGTATTAGTAGTAGCAAGAGTCACGGAGGCAATTAGTTGCAGCAGGAGCGGCATCAATGTGAGTAGCACTGTAGCAATAGCGGTACAAGGAGTATTAGTAGCAGTAGTAGAAAAGTAGCAGCAGCTGGAGTTGTGGCAATTGCATAAACAAAATGGGTGGAAATAGTAGAAAGAGAGTTTGTGGCTCTAGCATTACAACTAGTAATAGTAGTATAGTAGTAGAAGTAGTAGTGGCACTAGTAATGGTGCTATTACGAACAGCAGGGAGTGGTAGCCTAATGGTTAGGGACTTGGGCTTGAAGAGGGCTGGGGTTCAAATCCTGCTCTCAGCATCACCCTGGACCCTTGAGTAAGGCCCCCAACCCCAATTACTCCCCAGGCTCCCTGTACTGTATGGCAGCCCACTGCTCACACATGTGTGTGATGAGGTAAAAGCAGAGACCAAATTTGCGAGTAGTAGCACCAGCAGAAGTAATGGTGCTAGTAGTAGTAGTATTAGTGGTGCTAGTAGTAGCAACAGCAGTAGTAATGTTTCTAGTAGTAGCAGCAGTAGCAGTAGTGATAGAGCTTGTAGTAATAGTAGCAGCAGTAGCGGAGGTAGTTGGTGGCAGTAAAATTTCCAGCGCTAATAGTAGCAGGAGTAGTACCGATGGAGTAGAGAGGAGACAGTGGTAGTAAATGCAGCAGTGGCAGCAGTATGGGTAGTTGTTGTAACAGTAGCAGCAGGGATGTTAGTGATGTTATTATTATTCGATGCATCGTGATTGTAAGAGCCATAAAGTAGAAAAGATAAAATGTGTTAAAATATGTACAATGTCTAGTTATAGTTTATTTTATTTCATTCTAAATTCATGTTATTATGTAATTCATAAGTATAAGAAAATGATTATTCATTTATTATTCAAAAAATGTTTTGATGACGCTCCCTTGGAGTGACGTAACAGGACGTGCAGCACCAGATCAGTTAGAGCTGCGCAAGGCACGGGAGCAAACAGTTTTCTTACCGTGCGGTGATTTGCTTTTGATTTTGTAACCTCTTTATTTTGTAAGTAAAGACACCTAAACTGTAAAAGCTTGTCATGTCGTGCGAGTCAAGGAATCACTGTGTCTGCAGCTAGGTGGTATTTTTTGGAAGCTAAAGAAAGTGCCACTACAGTGATGATAAACCATGCGGTACTTTTCTTGCCGATGGTGCTGAGAGCTGAAGCAGATCAGACCCCTCTATGGAAGCATTCATCTTATCAGCGAACATAGTGACTGTGGGCTGCACATTACTGCAGATGGTGGGCAACGGAGGCCATTGAGAAACCCTCAAAGGATGGCACAGCTGCAGCACACACACACACACACTCACAGAAATGCATTCAGGGAGCGCACACAGACACACACATCTTCATCCTTTCCAACTTTAACTCCGAGCATCATTATTACCACATGGCCATCACACCGATCGTTTAGATGACACACAGCGTCAACTTAAGCAGATTTGGTTGTTTGAATAATATTAACTGCAAAAGACTTCATATGCAAATGAACTTGAACAATTAAAAACTGCCACATTTCATTAATATTCACTGATAAATGTCCTTTATATCATAACTCAACTTGATTATACTTCTGGTCATGTTTCCTATTGATCATAACTGCTAATTACTCGCCTAGTGAAATAATGGTTCCAGAAATTTACATATATTAAATAAATCAAATATTTCACAACATAAATGAACTAATTTCTAAACAATGATTTCACAGTGCCTCATTTTATGGGGTCAAATGCTCGAAATCCTGAGAAACAAAAGGTTGAGAGTCATTCTCGATACAGTGACATCATGACAAGTGGTTTTGCCTTCAAATTGCTAAACAAAATCTTCCGGGCCATTAGCTCTTTATACAACAGACTATTGACCAGTAACTCCCAAATGGTGATATCACTGTCTGCCTCAACGATCCAGTATTGATCCGGCATATACAAAAAAAAAAAAGATTTAAATAAATGTACAAACCAAAGAGCAAAAGTCTTTCCTTGATGAAAGACTTGACTACCACCACTTAAATGCCTCATGTTTTACCAACTGCCACGAAGAGTCTGTCCTGAAGAATCAGCCTGTATCAAAATCTAAAGGCGAATATATTTAAAATGATAAATAAATTATAATGCGTTCATTCCTGTACTGTGGGGAGAATGATATAAACTGGTTTGATTTTTGCATGAGGTCACTATAGGGAATCAAACATGTGCACAGCAACACCTGGTTAAATGTGCAAATGGTTCTTGTGTCAGTGGGTCACAGAGACAAAACGAGCCGCGCTGTTATCCAACAGTAGTGTTTGGCAAAATAGCCTGTCGACAAGCCGCGTGAGTACAGCCACAGGCCGGACCCACGCACACGGAGCCAGCGGCGCCTTGCGCGCCTCCACACCAACATCTGCGTCCTAGCAGCCCCATGCCCTTGTTCGCCCTTTGGTCACCGCATAGTGGCCTTGGGTTGATTTGGGTTTTTTTTTTGTCTGTTTGTTTTATCTTGACAAATGTAACATTACATACAGTGTCTGCAACAGCCTCTCTGAATATATCTCCATTCCCCCATCCATCCATCCATCCATACCTTTCCGGATGAGATCTTCGATCTCTTGGTCGAAGCCCAGCCGGTGGCACTTCCTCCACAGCCCCATGTTGGTCGAGTTGTACTGCCTGCTGCACTCGTCCGCGGCGCTCATGGCAAACAGCTGCCGCCGATTCCGGGCCAGCAGCAGCTTGTTCTCCCAGCGGGGCGCGCTGTTCCGGCTCGCCCGCAGAGGCAGGCTGTTGTTGGGGATGTAGATGAAGCCCGGGTCCTTGCGGCGGCTGGAGAAGCTCCGGCACCGCTCCTTGTACCTCCTGGCGTCGGTCTCGTACCAGTGGTCGGAGCACATCGCCACGGCCAGCATGGCCAGGGCGCAGAGAGAGAGCGAGAGCCCCGCGTAGAGCAGTAACTTCCCGGCAGCCATGCTCGCTTGTCACAGCCGCATCAGCACCTCGAGAGACGGACAGCTCCTCTGCGGCTCTGCCCCCCCCTGAGCTCAGCAGTCTCGGCTCACATCACCTCTGGAGACCATCATCCGCCAGGAGTGCGCAAATAATAATTATGGTAATAATAATAATAAATAAAGAAAGCACCTTCCGCAAGTCGGTGTGACAGTGGCCGGAACAACAGCTGCCGAATCCCTCTGTGTGTCAGTGTTTTCCGAAAGCGTGCCCACGTCCTCCGTGCGTGCGCGGCGCTGCAGCAGCTCAGCGGCGATAAGAGAGAGCGCGGGGGGGTGGGGGGTGGGGTGGTTGGATGGGGGTGGTTATCTCATCTCCAGCCTCCGATCCTCAGCAGGATGGGGGGTGGTTATCTCATCTCCAGCCTCCGATCCTCAGCATCCATCTGTCTGAGCAGGGCGACACCAAACACGTCGGCATCAGGATCATTCAGCTCGGCACACAAGCACAACATCAATTATATATATATATATATATATATATATATACTTATTTATATTTATATACATACATACATACATATATATATATATATATATATATATATATATATATATATACACACACACACACACACACACACACACACACACACACGTATACGTGCGCATATGTAAACTGGCCGAGTGCGTAAACCGCCCTCTTGGATAAGCGATGGACAAAGAGGCGGTCAGACGGAACCGTGCGGATTATGTGTGGTGTAGATAGGCGCAACTGCAACGTCACGCTGAGCAGCAGCGATCCAACACAGTGAGACTCACGTGACGCATGATCCAGACGACATGGATGGAGCTGGAGGATCCGGATCCAGGTGCAGGCTGTGAGAAGATTGAGGGGTCACAGTCAGCACATCCACGCCACGTCTGACCGGATGACGGCAGCTGCTCCCGAGCGGGCCTGCACGCGGACCAATCAACACCAGGCTGTGTGGAGGAGACCCGTGTTAACTGACACGCTGCGTGATATTTGACTTGGACCACACGCCCCCGAATTTTTTTTTTGCATCAATTTAGTGACATTTAAACTTCAGTATTATGATCCATATGTGCCAAAAGACACCCCCCCCCGCACATTCTAAACCGTAATGATGACAGTCTTAACGGCTTATTACCCATTTTGAGTTTAAGATTCATTAATTTAACAAGATACAAATGACAGCATCAATAAATATGTGCTTAGCTAAATAACAGGGAAACAACAACTAATCAATAACCACTACAATTCTTTTAAAAACAGTGACAGTGGGGTCACTATGGGTCAGCAGCTGATTTTGGCCTCAGGGCCCACAATGCCGACCCCAGTCATTCTATGCCATTTTGTAGATGACTATGCTTAATTGAATAATTATTTATAATAGTTATATCATTGTAAATAAATAGGGTTTTTAAAAAGCATGAGGAATTAAGAATCGGTGACATGAACATATAAATTATATATCTGAAATCTGAGATTTCTGTCCATAGGCATCATATTTGAGACTCAGGTTCAAGTCAGGTAAAGTCCACACTGATGACTTTTTCTCAATATCATTGCAAAAATCTACAGTATATAGTCACTATATCCTGAATCTATAGAGGATGACCAGGATTTCAATTCTAAATTTGTCAGGATAGTTATTCTCTCAACAATTAGATCAAGCGAAAATATCTATTATACACCTGTAAATGAAAAAAAATCACATCCAGTGACAAACCACCCCAGAAATCTGTCAACAACTCTGTAGTTCAACTGTTCAACAGTAAAGCCTGTTCAGGTCTTTAACCCTATAAGCTGAACTCTCTCCACCAGTTTTCAGCAGCACTAGGCAGCTATGACGTTGATTATTAAGCAAAGTCACAAACTACTGAACATTGTGGAGTATTTCACAGTTTAAGTTTGTTCAAGTTGGTGGAGACCAAACTAGAGCTAAAAGAGAGGAACTGCAAGACTTTTATTTGATGGCAGCAAATACAACTCTGAATTAACAATAACGTTGCTCTGTATCTGCTAAATGTGGCAATAAAAATGTTCTAACTTGGCAAAAAGTCAGTCAGCTGAGCTTTAATGGTTTCTTTCCTCATCTGTAGGACACTTTTATCTCTGCTGCTGATGAGGCTCTGAGGGTCCATTAATCAACACATCGCTTATTCTGTCTAATATTTAAGTGTGGAGGCTACACTTAACTACAGATGCAGACTGTAGAGGCTGTGAGTCATACTTTTGCATAAAATTTATAAATAATTTCATTATTGGCTCCAAGACAGTAATTATGATTAAAGATGTTGTTACTGGCAAGTGGAGCTGTTAACTCTCTGCATGATGAAATATAATATTATGTTAAATTAAATGACATTTGAAGGCTTGTTCACTCAACAGCTGGCCTGATGTGGCTCAAGTGCAGAGAATGAATTATGATTTCTTATCCTGTACGTGGCATCTATTCTCTTTTAATGCATCCCCACTAGTGCTGTCACCCTGTTCATTTCATGGCTTTACTTTCAGTGTCACTGCTGAGTCGGTGAAGCTGAGTCAGCTGAGGCATCAGTTTCTTTGTCTTTGTTTCTGGCGCCCACCCGTGTTCATACAATGTAAACACGCAATAAAAGTAACCAGATGCATTTAACTCTCAGCAACTCATGAAAATGAATCAACTACATACATATACATATACACACACGCGCGCGCACACGCACACGCACACGCACATACACACGCTTTGTAGAGAGAGAGCTAATTAATAACTAAACATTACTCCTGCTTTTGTGCAAAACTATAACAGTGAGTTTAACAGTGAGTTTGATCCCACTTATACGCCTCATCATCCAACTTCACCACTGGTCTGCCCATCATCTATTTACACTCTGCCTGCTTGTCCAGCCCATATAAGTGTAACCGGTGGACTTCTGCGTTGTGTTGTTTTTTTATATAATGAAGACCCAAACGAATGCTTTGCTGGAGTTTTATTTTCTCTGCCTGCATATAAGCACACAAAACAAAAACGTCGGTCCTCGTGCATGCACTCCTCTACTCCAACTCCTCTATCCATAAGGATATCAAACAGGCAAGAGGAAGGGGGGAGAGAGACAGATTAGGCGGGGGGGAGAAAGAGGAGGAGCTACCAGGACCCTCATAGCAGTGTACCAAGTAAAGGAAAACTATGGTACAGACAAGATCTGTTGTGCAATTATACATTTATACATAGGTGATCCTTCTAACCTGTTACATAAGTTAGTGACATTCCAGTCTCCCGTTTAGAACTAACAGAAGAACTATTTCAAATTGTATAACACCTTTACAGGTGCATCTCTGATCAGTCCCTTTGAAAACAGCAGTCTCTCTCCACATAACCTCCAGCCTATACCACTTTGGTGACAAATATCCACAAATTACTCGCAATAACAGTGACAGTGTCAACAAATAAGTCCATAATCACAAGTGTAGAGCCCACTAGCGACGCAATGTTTGCACAAACACTATTGTCTTGTGTTTGTGTAAACAACATTAAAGTCTGTTCTGAAACATCAGGAATGTGATTTGAAACATATTCTGTAGTTTCACGTCGTTCATTGCTCTCTCTTAATTTTATCTCATTATTGTACATTAAAAAAACAACACAAAAAGCCAAAACCAAATTGTGCAACTCACGGTCCTCGAGCAGCCATTGGACAAACGGAACGTTGTGTACAGTTCGACAAACTCACGGATGTCTTATGAGCGACGGACTTCCTGTTTGGGCCTTCTTGCATAAAACACACAGAAGACTCCGTTGACGATGGTGATTAGTCTCTGTTAACGTTAGTTTTTTTATAGGGCTTAATTATGTAACTATTTCAATTTTATATATTGTGTATATTAGAAAATAAAAATAACAGAAAACAGGAAGTGAAGCAACCAACCAATCAACACCACGGAAAAACGGTCATGCGCACTAGAACTTAAGATGGCAGTAGTGGTGGAGTGAAGGTTAATGCTTCGAATTAAATTTAAACATAAATAATAATTTATATTGCTGCTTTTGTTATTTGTGTAGGGTCAATTACATTTTTAGTAGCGGTTATACATTAATAATCATTGTTCATATTATTCTTCAGTGACCGCAGGCACAGGTAAGACAACATATACGAAGTGAACAGATGAAATGCTGTAACGCATGTAGGCTTTTCACATAGTCAGGAACCTGCTAACTTTTGTAACAGTACCTTTGATGCACCAACTAAAACATTGAAAGCATATCCACTAACATTGTTAACATTAATTAGAGTTGTGTGTTATTTACTTATTTCACATTAGAAGAACTTGGTGTGGTTCTGAACTCCCAACATGTTTTTTTGAAAGGCACAAAACTCCCAGAGATGAAATACATGTTCATCACTCAGACATCATCCTATGCATTAGTGTGACAAAAAGAAGAGTATCTGATTATCACAGTTTAGAAGGTGAATATCAAAACTAATTTGACGAATTTCTGTGGTCTAGCTGAGCTGAGAGCTTAGAATTTAGCCTAATAATCTTATTTTAGTCAGATTATATTTTTAGCAGTGTATATTTATACTGTTTCATTTCATTCTCCATGTGCATGATGTAATCTCTCTGTTCTATTTGCAGTCATGGCTGGTCTATCCAGCTACGCCATCCGCATGGCAAGACTGAGTGCACAGATCTTTGGTGAGGTGGTGCATCCGACAGACTCCAAATCGATGAAGGTGGTCAAGATATTCCAAGAAACACCCCTTGCGAAGAGAAAGGAGGTGTACGACTGGTATCCACAACATAAGATTTACTATGCCATGACCCAGAAGCTCAGGTTCATGGGACTGTTCAGGTACTGTATAAACTGCTAATGCAGATTGTGACTTGTAGTTTGACAATATTCATATGCTCCAATTGATTGCTAGTGTGTCCCCCCCCCTGTAGAGACATTGAACACCAAAGTTACTGACACTTAACGGAAAAATGGCAATGTTGAACTGATCAGTGAGGAAACGGGTGTTTTAGTTAAAAAGGAGAAAATACCCTGAGTAAACAAGACAAGTTTAAATAAAATGTTTACTTTATCTTGTCAGAGATGAGCATGAAGACTTCAAAGATGAGATGAAACGCCTAAGGAGACTCAGAGGAAAAGGGAAGCCGAAGAAAGGAGAGGGGAAGAGAGCGACTAAGAAGAAATGAGCCTTAATGTTCATGCTACTTTGTCTTTTTGTTGTACTGATAATATTTTTTTAGAGTCAAACAGTGTTGAACTGTGTAAATTCAATTTGGGGGTAGGTTGGGCAAAGGGAGTGTTTGGCCCCTAATCTGGTCATGATTGTCCTGTTGTTTTGTCTAAAGCTTTATGATGTTGGCATAATTGTCAGTTACATCCTTTCATTTTGTAACATGTTTGATTCCTGATTATGTTGCTGGGGTTTAAACAATATAGAGACATGCAAAGCCAGAATGCTAGTATATGTATTTAGGTTGGATGTGATGAAAACATGCTGAGCATTGTGATCATCTGCGAGTACAAACTGCAGTGAGATGCCTGTTATCAGCTCTAACTCATTCAACAACTGTTGGTCTGTTGCTGTTGTACCAGCATAGGTTGTTAGCTGGTGCTAGCTTCACAGTCAAAGGAATGACTGGGAAATGGTGTAAAGAAAGAGACATCTTTCATGTTTTCAGAATTAAATCATTGTGAGAAATGTATATTGTTAAAAGTTCCGTTGTTCTGTTCAACACTATACACATGTTGGTAATGTGTAATGCATTTACTCCATTATTGTCAGGTCCAGGAAATATCTGCTTTATCTGCTACTTGTGCAGATATTAAGTTTTGGTTTGAAGTCATAAAATGATAACAGCTGAATCAAATAAAAGTAACCACGGGCATTTCCTGCAATAATGATTAACATGAAGGTCCACTTCAATACCTTGACAGTGAAAATAATAATAGAGATAGTATCTGAATGGGCAGCATAAAAAAGAGATTCTCAAAATTACTCATTATCTCACGTTATGGTTTTCAATATAGGGAAATTATTTTTTCAATATAGGGTTGTCAATATTATTGATGTGGATGAGAAATATTTATTTCTTTACTATGAAGTAGTAAGATGGTGGCTTTTAAGATGGTGAATTAGATTATCTGGTATATTTGGACATCAGATTGCTGAGAGAACATACCTGACAATGATGGCAGATTGGGTGGATGTTTGAGACATGAATGTGGGTTTGATTTATTGCAGTTTATAACAGTAAATAA
This sequence comes from Trinectes maculatus, assembly GCA_016785345.1. Taxonomy (NCBI): domain Eukaryota; kingdom Metazoa; phylum Chordata; class Actinopteri; order Pleuronectiformes; family Achiridae; genus Trinectes; species Trinectes maculatus. The sequence goes on from JAFBJQ010001711.1 coordinate 120,307, forward strand.
ACAGTTTACACCATGGCTGTGAATATTCTCATTCATCCAGGTCATAGTTATCTCGAGGAAATTGAATCGAACGCAACTGGATTTTGGTTTTTGTCTTTCACCTCTCATCCAAGAGGCATCATCAGTGTATGCTGCTTGACTAGGCTGGGACTAGCCCGAACTAGTCCCAGCCTAGTCAAGCGAGCATGCACTGATGAAGCCAGTTGCGTTTGATTCAATTTCCTCAAGATAAGTTTATATCATGGTTACTGTTAAGTAAACATTAATGATCATATAATACTAATAGTAATAACAGAATCATGGGTTTATTCCTAAAACTTTGATTTGAATCTAACAGTTCTACCATATGAATTAGCCTCAGTTTTTACTTTAATTAATTAATTTTAAAACCTTCTGGAATAAAGTCAGAATTCTGAGTTTACTTTCTTTTTTTATTTTTGAACGAACACATGTTTCAACTCACAACTCACAACTGCTTTTCAAAGATGCCACAAATGTTAAAAATCCAAAATAAGCACATATGCTTTAGAAAAATAATTTAACATATTTTTTTTAGTAAAAAAAGTTTTACTTTCTACTTAATTTTATTTTTTTTAGTATAAACAATGTTTATGTTTAAAGAGAATCTTATGAAATTCTAAATCCCAAATATTTTAATAGCATCACGTGTTCAATTTAAAGTACTTTTAACCTCGGCTAATGAGTTTCGTGTCTCCGTTGGCCAATGGGAATGAGCATTCATTATCACGGAAGTTGTGGTAATAATAATAATAATAATAATAATAATAATAATAATAATAATAATAATAATAATAGTAGTAGTAGTAGTGATTGGATGTTTTTGGTGGTGGGTTAACGTTGCCGTCCATCCAGTCCAGATCAGCCGTGTCCTCCTGCGTCTCTGTCTCCCCCTCCTGTCCTCAGCACCAGCCTGCGTTTCCCTCTATTATTTTCCACTCACTTTCTCGCAGTTTAAAATGGCGGCGTTGAGCAGCGCCGAGTCCCCACCGCCCGTCTTTAACGGAGACGCCGTGGAGCGGGAGCCGGACAGGGAGCGCGGCCTGGATGAGCTGAGCCCCGGGCTGGACGCCTCCTGCTCGCCGGGGATCCCCGGAGGTCCGCAGGAGGAGGAGGTAAGCGTCACGGCGGCGGCAGCGGCGGGTTAGCGGGTGGAGGCTAGGCAGGGGACGCGGGCTCCTAGCGGAGCTAATTGGATGGAAATGTTCAGGAAGCGCCGGCTCGAACAGGGATCGTGGGGGGCTGCAGTGCAGGGGGGCAGGAGGCGATGGGCTAAACGTGAGCGAGCCGTCAGAAAGCTGGGTGCTGGGTCCCCCCCACACACACACACACACCCCGGTGCTTCCAACGGACACAGGGATGCGGCGGAGCGGGGAGGGGGAAGCTCTCATTCGGCCCGAGCCTCTGTTTATCTGGGGCCTGTTTTTATTCCATTCGCTGCTGGCTTCATTTTCCAGGCTCGCTGCAGCTGCAGCCTGGTGCGCCAACACACACACACACACACACACACACACACACACACACACACACACACACACACCAACTCTAATGTCTCTCTTTTTACAATGACCCTAAATATAGTATATATACACAGGCTGCTGTTGACACAACAAAGGCACGCAATTGTAGTGCTTCCCCAATGTATCTCTTCTGTATTCTGATGTGTGAAAGTTTCGTTATCACAGAGGTTCACCTCACAGAGATGATGATGGTGATGATGGAGATGATAGATAGATAGATAGATAGATAGATAGATAGATAGATAGATAGATAGATAGATTTACTTTATGGATCCCAAACTGGGAAATTAAAGAGCCAAATCAAGTTGTGCAGTTATTTTTTTTGTAATATACAGGCTGCTTTTATTTATGTTACAGCCTTTACAATTACCACCCCCACTCTCTTTCTCTCTAACACACACACACACACACACACACACACACACACACACACACACACACACACACACACATCCCGCCTGTGTCCTCATCATTGAAAGCCCAGTGACCATGTAGCCTGTCTCCAGTCTGCAGATCAGAGGCCTCACTGCTGGACTGTGACAGCATGCTAAAGCGCACCACCAGGAGACTTGCACTCAGAGTGCACTGCATTTTAAAAGTTGCTAATACACAACATCAGCACCGACTGCCTCTATGGTAAATCAGGCTGATGTGTTGTTTGTCGTTTCATACCAAAACGTCACAAGTCTCACTTCTGTGAGCCTCCTGTTTCCTTGTTGATGTGCCAGTTCAGCTACAACATACTGTATTCAAGCAGTCATCTGTCATCGTCTCCATCTTTGAGGTCTCTCTGTCATTGTTTGTTCAGAAAGGCAGTAGAGGTGATCTCACCTGCATTTGGGTTGGGGTTCATTTTGTGAGACAGTGTAATGATCATGTAATAATCAGTGTGTCTTCAGAAACTGTTTGCTTCTCCTGAATGGAGACGATCGTCATTGCTCTCTGCCTCTATGTTTGTGTATTTGTGTGTGAGATTGCCGTTGCACACTAATAACTAGTTTTTGCTGCATGTGCTGAGAAAGTCGCTGAGTCAGCAAATGAAACATGTAATTAGAAAAATAATTTAGCCACTGTCAATTATTAGTAGATGTTCACAAGCAGATTGCAGACCTCTTTGAGGCGTAATAAAAATAAACACACAGAAGGAAACATACAGGTCATGTCATATTCACAGACCTACTGGACACACATGCACACACACACACACACACACACACACACACACACACACACACACACACACACACACACACACACACACTGGCTAGGAGCAAGCATTAGCTGCAGGTATATGTTGAGTTGAGGGGCTTGTTAGATTGTTCCGCACACTTGTCAGGATTGGCTGATGACAATCAAAGTCATGTATCAGGTAAATAAAAAAAACAGTAGGCATATATATATATGGCCAGATTTATTCTGATCAGAAATGGCAGATTGAGAAATATTAGAGAGCACTCAGGCACAGGTTGAGACATCATGACGTTTCAGTCCTAGTATGGGCCAAGCTCCAAAACCACTGGATCCTCTGTTTCCCATTATGCAACAAACACCACTCTTATTTTTTATTTTTTTGTGAGCCCCCTGTTTGCAACACTGACTTCTCTAATAAATCTAAATTTAATCTGAGTTAGCCCTGCTAACTATGTAATCATGAGGGTTGTTTAAAAGGGTTATGAGATTTAATGAAACTCCTTTAGTGTTCTAGAAAATAATATACTACATCTGTTATCACTGGCTTAGCAGTGGCATTTAGAAGTAAACTCATGTTTACGTCCTGTGTTTTCCCTTAGAATGAATTTCCATATACTGTTAAGTCAAGTAAACATCATTATGTCTACATTTGAACCATACTTAACCATGTTTGCAACCTGTATAATCATGAAATTGTGATACTGCATTTTTTGCAAAAGGGCCCTGTTGGCTGCTCCTTCTTCCTCCTCAGTTACTCAATGAATGTTTATAACTTCAGCTGTTAATCCATAGGGCTGGGAATACTAGGCAGCTGTTACTTGGATGGAGGGCGACACACTTTCTGAGCCCAAGTGAAACTAATATGTATTTTAGATGGTATAGCACAATTACAAATGACAGTTTGTGTCATAGATTTAATTGTGTTGTAATTTTGCCCAACATTCTAGTCACTGAATACCAAGTAAATTTGTACAAATTTATTAAGCATCAAAAACAGAAATCACTCCTGTGCCATAGTATTCAGACCCTTTGTTGTGACTCCTGAAATGTGTCTAACACTTGACTGGAGCCATCTGTGGTAAATTGAGCTGACTGGACATAGTTTAGAACTGAACACCCCCGTGTATACAAGGTCCCCACGTTTATACTGCTGTGATCAGTGTAAAGGTATAAAACCATTTCTGAAGCTTTGAGTGTTACTAATAGCACAGTGGCCCAAATGATGTCCCAGATGATGGCCCAAACTGAGTTACTAAGCATGAAGGGTCTTGTTTTAGTAGATGTCCAACAAAAATGTCCAAAAAAAGGTTCAGCACAATGGCAGAACTTCAGAAGTCATCTGTAAAAAAAAAAATCAAACAACATATTTTCATGTTTCATTGGGGTGATTAATTATAGAATAATGGGTAAAATATCAGTTTTATCTGTTTAAAACGAAAGCGGCCAACTGTATCGCACCGTTGTGAAAAAGGTTGTGTTTAAAAGCAAATACGCTTTTGTGAACAGGGACTTTCTAGTGGCCAGCACCTACAGTTTTAATTTAGAACAGTTTAATTACAGAAAGTTCAGAGACCGACTTCCTGATTTACTCTATATATTTCTGGAAAAGTCCCTGCAGTTCAAACACGCAAAAAGTCCCCACCGCTGAGAGTAGTGGCCATTTTTAACGCAGCCAGACTGATACAAGGTTTAGACATCAAAACATTAAGTAATATTCTTTAATATTCATGTCTTGTCATATATGAACTGTTCCATTTCAAAGATTTCAGATGATGGTGTTTAATATCAGTCCATGGCAGACTTGTAGTTTTTCTTATTATGAAACTTGTCTAGTCTGTTTGGAGGACAAATTAGAGCTTTACTCATACCGGCCTTGTTTGCTCTCATTATAGTGGTTAATAAATCCTTGTAGTAACTGAAATCAGGTATTGGCTCACCATTGTTGCGAGGTGACGTTGCATCACAATGGAGATGTCAGAATGTTTCCTCTTTTGTTATGGTAAGGGGAGGGCCAGAGGATTCGTCCGTATCAAACTGTCAGCAGTCAAAAATTTTAACAGGAAAAAATGCTTTTACAATTACATACATTTTTCTGGTTGTTTCCTCATTATGTATTATTGATGTGTATGAGAAATACTGAACAAAACATTGATGACATCAACAGTGCCCTGTCATTCTCTGTAAGGGAGTCCAACTCATTGGAAGATTCATCCTTCTTCTTTTGTTCTATTAATGGTGTTTGACAACTTTTAGGTGCATTGCCTTGTTGTTAGTTGTTGCTCATTCACTGGAAGATACAAACTCCTTAACTTTGTTTTGTGTGTGTGTGTGTGTGTGTGTCTCCCCACAGATTTGGAACATTAAACAGATGATAAAGTTGACACAAGAACACTTAGAGGCTCTTCTGGACAAATTTGGAGGAGAACACAATCCTCCCTCAATATATTTAGAGGTAGGATTACATTGGGTTTAGTAAACATAAGATTGCAAACAAAAAAAGTTTGCGAACTTAGAGCTTCTGGAGATGTTTAGTCAGGGAGATGTCTCTCTGGTGTGTTGCCCCATCAGGCTTATGAGGAGTACACCAGTAAGCTAGATGCCCTGCAGCAGAGGGAGCAGCAGCTCCTGGAGGCCATGGGGAACGGCACTGACTTCTGCTCTCCCACTTCCACGCCGGCCCTTCTGGAGGTCAAGATGGGAGGCTGTGGAGCTGGAGGGGCGGCCCAGGCCTTCCCCACAGCCCCCAACACCCTGGCTGTCCTGCAGACCCCCACCGACGCGGGCCGAGCCAACCCTCGCTCCCCACAGAAACCCATCGTTAGGGTCTTCCTGCCCAACAAACAGAGGACAGTGGTGAGTGTGAAATCACATCTCTGAAGTGAGCAAACTGCATTAAGCAAGCATGGCAAAGGAGGCTAAAATGTATTTGACTGTTTCATGTAAATGACAAAAAAAATTTCATTAATTTGATAGGAACAGACCACACAAATTAACACTGTATAAAATACTAAATATGTATATGCAAGAATTTGCAAGAATGCTAATTTCCATCAGGAATAGAGATTACACACAGTTGCATATCACACAGACACCATTAGAGCTACAGACAGAAGACAGTTAGATAAAAGTATAATAAATCTTTGTAAATAAATTATGCTATAAAATGAACTTTGAGTACATTTCATTACTACAGCACGTTACATTTTCAGTGTAGGGCATTTACTGGTACAGTGTACTACTGAAAAAGGATTTGAATCAATTCTGAAATGAACAGAAAAGGAGTTCCACCTGGATTTGTCCTAGTTTCCACTATAGTTATAGTCAAGGCCCCTGTTTGTTGTTGTTAGTGAAATGGACCTTTCTCTCATCTTTCCTCTTCTTCTCTCTCTCTTTCCCTCTTGCCCCAACCAACTGTTGCCACATAAATCCACATTCTGTAGTCACCGTTTTAGACTGAAACCCCTTAGTCCAACTGCAGCAAATGTATAAACTAATCAGTATTCAACCAAAACAATGTTGAAATCAACTAAATCATGTTTTTTTTTTCACTGTTGAACAAGAAAACGAAGGTGACATCAGCCCCAAAGTTTAGTGGTGCACAGATTTTGTACTTGGAGCTGAAGCTCTTCACAGGGTGTCATGTGTTCAGTGTTCAGCAGGTGGATGAATGTATTGAGTATGTGATGTGCTTCTGCAGATAAAAGCACTGATACCAGCCCATGTGCAACTGTGTTTACTGACAGCAATGGCTACTAGGAAAATTCTTACTCAGACGGTTGACCATTTTGGCACTGAGCCTCCTCTGGTGTACGATGTCACCTCAGTGAATGTTTTGTCTGTGCTGCATTCAGGTCCCAGCCCGCTGTGGGATGACTGTGAGAGACTCGCTGAAGAAAGCTCTGATGATGCGGGGCCTCATCCCAGAGTGCTGTGCAGTCTACAGGATACAGGATGGGTACGTTTGTCACAATATACCATGGAGAGGACTAACTAATAAAAACGTGACATTGCATATATGTTTGTATTTAAAACAGTTATATACAATGATCTTAATATGCACAAATGGCAGTCTCTACATTAATGCCATTTATACTCTCTGATTTCTATTTATTTCATTGAATTTGTGTGTCTTCTTTGGTTTGTTTTGGTAGATGCTGTGCAATCATATGCATTAAGCTTGATGATTTAGGGGACTCCCATGTCTCTTGATCATCTTTGAGATGTGTGTTATAGTGTTATAGACACAGGTTATAAACACAGGACATGATTTGAAAAACACACACACCCACACACACGTATATGTGTGTGTGTGTGTAATATATATATATATATATATATATATATATGTATATATGTATGTATGTATATATGTGTGTGTGTGTGTGTGTGTGTGTGTGTGTATAGTTACAGCTGACAATGGACCTTGTAGCAGAAGCCTAAAGATCATAGAAGCTAAGAAACAGGATTGTGTGAAGCCTCGTTCCTTCTTATAATCCACTTATCCAAATTGAGCGACCCGGAGAGATTAGTAAAAGACATGACCAGGAAGGCTGTTGTGTGCAATCCAAACACACTTGAGGCTGGAAATTTTGTTCTTATGGTTAAATACAAAGCGATGGGTCTGGAAATTTACTGTACATAACATAGTAATATGTAAACAAGCAAAGAGGTCTGCATACTTGTAAATTAACTGCATATAATATACGTGTGTGTGTGTGTGTGTGTGTGTGTGTGTGTGTGTGTGTGTGTCTGTACACAGTATATATCTCATGATCATTAACTTCCTTTTTCAGAGAGAAGAAGCCTATTGGCTGGGACACGGACATATCCTGGCTTACAGGAGAAGAGTTACATGTAGAAGTATTAGAGAATGTGCCGCTCACCACACACAACTTTGTGAGTGCAGTCAGACACAATATCACATCATGACTTGTTCGACGGACCGTAAACATTGCAAGCTGATGTCATTGCTCAGCCCCGCCTGGTCCTGATTGATTGTGGGTGTTTGATTGACAGGTGAGGAAGACCTTCTTCACGCTGGCCTTCTGTGACTTCTGCAGAAAGCTGCTCTTCCAGGGTTTCCGCTGTCAGACCTGTGGTTACAAGTTCCACCAGCGCTGCAGCACTGAGGTTCCTCTCATGTGCGTCAACTACGACCAGCTAGAGTAAGTCATCCGCACTACAGGGGCCATGATGCTGCAACCAGATTGGGATTGATCCTTTTGTAAATTGTTGTACACAATAGTAGATTTTCCATTGTAATCTTGGATTTTGGTTTTTATAGTGGGTGCACACTACACAGATGTGTCGGTTAACAGGGCAAACAGCAACTGCCACAGATTAAACCGAAATCTTTGGGGAAAAAAACTGTGGTCTGCCATATTTGTTTGGATATAAATGTGCCTCGCTATGTTCTGTTGGATAGCGCTATGCACTGATGTGTAGCGTTTCATGCTGCACTGTATTGTAATAGTATTTTTGTTTTGAGCTGTCAGTCTGTTTTATGTTAGACTTTGGTGAGGTGATTTCAATTAAAGGGCATGTGTTGAGTGCAGGGGCATACTGCACTGGATGATATTGAGAAGGTCAAAGTTTTCTAAGCAGCCATGCAGAGTAACTGAATTATTAATAAGCAACGTTGGTGATGTGTGTCCCACAGCTTATTGTTAGTGTCCAAGTTCTTTGAGCATCACCCATTCACCCAGGAGGAGATGTCCTCAGAGGGAACCACCCCTGTGTCTGAGGCCTGTCCGTCACTCCCCCCATCTGACTCCATGGGGTGAGTTGTCCGTGCTCCCAACTTGCCAGCGTTTCATTCCAAATTTTACAGTTGCTGATGTTGTTGTAATTTGCTTTTGGGCTTCCCTAACTATCTTTTCAGGTCTATATGCCACGCCGCTGTATCGCCGTCCAAGTCCATACCCATCCCACCAAGTTTCCGGCCCAACGAGGAGGATCACCGCAACCAGTTTGGCCAGCGGGACCGTTCGTCCTCGGCCCCAAACGTCCATATTAACACCATTGAGCCTGTCAACATTGACGTGAGTCTTTGTTTATGGAGATCATAGCTTAACCACATGAAAGCTTGGGTATAAATGCAGAGAACATATACATGAGAACATCTCCAGAGAAACACTACATCAGGCCAAGGTTTCAGTGAAATTGCTCTGTCAGTCAACATGACATTTTTGCAGAGATGGTTCAGAAAGGGCTACATGCTAGAGAAATATGATCCCTACCCTGCACTTTGTTCACTTCACTGTCAGTTCAGTTGGCTTTGCCACCAGGAAGCAGACATGCTGACTTCAACCAGGAGCTCAGATCAGTCTGAAGAGTTTCATTTCACCAGCAGTGCCAAAGAGTGGAAATTTAGTAGTAAGCCTGGACAACATTGGTTGCCATTTAACCTAGACATTTCACAGGGTCACAGGTCAGTTCATTTGGATTGCCAATCCTGATGTTTAGAATTATTTGCAGGCACTTGAAGGTGTGAGTGTAGATCATATGTTACCTCAAAATGCTGCCACCTTCAGTAGACAGATTGCCAACTTCATCTGTTTTGGTTTCTGTTTGGGTTCAGGGTAAATCTTGTAAATCCGAAATAGGTGCTTTTTGTCAAGTGATGACATGCTATGTTCTTATTGTTGATTTTTCCTTCTTGGCTCTTTTCAGGACCTGATTCGAGATCAGAGCTTACCAAGGTCAGATGGAGGTACGGTTCAAAGTAGCAGACCTCTGTGGCTTCTGTTCCCACCATCCAGCGTCTGCGTGCTCCTGGTCTGTTTTTGTGTGTGTGCACGTGCGTGCACGTATGTGCATGTGTGTGTATGGAGTTCAGACCCAAGGAGCTGATTTCTGTTTAGTCCTGCAGGAAGTTGCTGAGAGTAGAAGCCTTTTAGATTTTTAGATCTGTGGGTCAGGCTTTTTGTTTGTTTGTTTGTTTTTCAGTTTGTTTGTTTTTTTGGAAAGGACATAACTTCCTCATGGGCAGACCGGTCTTACTTAAGATTCGCTCTGCCACGTCAGGAGGAACGCACATAGCTCCTGCCTATTACAAACATTTTTATGGAAAACTAAATTGCTGGACAGTAAATCTGAGGTATTTCCGTGCTGCTAGTACTCAGTGCTTAACTGTAACAAACAGACATACGCATAAAGATGAAAATAATTCCAACTAATAATAAATAATAATTCCCATAACCCTTTGGCTGCATGCTGACACCCGCAGATACCCTGACAAACAGAGCTAAGCAAGCGTGCAAACAGTGTAGTGCGGTTAGGGGGAGCTCTGCTGTATCCATGGACAGTTAGTTGGAGGTGAGAGGGGCAGGGTGAGTAGCAGTGATGGTGTGTCTGTCTCTCTTTGCCCTGCAGCCCCCCCGACCCACCCCGCCCGCTGCTTGAGGAAGCACCGAACACGGACCTCAAGCCCCCTCCTATACTCCTACCCCAATGACATAGTGTTTGATTTTGAGCCTGAGCCTGTTTTCCGAGGTAGTTAGGCCTCTGCGTGTTCCTGTGTCCTTCAACATACACCCCCAACCCCCACCTGTCCAACCCCGCACCCCAATCCACCCCCGTCCCTGCTCCCGACTGTCCCACACACCCAACCCCAGCCCTGTGTCATGCCCATGACATCCCTTTGTGTGTACTCGCCTTCTCTCTCTTTCACTGTCTCTCTTTTTCCCTCTTTATGTCCTCACATGCTCTCTCTAGAGCACCACACAAGACACTGCACAGGTTTACACACAGATCTCACTCAACTCTGATCACAACACTTGCGATGGTGGTTTTGCTAAAAGTGACTAGTTACTTGTTAAACTTTAGTGAGGAATTAAGAATCAACTGTTATTAAAAGACTTGTCTGGGAGGCTTAACATGACTACGCACATTAAGTACATTTGTTTAGATGACAGTTTAATGTTACATCAGCACATCTTGTTGTATTTATGGAAAAAACACTGTTTATTTCTCTGCGGGAAAAAAAACTAATTATGTGATTCTGACTAAAATTGCAGTTGGAAGTTTTGAACTTAAGTCTTGGGTTGGACATTAATATCTGAATCCTAGACATCTAGACGTTGAGTTTCAAAAAAGTTAATGTTTTTAGATATTTGATAGATTTAAGAACGTTCTATTTAAAATATGCTGATTGTAGATTTACTGACATGATTTCGATCAGTCGTTGTAGTTGCAAGCATGTATTTCAGTTATAGTTCAATTTCAGTTATAGTTAGTATAGTTTGTTTTAGTTTATAATTTATTTCTAGTCTAGTCTACAGTTTATAATCAGCTGACGTCCTCTTTTTGATGTCATAATATCCTCCTTAATTCTGACGTAAATCATTAAAACAACAGTGATGCGTCTGTGAAGTCAAGATGATGAAACCATGAACCACCATCCAACCAAACTCCCCTTCTCACCTCTCCTCTGCATGCGACCGCACGCACACACACACACACACACACACACACACACGACTGATGTGGATGCCTTAGTCCCTGTCCTCGCCTCAACCTTCTACCTTTCTGCTCCTCTGCTTCACATCCTCTCCTGTGCGACCTCCTGAGTTTTCTTATTTCTTTTCTGTCTTTTGTCGCTTTCTCTCCTTGTCGCCCGTGATCCCGCTGCAGGCTCCACCACGGGGCTGTCAGCCACGCCACCTGCCTCCTTACCCGGCTCCCTGACCAATGTAAAGATTCCACAGAAGTCGCCATGCCAACAGAGGGAGCGCAAGTCTTCGTCCTCGTCTGAAGACCGCAATAAGATGGTGAGAGACTTGTGGAGTTTTATTTTTATTCAGTTGTGTATGTGCATGTGCTGACTCTGTCCCCTGTGGAACAGAAAACCTTGGGGAGAAGGGACTCCAGTGACGACTGGGAAATCCCAGAGGGTCAGATCACTCTAGGTCAGAGGATAGGATCTGGATCCTTTGGGACTGTCTTCAAGGGAAAGTGGCACGGTAAGTGCAACAGCGCCCCCAACGTCAGACCTCTATTATAGTCAAAAACTGTTTCACATCCTGAGTAACGCCACTGAGACATGTTCCTTCATTACCATGAACATACACACACTTCGTTGTGACTCCCATATACTCAGTGCTGTTTTCAGAAACACTTACTAGCCCATACAGATGTACTGTGGATCTCCAGTGTGTCTCCAACTCATCTGCTCTATATGCAGAGGCCCAGTGTGGTGTTGTTCTTAACCTTTGGGAGGCAGCAAAGCACTTACCTTACCTTAAAAAGCAAGCCACGAAAAAGATTCAAAGATGAATACAAGCTGGTTCTACGGTCTAGGCCAGGACATGTATTATGTTCAAACTTCCAGTGTGGTCACATGTGGCCCACACACCCTCTGGATGTCGCCTGAATAGGTTGACAAGTGTGTCCTCAGTGTGTCTCTGTTGTGTTCACTCTTGAGGTCATCAGATCACCTGTGACTGATGTTAATACCTGATCTGAACAGGTTGTCTTAGTCAAAAACTAAGTGACCCATAGTCCCATCATTGCATCATTTGGTAACATGTTTTCATGTATCCTAAAAATCCTTTCCTCTATTCCTCTCAGGTGATGTAGCAGTGAAGATGTTAAATGTCACCGCCCCCACGCCACAGCAGCTTCAGGCCTTCAAGAACGAAGTCGGAGTCCTCAGGTAACTTCAGCTTCCTGCCCTGTGATCAGGAAGTGGTGTTGTTTCAGTGAAAAGCAAAATAAAAGTTGCAGCGGTGCAGTTTCATCAACTTGTGTGTTTGTGTATGTGTATTGTCAAATAGGAAAACGCGTCATGTCAACATCCTGCTGTTTATGGGCTACACCACCAAGCCACAGCTGGCCATAGTGACCCAGTGGTGTGAAGGCTCCAGTCTGTACCACCACCTACACATCATTGAGACCAAGTTTGAGATGATCAAGCTGATTGACATCGCCCGGCAGACCGCTCAGGGCATGGAGTGAGTCCACCTCCCCTCATGTACACTAACACACACATTTACACAAAAAGAAAATTTACACGAAAGCAGTGTCAAGGGATCTGCTGTGTGTTTAGCCTGTCTAATCACTTTCTCTTCCTCCTCAGTTACCTGCATGCGAAATCAATCATCCACAGAGATCTGAAGAGCAACAGTATCCTTTAGGCCAAGGCCTTTCTGTTCCCCAACAACAAACGTAAACATGTCGCTGGTGTTGCTGATTTCTAACCTTTGTCAGAGTCTTTCCATGACCACTCTTCTCCCAGATATTTTCCTCCATGAGGATCTGACAGTGAAGATCGGTGACTTTGGCCTGGCTACGGTCAAGTCCCGCTGGAGCGGCTCCCACCAGTTTGAACAGCTGTCGGGCTCTATACTGTGGATGGTCAGTAACCGTCGACTTAGCAGAAACACCGGGTCTCAAAAAAGGACTTGATAAGAATTAGGTTGTCCCTTTGACCTTGCAGAAAATGAATTTGGCCTTGTGAGCATGTTCAGTAATGAACATCAATTCAGTAATGAACATCAACCTTTACAATTTAGCTGGAACCTTCTCTTGGACTAAAAGATGACCTCATTTTATTTTGGTGGTTAATGGTCACTATGACCTCACAAAACAGCTTCAGAACTGCAATTAATTTTGAATTTGGTGGTTGTAGCCTAAATTAAAACTGCCCTCATATTTTTTAATTAATGTGCAATCATATTTACTAGTACTTTTCCATGGGTCATGTGAGTGTGTGTAACTTGTCCTCACTCAGGCTCCAGAGGTAATCCGGCTGCAGGACAAGAATCCTTACAGCTTCCAGTCTGATGTCTACGCCTTTGGCATCGTGCTTTACGAGCTCATGTCAGGAGCGCTGCCCTACTCCAACATCAACAACAGAGACCAGGTGAGAGCACAGAATCCCGAACACTGAAACACATTAACCCCATTCTGAATTAGTGGAGTTACGAGTTGACCAAAGTGCTGAACAATAAAACAAATTTTGACAACAAAATTTATGAGTACAAAAATGAACTAAAATAAAATAGCATGAAGTGAATTAAAACAACTTCAGAAGAATAACTATAAGGTGTCTATTTGAATTTGTGCATCTGATACTTTCATGACAGCAAAAATGTCTGTAAACTGACTTTCTTTTGTAAACTGACTCTGTGACTGAAGCTCATACCCATGATGTTCATTGATGATGTTTTACATTTTAGTTAATTGTTCTTCATTTACAATCCGTTTCATTTAGTCTTCCACATAAATATGTAAAGTTGCAATTTAACCAACCTAATTGTTCTGATAATCAGTTTGTGTAAATTAACCAATTTAGACAGACAAAATCATTGTTTTAAATAAGGGAATAATTAAAATATTTTATATTTTATACATAATTTTATATATATATATATATATATATATATATATATATATTCTGTCTTCTCTTCTTCCTGTAGATTATTTTTATGGTGGGTCGAGGTTACTTGTCTCCAGACCTCAGTAAAGTGCGCAGCAACTGTCCAAAGGCCATGAAGAGACTGATGGCTGACTGTTTGAAGAAGAAGAGGGAGGAGCGACCTCTTTTCCCTCAGGTGAGAAATATTAACATAGGAATGTTGATGCTTTAATGTTTCATTGTAAATAAATATGCCTATGATTTACATCATTACAAACAGGTTCACAGCCATAGAAAAAAAGTAGATGTTTTCATTGGCCTCAGAGACAGGACTTTATTTCTACTTGACTGTACTGCAGCTTCACACTTATAATAATCAACTTGCTTTTTTGATATGTTGGGTTTCTTGTCATTTTATTTTTGATTAGTCCAAATTTAGAGGTGTCTCTCAAGTCAGAATATAGCACCAATAAACAACAGAACACTGAAATTGCATGATTACACAACAGTGAATACCTGTAGTCATCACAATATTATATGGTGAAGTCATCACCATATAATATTTATAAATATATTAATAAATATATATATAAAGTTTTATAGGTGCCATAATTATGTATGTATAATTTCTGGTGCTTCACAATAAAAGTCCTGAAATAACTCCCCATTCTGGAGACTTATAGCTCAAAAACTGCTGTTTACACTGTTCAGATATATTATATACAGTGCACAGCTTTTTTTGGTCTTGTTTGGTTGCTCTCAGTCGTGATCTTCAGTAGTGACCAATGAATCTGTGTATTCTGTCAGATCCTGGCATCCATCGAGCTGCTGGCTCGCTCCTTACCCAAAATTCACCGCAGCGCCTCGGAGCCTTCGTTAAACCGAGCTGGCTTTCAGACGGAGGACTTTAGCTTGTACGCCTGCGCCTCACCCAAAACCCCCATTCAGGCTGGAGGCTACGGTGAGCTCTTACACAAATACAAAAACATCTGTCATAACTCAGATTAACTAGTTATAACTAGTCCACTGCAGAAGAAAGATTTGCAACCTTGGCTTCAGTTCACCAACACGTCATTGCATTAAAGTTGTCAAATTCTAAAATAGCAGTACCTCATTGTCCTTAACCTTGTGTTATTTAATGTTTAGTTACTGGAAGTTAACTGCAAGTACTATGACTATGATGTACTACTATGTAGAAACAAAGAAAAAAATGTTTTTTCCGTGTCTTTATTATTTTTCAGGGGAGTTTTCGGCATTTAAGTAAGTGCTGCAGATCCCACCACTCCATCCCTCGTCACTTCCTAAAAAGTCTGGTGTCCCTGAGGCGGATTCATTCATTACTGAAAAAAAACAAAAAATTTGTCTCAAAGAATGGGCTGTTTCCTTCCCTATATCAACTTAAAGAAGGCAACCAAAAGCTCTCCAGGAGGCAAACATCCACAGTGGCAGACAGGACTGAATTAGTATTAAAAAAAGTTTTAAAAAATTTAAAAACCAACTTGAGCGACACAAGAAGAAAAAAAAACATATCGAAATCATTTTCCTGCCAGCTGGAAGGAAAAGATGAAGGCTGATGGAAGGAAAGACAGCGGAGAGACATGAGAAGTTAAGGATTTGGGTGCAGCTCATGTCGTCCTTTCCTGTACAAGCAAGGAGGGAGGCTGACTTTCGATCGGGGTCCCTGAACGGCGCTTTGAGGGACACCAGAAAGGGGCCTGTGGAGGAGACGCCGCGCTCCGGTCTGACGGGCTGGGTTGGAAGATCAGGCATCAGCCTGTTCCCAAACGGAACTGAAGGTCTTTGCGAGGGTTGAACCCCTTGAAGAGTGACGACTAGAACGACTAGATCCATTTTTACTTTTTCTTTTGTTTCTCATCTTTAGCTTGGAATGATGTACTTTTTGGTCCTTTGTTCGTTATGTTAGAAGAAAGCTTTCCTCCAGTTTTTTTATATGGGGCTAAACGCTGACCAAAATCTGCAAAATATGTTTTGCATTTTTGTTTGCCTCCGAAAGATGTGGCACCAGTGCGGAAACAGCCACAGCTCTTTGTGCAGGAGAAGGTTTGCTGTTGGATAAGACCAGAGCCTGCATTGTTTCAACCAGCAACAGTAGCTGCTCTCTGGGAGGATAAATCCTGATTTATGTGAAACCGATGGAAGCGACACCAGTGAGAGAGAGAGAGAGGGATTTCTCATTCCCTTTAAAGAACCTGGGTGATTGGTGTCAAATAGTGAGCTTTCAAGGTGTTGGATATTTCTACCTTTTCATAGGCTTTTATGTTGATGTGAATGCAGAAGAAGGTGGGTCTTTCTGTAGATTTCCAGTAGCGTAACTTGGAGCCCTGGAATGATGATGAAAGCTAAACAAGGTGTTTTTTTATTTAAGAGCCTAGTCTAAGCCAAGCTGCTGCCCAGGATTTATTCTGAGCTAAGGAGTGTGTACAGTAAGTTGTTGCACAGCATCTTCTTTGCTGCAAAAGCTTTTCATTTGCTGCTGAGGCTCAGGTTCCTCAGATTCTTTTTGCGACACCAAGTGCACGTCATGTCTTTCTTTTTTTTTTTAATAGTAATGTGGTGTTAATATTGCACTCTGCTTAACATGGTGACCTTACTTGTTTGCCGTCGCTGACCATTGGGCTGCAGCGCCATCTGCTGAGAGGACATATAATCTTCTGCAGAATTCTGTTAGTCCGGAAACATCTTTTCAGTCGCACCTTTTTTTTAACCCTCTCTACACACATGCGCCTGTACTCTTTTCATTCCAGCGTGTGTTGTAGCTGTTACACGTTCTTTTTATTTTGTCACCATCATTGTTTGCCTTTTTCTCTGTACAGGCAGGCCTGCAGATATTTACTAATTTATGTGAATTTTTTTTTGTTTTACAACTTAATTTTCAGAACTGCTTTGTTTGACGCTCCCAGTCTTTTACTTTAGACGCTTGTTTTAGTCTTTGTGACCCGTGTACTTGCACTTTGTAGAGACGGACAGAAGCAAATGAGCGACTTGCCTTGACTTTTTTTTATTATTATTGAAGAATAAATTGTGACATACTGAGCTGATGACCCAAAATCCACCTAATGTATGAGTCATCTGCAGTGGCTGATGATATATTTTGCTGGGAATGATTGTCTTTGATAAAGCCTCGTAGTGTGATGGAAGCTGAGAAAATGAGACTGCTGGCTTGATGAATGGATGTTTTTGGAGGTAGAGCGCACAGCTCAAGCATCCATCCAAATGGGGACAAACTTGTTCTTCACATTTATCATGGATCATATATATTTTCATCAAAAAATCATGAACTAACCCCTTGGCTGCCCCCGTACATTTCTACTTTTTAATGGAACAGTCCAGCGTGAGGAAATACATACCCATCAGACCCATCTTTGGAGATAGGGCTGTAGTGAGTAAAGCCCAGTTTAGCACAAAGACTGTAAGTGGGGAGAAACTATGAGCCCTGATCTAGGACATCCTTACTGCTTGTCACTTCCTGAAACATGGACCTTTTAGTCACTAAGCAGCTTGTGAAATGTATCACAAGTATTTCACAAATATGAAATGGTCAAAAACCTTTGTAGCAACTTGCACGTTAAGAAAAAACAAGCTTTGCACAGGTAGCTGCAAACACATGACCACAGGAAAGAGATGCTTTTCCAAAATTTTCAATTTTGAATAGTAACCAAACCCAAATTTGTGTGAAGCCGAATATTTACTAGTGTAAACAAGATGCTATAAGCCGATCAGCTTCTGGGGATGGTCTATAATCCAATGTGATGTGATGTCACAAGTGCACTTGTTTATTACAAGTGCACTTGATTTGGCTTTTCAAGCATTGCACATGATGCACTGGGAATAACAAAATTGGAAGGATAATGCAGGTTTATTTCAACTTGCACCTTATTTTAGTTGTTCTGCTTTATATTTATGTCACGGTGTTTACCAAGGTGATGGGAAAGGTTGTCAGTTTTTAATTTTGAAAGTTCAAATTATTCTTCCAATGTGAGATAATCATTTAGAAGTTTTCAAAAAACGGTGTACACAAACCCTCTCGGTGGCTAGCTGCCTTCATTTAGCTGGCTGCTAAATGCTTCATTTAGCAGCCAAAGAGTAAGGCATTTCTCTCAGACATTAGTGGAGACCAAAACCAGAGCAAAAAAAGAAAATTCATCTCATGGCCATGTATACAACTTTAAATGATTGCTAATGTTGCTAATGTGTGTGCTGGATGTGTAAATGTTACCAAAAACTGACGAGCTTTCTCACAGTAGGAGTACGTAGTGAAGTGGTTCTGCCCCCCAGAGGCCAAGGGAAATCCAACTGCTTATTTTCACATCTAGTTTACAACGGCAACATTAACAAAATTTGGAATTATTATACATGTATTGTCATTATACAATTATATTATCACATCAGGTAGTCTGTTGTGAAAACTGTGATGTGTCAGCAATATCTCCACTGTTGCTGAGTAAATTGACAGGTAATAGCAGTTGATTCAGTTCGGGCTCAGCCCACGTATGTTGTCTTGCATGTACGACACACTGTACAATACACTTCTTGAGCACAAACCGGTGTTAGTATACTTTTTGAGAACTGCTTAGGTCATCTGCCAACAGCAGACAGCTCAAATAAGTTTGTGATTTCACTGAAAGAGTAGTGGTGAGATTCCACCATATCAGCAGCGTCACCAAACACCGGATGGAAAATGACCTTACACATTGTTCAGCATTTTTCAGAAGATGACAACCACCTTACCCATATGAACCTGACTTTGAGTAATTAGAGATATAACCACCAACAATTTCATGGTCATAAAAGACTACTTGAGGAGGAGGATAAGGTCATGTGGTCAAATTGTTACTGTATTTCAATTAAGTCAGGGTTCTGATGCAGGCGGTTGATGTTACAGTACAAGGAAATAGGTCTGAGTTAACTGGACCTGTGGCAGTGAACAGGAACAGTAGGCTATAGTAGAATATTATAGTGTTTGGATAATTGTGACTTGATTTTGAGATATTGTTGAGATTTCTTTCTTATCCAATACAATGGGGGTACAAAGAAGTAAGTGTGGTTCTCAGGCCTTCACTTTCCATGGAAAACGAGCTTTTGACCACAGTAGAAGTTCTTGTCAAGGTCTGCGTTTACGTTTAAAAAAAGACTGCTTTACCCAGGTCCTGAATAATCTGAGCCTCAGTGGAAGTTTTACATCATCTCATTCCTCTTCCACAGGCTTTGTTATGGTCCGGCAGAGAGCTAGATTAGAAGGTGATGGTAGTTGTTTGCTGCACTGGGATCTGCCGCTTCACATTGTCACATTGCCCAGTGATAACGTGACGGGGCCTAGGGATGAAAGCAACACCGTCATTCAGACATCATGCTGGATCTTAGTTTTCAGATGTGTCTGTCAAACCTTTTTCCAGGTTTACCAGGTGGAAGTCAGTCAGCGCTCTCCTGCCTGCCACAGACACTCTGATCCTGGCCACACACTTTCCACTCCTCCATCGAATGCACATTCTAATTCTCCATCCGTCCTCTCCTTTTCATTCTTCACCTCCTCTTCAGAAACATTCCCCTCTCTCCTCCTCTCTTCTCCTCGCCTGCACCTTAAACCCAACTGAGAACTATCATGAAAAAAAAAGTTAATGGACATTTTTGTTTTTGTTGTTCTGTTTTCTTTCGTTTCATCTGTAAATAGTTGTACAAAGGAAATACTGTCAGTTTGCTAGGAGGCATGGAGACTACAAATGTAACAAATGATAAAATGTTCAAATTAAAAGAGACAAAGATTAAAAGACATTTTGATAGGCAGACTTCTGAGAAAAAAAACACAGTTGAGTGTAAAATCTATTTAAGGCTGTATCATAAGAAGAAAAAGCTTAATGTATTTGTTGTGAATATGAAAAACTGATATATTAAAGAAGTGCATGAAAACTGTAGCAACGTTTTTGCGTCATGTGTACAGTCATGTTTGCAGTCAGTTATCTGTCCACATGGTGGCAGAAGCTGCTTGCATGATGTTTGTGTTATCTACGCAAAGGTAAGGTGTATGAATTCAATTAATTACATCACTCTCATAGACAGCCATCTGCAACCATAATGAATCAATATACTTTTTCATATAAACATATTTGTACACTTGTATTTAGTAACTGATTTGATCATAATCAATCAAATTATATGGTTCTAAAATATTATATAAAATATTCCTCTATTTGTAATAGTATTTTAGTTGTTTTGACACTTGACCTATAAATAAACTATGTTTTCAAAGACACATTATTTTAGAATTAATGATATAATTATATTTATTCATTACTTAATTCAATGGATTTTATTATTGTTACAATTAAATATATGTCTCATTGGAACTTAAATTTTCTTATTATGTTTATTATGTCTACACATATTGGGCATAACATTCTTTTAATGTTGCTGTATACTGTATAATGGTAACACTTTATTTTGTAGGTGTTTCCTAGAAAGAACCATACACTCGTGTACTGATTACAGGGAGAGAAAACTCTCAATTACGCTAAATAAATGGCTGGTGTAACCCAGAGCTCTGCTGAACATGCAAATAAAAATTTGTAGACCAACAGATGCACAGCATCAGAACTCCATTTCTTTAATGGTTCTCAAATGAATCTGGTTTATTGACCTTTTTCACAGGAGACATTCTAACTTATTGTATCAGGAGATGCATTGGCGAAATAACAAAATGCTACAATTAATGATAGTCTTAGTTTGACCTGCAACATAAATAGTAAATACTATTATTATTCATCGTGGGGCTCTGAGCCAGAGCCATGACTGTTTTACTAAGTAATCGACGCAGTTCAATTAATTCAAATGTTGATTCAACACTGAGGCACAAATTGTGTCATCGTTACTTTCTAACACTGTTGGCACTGGTGCAACATGCAGCAGTGAAACGGTTCAAATGGCGCTGTATGCACTGTATGTACTGTATGTGTTTTCCCTGTTAACGTAACCTGGCCGTGACCACAACAGACTGGAGCTTCATTAGAATGCCTCGTTTGGAAACACTGTGAGACAGTGTATTGTCTCACCCAAGGCTCTCTCTGCTCCTGAGAGTAAATAATTAAAGCAAATTATAACTGTTTGACAGCAGAACAATGTGAGCTTTTATTTTGTAGCCTATGCCTATTCATTTGGCCTGTAATAATGAGGCCCAGGGGCCCAAAAGACAGGTCCAGTGAAGAAGAGAACAGGGGTAGATGATTAGGCATATTAATGTGTATTCTCACCTGTAACTCGAATGAGTTATTTTAATTGATTAATTGATTAAGTGAACCAAATGACAAGAACCAGAATGTTTAAGCAAGACAAGAAATCTGTTTTTTTTATGAAACACTGTTGCAGTTTGTTATGTGAAAGCAGTTCTTCCCCAATGCTGCAGGAGTCACTATGGAGCTACAGTACAACTGAGTGACACACACACACACACACGCACACACACACACACACACATACACACGCACACACGTACGCACACGCACACACACACACACACACACGCGCACACACACACACACACACTGACATAAATACTTATCAGATGACTTGGAAAACTTGGCTTGTGACAGAATGTGTTGATACAGGGGAAATTAATTTCACATCATGTCATATCCATTCACCTGTATTAAATACTTGTCGAACAGAAATTATTACTTAGGAAAGAGTGTAGGTGAGTTCATCAGTGGCTGTGCTGGGATTGCATCGCTCGCACACACACACACACACACACACACACACACACACACACACACACACACACACACACACACAGAGAGACACTTTGCAGATAAGCAGCTTAGCAGATAAGTACATTCAACCCTGTCTCCTAGAAATTACGTTTTGATTTAACCAAACTGCAGCAGCAAATATGTTTTGTCGGAAATGTAATGGCAGGCTGAATGTGATGGCTCGCTTATGTTCAGAGGCAATTTTCTCTCCAGGTGAAGAAATATGCATGCTTGTATTAACAGGAAGTGAGTCACCAGGAAATGGTTGGGATAGGTGAGGAGTGTGGAAATCACAGAGACCAGGGTTGGCTTCCATAGTCTTCATTTACTCTCATGTACATAGATAAACATTTGCTTTAGGTTACACCTATTGTACTTATTGCAGCTATGTATACATGGTGTTTTGTGTGACACAGGATTGGTTCACTTGTATCATACAATGTACATTATTACAGTGGCTTCATCTTTATGGTAGATTTCATTTAAAATATATGAAATTATTCTTCATTTAAAAATAATTGGCATACCCACAGACCTTTCTGGGGAGTTTATTCTGTTTTTCCCATCAGATTCTCCATCTGATTCGCAGGAAAGTGTCTGAACTCACCACAGATGTTCTAAAGAGGAAGCCTGAACTTCAGCTGGGCCAATCAGAGATCAGCCCCTGAGACGGTTCGGTGTTGTTTTGGCTGCCTGCTACAGATCACTGTCAGGCAGACCACCATCTCAGTCCCTGGCTGATTCCATGTTTCCCCTAACCCCACAGCATCATGCCACCATCATGCTTCACCATGTGGTATTAGTCATAAGTTCTGCCCTAAGGGTTCAATGTTTGTCTGGTATGACCACAGCAACTTTTTCTCTCATATGGCAGCCACTCGATCATAATGACTTAGATGTATTGCTGGAAGGTTTTTTATTTTTGCACAGCAGGTTCCCACATTTCTGCAGAGGACCCCAGAAGCTCTGTTGCAATGGCCATTGGGTTCTTGGTGCCACACCTGTCCAAGGCGTTTCATGTCTGGTAGCTCAGTTTAGACAACAAAGTCTCCAGTGTCTTCCATTCCACAGTTATTGCTGCCACTGAAAGAAACACTGAAAGATTTAAAATGCTTTTATACCTTTGCCCTGATCTGTGCCTCACCACACTTTAATCTCAAAAACAAAAACAACAGCAAAAAAAACAGGTATATTATTTTTAAATCTATCCAGTCTATCGGTTCAGTTTTTCATAGATGGACTCTAAGTTCTACACACATTTCAAAATGAACAGGATATACTTGACCATATAAAGTTTTATTTTTAATTGAATGTGCCAAAATATTACAAATTTCAAATTTTTAGAAATTTTTTTTATCATTATGGGTCATTGATTACACGGTGATTGTCAAAAATGTTTGCATTCCAGTTTTTAATTTAAAGGGACCGTCCCTATGTGGACAGATGAAAGTGTGACCATGTTTGTCTATATAAAGGTGCAGAGCATCACACCATGCCCTGACTCTGTCTAAATTTTCCAGCAGCATTCAGGCTTGTCGTCACCTCTGAAATATGATCGTGCACACCATTAAACATATTTACAGCCCTTCATAAAATCACAGAGACCGGCTGTCTCTCATATCATACTCTCCATTTATCACTTCTGTGGTTACAATATGGATACCTTTATTTATATGACAGTGTGTAATAGCTATAAGATCCAAATCCTCCCACACAGTGCAGCAATATGAAACATCTGTCAGGCAGGAATATATGGAAGAATGAATGAATGTGAATGAATGACCCTTAGCCCTACCTCATCTACACTGCAGGTGTCTTTGTGTAATGTGGTGACTCCCCCAGCTGCTCTGGTGGGTCACATCACAAACTAGTGGTAAACAGACGTGGAGGATGTTCGCAGTGTAACGACATGTAGGACTGATTCATTTGGAGTGAAGGTTGTGCTCGCGCTCAAAAAAATATCTCTACCTATATGATGCAATACGCACGTGAACAACATGGGGCAGTGTTGGGGCAATACGGTGGAAAAGTGCCTCACGCGCGAGGAGAGGGAATTGAACCGGACTTGATTTAACTGCGTATGTCATTAATTAAATTAATATATTTATTGAATTAATATTTCAGCGAAGGAGGGTTTTACAACCAGCATTTAAATGCGATCCTGTACATTTTAATCTCCCTGTTAAAAGTGGCCCTCCATGTATATGTGTAACTACGACCTCTGCATTTCCCTGCTGCAGAGTGAAACCCAGGAGATGGCATACATTCTATAATGAGGAGGGTGGCAAACCTGTCAATCATTTTGTGAACTTTATATCACCGAAGGATGTATGCATCTTTAAAACTACACGAATGAGGAAACAATTTGAGGAATAAAAGCACATTTTTGGGGTGTATTTGGTGTGTTGTTCTTGTGGGAAAGTGTAAACAGGGTTTTAGATTCAGGTTCAAGCACAGGTTACGTATGCAGATCCATCCTGTTGCAGTTCATTTTCTTCACTTTCACCATGATGAAATGTTCCATCAGGTGAAATCAGTGAAAAGGATGATGCACCTTTATTCCTTTATTCACCTGAAACCTCTGCTTAGTCTGAGACAAATTGAGCGGAATGTGATGTATTGGATTGTAATATAATGTCTATATGCAATGTCATACGGTGCAATCAAATATAAATTTGATGTGTTGTAGTGTACATGGTGGTAACGCACCAATGAACTGTTTTGACAGCCGCCATTAAATAATAAAATAAAAAGAAGCATCAGATGCGGTGAAAGGGTCCCTGGATATCACTGGTCTGTGCTCAGTTCAAACCACAGATGGGACTTTTCTTATTTTCTCTTTGTGACCTTTATTCCCTTGAGCGTGAGGATCACATCATGTTTGCCAGTTTATGTATTTGACTCAACACACAGAGCACCTCTCCATAACCAGCTCACCTCAGCCCCCCCCCCCCCCCCCCCCCCCCCAGCCCTCTACAAATGGACTTCAGCTGGTAGTGACTAGCGTCACCTAAGCCCTCTACAAATGGACTTCAGCTGGTAGTGACTGGGGGCAAAGGCCAGTTGTCCTTTGTATCCATTCTTCATTTTATCAAATTAAATTATGTCTTGTCTTTTTAAGTATAAAAATATTTTGTGCATACAGCATAAAAAGTATACATATGTATAGTTTACAAAGAAAACTGTAAAGCATGTGTATAATTGTGTCTGTGTGCATGTAGAATGTTCCAGCAAACATGATGATTATTATTGTCGCCGTATATATCACAGCTTTTTGGAATTTATGTGTAGTTTCAATTATTCACTGGTGAAGTAATAACACCACAAGATCCAAGGGCCGAGTCCAACCCCATCGGTGCATCGCTGCCAAAACAAACCACTTTACAGCACACTACGACGTCTTCTTCCTGGAATCCAGGACTGACTCCCTATTATGAGATACTCCGACATGCAGACACTTAGCTACACCACCTAGATGCTGCAGTTTTATCGAAACAAACGTTTTGTTTTGTTTGTTTTCTAAGCTTGTTTTCTAGATCTCTTAAAATAACGTAACACACTCTCCCTCTTCTCTCCAGCGCACACCTTCTTTTTTAGTTTCCTTTTGTCTTCTCTTCCATGCATGTTCCACACCTTCTTTGGTCTCTCCACCTCTTTAGTCCCTCTACTTATTTATGCACCAGCACCTTTCCCCGTCTTCATCAGCGATTCCATCCACAGAGCACTGGCTGCCCGGGCCCTCAGGCGTTGCAGCTCCTGAGTGATTTATTGTCTCTTCAGGCTTCTTCGAATGCTCCAACCCCTCTGTCAGCATCTCACACCCCACCCACCCTCGCAACAGAGAGGAAGAAACTTCTGCCACTGGGACATCACTGCACTGTTCAACCTTCTGACATGCACAGATCACTGTACATTGTGCTGGGCTGGCTGCTAAGGCTTTCTTGCCATGTGCGCTGGCAGCAGTGGTCGGGCTTTGAAAGATATGGGCTTGTGATGATTGACAAGCTTTTTGTGCTGAAGCTACAAAAGTGTCTTTCTTTGTCTGCATTTTGGTGGACGTGAATGCATCTATCAGCCACTACATTGTTCTGTTGTATTATTTAGAGAGATAGATGGAGCGGCTGTGTATTGCATGTGTCCATGTGTGAGTCAAGCTCCTTGCAATGTTTATCTTTTAACCTTTTTTCCCCTCTGTTAGCTGTTGACTAGAATAACAAATAGAAATAAATAAAGAAATAAAAAGAAATAAATAATAAAAAAAAAACACATTGCCGTGTCTACAAGGGCAGGTGAAGGTTGTAATGTTTTTGAGCGTCTTGCAGAATTTTGGCTAAACACAAGAGTGGAATCCTAAAATGATCTCCTTAATTGCTTTTTTCTTCTTAAGGGAATTTAAATGTTTGAGATGTTTAAAACTAGAAAAAATGATCGGAAGCACAAAAGTCACAAAATATTTAAAAAGAAAAAATGGATTATATAACTGACACTGAATTGCATTTCTCCTCATGTGGTGGTCATAAGGTTCTGAACAGGGCTTATTATGGAGAAGTTATCAGTAAGGGTTGTAACAAAATGTGGAAAACCCCTGGTTGTCGGCGAGGCAGGTGGCAGGAGCCAAATGCAGACATGGACATGAGAAAAGGTATTTTATTTAACTAAAACAGACTCAAACTCAAAAAACAGCTATAGAACGCAAAAACATATTCCCAAAATTAACGCAGATGATTCACACCTAACAATCAAACCAACCAAAACAACCAAACACAGCAGAACACAGCAGAGCAGAATGACACAGAGACACATCAAGCCAGAGGGACACTGAGACACTATATAGACCAGGACAACAAGACCCAGGTGCAACCAATCAGACAGGTGAAGGCAATCACAAAGGAGGGGAATTAAACAAAGACAGGAAGTGAGACATGATGCATAAGGAAAATTACTTTCAATAGAATGGGAAACACACAGCTGCAAGGCACACGGAGGCAAGGAAGTGACAAAACAAAAAGCAACTCAAATACTATAATCCAGAAGAGACAAACACAAACAAGCAATCCTGGGCTAAAAAACTGACCATAAAGAGTCCGTAACCAAAAAACAATTAAAGACCAGGGTCAAATCATATTGAAGGGGGGCATTCCAGATATCCTGTAAAAAAACAAAACACACACACACACACACACACACACATACACACACAAAATATACTGAATTCAGTGGTTGGAGGGTTAAAACACTTGGAGAGTCACTTTTTTCGGAACAACGCTCGAAAGCAGGAGTGTGAAGCACAAGTGGAAACAGTGGTGCTTGAGTAAGGCATGGATCGAGGCAGGGCAGGGCTGTTCAGGTGGCTTATCCAATGGCTGGACAGACTGAACTGAAGTGTTTTGGGTGGACAGCCTGGAGGCTGCACCAGAGAGACAAGACAATAGCAATGTAATCCAAGACCTCTCTTGAGGACAAGCAGGAAGTCATTGGTGGAGCTAGGACAAGCAGGGAGCCAACGGCATGGCCAGGACCACCCACGAGGACAAGCGGGAAACTGTTGGAGAATTCCTCCACGAGGCAGAACGGGACACCATTGGCAAGACCCCTCAAGAGGCAGAGTTGGAGGGTGACAACATGTCTCCAGGGGGGGCAGACCAGGCTTGGATCCAGACGGCATCAGGAGATCTGGAGCAGGGACAGGAATCTGGTCTGATGCTATCTGGAAACGAGTGTGGGTCTGGCCACGATTGGAGGATCAACAGCCAGACATTGTAACAGGGAGTGCACCTGCCAGGATCCCCGACCCTGGAACGTTCAGAGTTATGGGTTGGAAGCTGGAGACCTGTGGCTGAGACGGAAGACTGGGCTTGTAGCTGGATTGCTTGGACATCAAAAAGATACAGTATATGACCAGGGTTGTTGATAATTAAGTCGTTCATCATAATTAACCATCTTGTCTTTTCCACTGCAGCAATTTCACCACTTATAACTTCTATCCTACGTTGTCATGATTTTGTCACTTGGGGTCTAAATGGGTTAGAAGTCTAGAGGTCTGATATGACTACAGGATGTCAACAAAATAATAAACCATAATCAGTGAGTTATAAATTGCTACTTTTGCAAACAACCAATATTTTTCTCTCCACTGAGCATTTTCACGTCTTTGTTTTGCACCGGTGAATCATACAAAGAGCCTATAACACATGCAATAGAGCGTAAAGCGCCAACGCTTTCTGAGTGACCTTTCAAACAGCTGCTCTTGTTCTGACCTATACAAAACTCAAGTGAACGTTTGATTAGGATGAAAAATCCCATTTCCCCACGTTTAAACTGTTACAGCAGAATAAATGGCAGCCAAAACTCGACTTCATAGTTACACAGTTGTGACGTATGAAAACTGATTTCCCTGTTAGTAAGCTGTTCATCGTATCAGGAATGAATTTTAATTCTCCTCTGAGGAAGGACTTGATCTTCTCTTGGTCTAAACTGAAATCATACTTAAGGATTTCTTTTTATTTAATTACAGTACTTAACTTCAAATTAAGGCTGGATTGAGGAAGTCTAGCAATGAAATGTTTATAATCATAATTAATATTTATTCATTTTATTTATAGGCGGCATTCTGGCACTCAAGGACACCATACAACAAGAATACTACAAAGCAATAATAAATAAATAAAGTTACACAATATGTCATAAGCAAGACTAGTAAACAATCTTTGAACTGTGTCACCAGTCCCAACATTCCTCCATCATTCAGTCATCTAATCAATCATGCAAATAAGAATGTGACAGATATTTTACTGTCTTACTTATAGTGGCACAATTAATTTTTTTTATCTTTTTAATTAAAAGTGTTACATCTTCTAATTAAAAATTAGAAAAAGCAATATTTGTGATCATTCATTTTACCTGTGAAGATTGTTTTTCTATGTCCTTTATAGGTCTTTAGGTAGTAATAAAGACATTGTTCACATGACATCACTGTTATGTACAGAATTGTACATTATCTCTTTCTCAAGCTGCCATGTTCCCTTGTGGTTGTTACCTTAGTAACCAAGGTTGTAGTATGGTATGAGAGAGGTAGACAGCAGCCTATAGGTATTACTATTGGTTAGTAAATACCATGGTTAATAAACCATGATTCAATATCTGAAGATAAAGGTCCCAATATAATCTTGACACATACTGTATATTAATGTGCATTTCATGAGGAATAATCTTATTTGGACATTTTGTATGGGATGGTATGAGGTAAATATTGGTGATACAGTGATACAGTCTTTGGCCTATGCAAGCATGTATGGGGGTTTTGCTCCACCTCCAACACTTTATGTTTGTCCATAAATGTCTTCACTTTAATATAATGCTCTAATATCCTTTTTATTTATAAAGGTTGTATCGCATTTAAAGTGGCAGGTACAGTTTATTTCATTATTTCTCTCCATCACTGGCCTATACAGAGCTGTAAGTGGGAGTAGTGGGTGGTGGGTTGGGTGGTGGAAGCACATGAAACCATTGTCCTCTATAACTTGATTTCATAACACTAAAGCAGAATAATCATTATTAAGCATATTAATATTAATATCTTACAAGTCAGTGGTTCTGAGAGCAAAACACTTGCAGGTTAATGTGACGTGAAGCCGCCTGCAGCTCAGCTCTGGCTTTTCACTACAGCTATTAAAATAGGGTTAGGGTCAGGGTTCGCAAAAAGGAGACTGATACCGGTGACCTTTAAACAGTGGCAGGTCATTTTCAGTCCCGTTTGGAAAACCTCACCTCAGTCTAACCCGCACCTCCCCCAGTCCTGACATGGCTTTCCACTTCACCTCAGCTGACACTGCAGTGGCATCCGAGCAGAGTGACAGACATTTAATTTAGTTCCCTCCATCTCTGAGGAGAGATGAATTAAACTGCCGCAGTGTGACTGTGTGAAGATCTCTTGAACGCACATGTTTACACAACCCCCCATTTCATCACTGTTCTGTCTGCACTGTACAGCATTTATTCTCTATATAAATATACTTGTTTGTGATGCTGCTAGGCACTGCACTTTTTTATGGCAGTTGCTTATGATTTGGCGGCACCTCCTACTGGACTTTAGTGCACTACATGACCAGAAATATGTGGATTATTTCTACCTACAGTTGTTTGTTTGTTTTTTTTTTGTTAAAACTATAAACCCTGGGGATGAGAAAGCAGCAGGATATAGATGTATTTTCAACTTCCTTCCAGCTTAATGTCAGCAGTTATTATTTCTCTTCAACATCTTTTTTCAACATGACAGTAACCCTGTGTAAAAGCCAGCTCCATTAAGAAATAGGTTTCACCGTTTGCTGTTCAAAAAATGTTGGGTGGAAAAGTTGCCCTCACTGACTAATGCGTTATTACAGTGAATAAAATAAATAGAATAATAATTCTCATGCATTGGTGCAAACACTGTATTTCACTGTTTTAGGTCGTGCAAGTGCAGTGAGTTTTAATAAAATGAATGGAATTATAATACTGATGCATTGTTGCCGACACTATTTCACTATTTAGGCAGTTTGGGTGCACTGAGTTTTAAGTATTTTAGATAAAATAGGGGGTTTAGTCCAGTTGCTTCCAACATATGTGTTGCACCCATCCAGAGGGTCAATAATTAAATCTGACGGGACACAAATTGAATAATTAGAGAAGACAGAAAAACAACAAAACATACGTTGACGTACACTATTTATTTACATTAAAGGAACAAGTGCGTGATGGGTCTCACACAGTCTTTAAACTGGATTTAACCAGGTGAAGAGACTTTGTTCGGCTTCATTAAGCCTGAAACCTGCACATTGCTGCTCAGGGGTTTCATTCATTTTGACCGAGCTGTCGAGGACATCAAGGAACATGTGTGAAATTCGTCTGCTGCATATATATTTATTTAACAGCTACTCCATGCATATACCCGCCAAATAAATATATGTGTATCAGGTCAATAGATCTCATTTTCAGTTTGGGTGTATCTTGTCTGTTTGGATTCAAAGGAGTGATGTATAAATGGCCAGGGGTACAGTTTACGTTTGAAATGCAAACGATGAGAGATAGTTGTTTTTTGATCATTGGTGCCTGTGTGTCATGGCTGGTGAAAGCTTGCTTAATGTTGGATACACAGGTATGTATACAAGCCATTTAAGAATAAAATCTCAATAGCTTAAAGAACTATAATCACTGCCAAGGTTTATGGATATGTATATACCATATACAGTGGTGCTTTGGAACAGTCTATGTCCCTCATGAGCAGATTTACTGCTGTTGGACCTCATGTCTGAATACTTGGATCCAGGTTACAACATCTAGCAGAACAAATGAGGCCAGAAAGTCAACAGGTCTTATAGCAGCGCTGCTGCCTGTGGGTTTGTATGGAATAACTACATGTAATGAAGACTTGATTTTTCTGTATTTATATTTAAGTAAAGACAAGGTGGTATATGATGATTAATGTTGTGGTTAAATATTTCTTAAAGGTGACAAGGAAATAATGCAAGTTATGCATTTGACCCTAAAAGTGAAGCAAGCGGCAGACACTCAGGGATGTTTCTACCTGTCGATATATTCCAGACATATTGATTCCCTAAAGTATCATTCATCACTGGACAGTCAGCTGGTCAGTCCGATACTGGCTGTTTAATTAAAACAACAACAATAATAATAATTGCATATAATTGATAATTTATACGTCACAACCCCAGTCCACACCCGTTTCATCAATTCCCTAATTAGCTCACTCAGCATTAATACTGAACTGCTTTCATTCATTTGTTGCCAAACTATCTGTTGTCTGTTTAGACCTTCATGGCCCTTTTGATCCATCAGGGATTTCTGTCAACCCTGTTGCTGACCAAGCACAATCACGGCCTGTGCCTATTGCTAGTCCCGTCCGCTCACATCCTACAATGACTTTTACTGTATTTTGAAACACTGGCCACCCACCCATCCATCCATCCATCCATCCATCCATCCAACCATCCATCCATCTATCCAAACAATTGTCATGTCTTGTCTCTGTTTTAGTATAATTTCCTGTTTTATTTTGAAACCATACCCTCCTCACGTTAGGTCACTTCCCACTTCCCTTCAGGTGTTTCCCATTGTTCTGACTGTCATCACCGCCTTGATTGTTTCCACCTGTTTCCCTTCCTCAGTTTGTTAAATAGTCTGTGTTTCCCTTTGTCTTGTGCCAGTGTGTCTTAGTCTGTTGACCGATATCACGAGCATTCTGATTCCAAGCCATAGTCTTTGTCATCGCAATTCGTAAGTCGATATGTCTCTTTAAGAGTATTTTTGTTTTGTAAATTTGATAGTTTTGTTTCCTTATCATAGCCATTGTTTTGTACTTTGTCAGA
>JAFBJQ010001711.1:156147-208079 GCA_016785345.1 Trinectes maculatus
ACTGTCATGTCTTGTTTCTGTGTTGGTATTATTTCCTGTTTTATTTTGAAACCCTACCCTCCTCATGTTAGGTCGCTTCCCACTTCCCTTCAGGTGTTTCCCATTGTTCTGATTGTCATCACCGCCTTGATTGTTTCCACCTGTTTCCCTTCCTCTGTTTGTTAAATAGTCTGTGTTTCCCTTTGTCTTGTGCCAGTGTGTCTTAGTCTGTTGACCGATATCACGAGCATTCTGATTCCAAGCCATAGTCTTTGTCATCGCAATTCGTAAGTCGATATGTCTCTTTAAGAGTATTTTTGTTTTGTAAATTTGATAGTTTTGTTTCCTTATCATAGCCATTGTTTTGTACTTTGTCAGATTGTTTTTCCTCCCTTATGGAGTGTTTTCAGTTAGAGTGATTTTGTTTGTACTTTTTATCTTAGATAGGTTGTCTCCCTTTATGAGCATTTTTTGTAGATTTTGAGTTGTACTTTGATAGTCGCGTTAGAGTATAGAAAGTAAGTTTGTCAAAGTTTCATAGCCTTGTTTTTTCACTCTGGGAAAGAGATCTTTAAAAAAATTAAAGACTGTGAATCAAGTCTCTGCTCCTGGGTCCTCTCTTTATATCGGCCTGACAACAATAGTTGTGTTTAGTTCTAATTACTCATCCGTCTTAAAAGTTGGTGCCAGAGGTTCAAGCTGTTTTTTGTTGTGTGAACAGATCTCTGAGATGTGATCATTGAAAAGCTGACTCAGCATCATTTATTTCCACTATATCTTGTCAAAGCCAGCCGATGTTTGTCCAAACTACAAGCTAAGTGGCTGATAGCTGATGGAGACAGCAGACATATTATGAATCATGCCGGACAGGAAATAACAAAGGAGAACAAAATAATCAGGATAGAGGCTTCCTCTGAGTGTGCTGCTGGTAAACAGTACAATATAGGTACACAGTGATTATTATCATAATGCCACATTTATATGTTTATGCATACTTAAATTACTTTTTCAATAATGTGACGTTGAATGAGCAACTGAATATACAATACTATTTTTCTGTTTCCATGGTAAGAATAAGAATTAGGGGGAAAAAACTTAGATGAACAAGAATAACTTGTTAAAGGTCACCAGCCAATCACAGGGCAACATACAGAGAAACTCACATCCCCACCTATGGTCAGTCTCCAGTTAACCTAACCCCCGCGTGTGCATGTCTTTGGACTGTGGGAGGAAGATGTGGGTGACAAAAAAGAGCATACAAATAACATGATATATACTGTAGTAAACACAATAGGACAGAAATAAGTTGTTGTTGTTTTTATATACACTGTATTAAAAAGATTTGTGCTGCTACATTAATAATGATATTATGTGCAATGTAGACAGAACAGACTGAATCAATAATAATATTTTTTGTATTACAATATCAAATTAATTCAATTCAAATGAAAAAGAAAATCACTCAGATTTTAACTTTGCATTTTTCTTCGTATTTTTTCCCTGTCTCCACAGTGGAGCTGATTTGAACATGGAACCTCCACTGGAGGTGACCTCACAGTGAAGCCTGCAGGCATCTGCACGTCTCTCGTCAACCCTCACCCAGACAGAGCCTCTCTACTGCTCCCATCATCATGTATCCATGAGATTAACTCATAGCAAAGGCCCCATCTTCTGTTCGACCTCAGTAACAAACACTTATCTCGGAGGACTTCCTAAACACTAACAGGTGATCACATTTACAAATGTCAAACACTAGTGATCCAGCAGAATTTAAAACATGGCCTGACCTGTGAGAACTGATTAGATGATTCAATATCAAGTCTGCATCATGAAAACAAGGTGAGTTCCAGCTTTATTATCGTATCTGTACATATATCTATATATGTCTGATATGAGAGCACTGGTGCATGTCAATAAATTTGTGTAACATGGTAAAGTATATTTATAAATAGTGAAATATTTCAAGCCTGATTAGAGTGTAACGCTAACAGAGATAACAAATAAAGACTTGAACTATTTCACTGTGTGTGTAATGAATTTATGATATGTGAGAGTTTCAGTTTTTGAAATGAATTACTGATATAAATGAATTTTATAGAAGCAGGTGCAGGTCACCACATAAACATGAAGAACCCACAGTGGGACAGGATGACCTGGGAGCTGGGTATGTATACAGTAGGATAGGACAGTAAATATATACAGGAGCTGTTGAGATTAAGAAACAAACACTTGGCACTACGACCAAACAAAGACACAAAGGAAAAGGAGAAATAGACGTACAAAGCTCTGGCGAGTGAATGAACGCACAGCATAGATTAAATCCACTTGATGATGATGTGCAACATCTAAAACGGATTAAATGGCTCTGAGAGGATGTGACTCATCAGTGAAACAAAGGCTAATTGGTGAAGAGCTGATTAAATCAATTCTGAAACATGGTATTGCGCAATTAATTTGTTTGACAGTTAGGTCCTAAAAAATTCTGATGGTAGATAATAGTCTTGTGGTGATGGATATAAGAGCAGGGGTAGGCGTACTGGGGCCCCAGAAGAGCCCACCCATGACACTTTTATCCCAGAGAAAACTTTTATTTTATAGATTTAATAGGACCATGAATTGTTTGAAAATTGGGCGTTAGGAGTTAGTTAAAGTTAGACTCCCTTCGTATCATCATATCATAAATATAAAAAAAAAATATTTCTACTCTTAAAGTAATTACCTGTAAAAAGAAAGTAGCCACAGGAAACCCAGGGCAGGAAACAGGAAACAGGAAGAGTGTGACCCACATTATAGCTATGATATAAAATCTTTGTTGACGAAACTACGGTACATTTCCCATACCAAAAGGCAATAAATCAGTACCACAGATTTCTTGAGAGTCCATAGTTTCCCAGTTCCTTGTTTTCATCAGCGTTGGTGTGGTTAATAAATTGAAATGCCAATCAGGACGTTCTCTAGACGTCAGAGTCAGTGTTACCGAATCAACAACATGCGCTCATTACAAACCGTACTGCTCTTTCTGGGTTCTGTTGCCTTCCAGGTGACTGTCCCC
Source organism: Trinectes maculatus (assembly GCA_016785345.1). Classification (NCBI taxonomy): domain Eukaryota; kingdom Metazoa; phylum Chordata; class Actinopteri; order Pleuronectiformes; family Achiridae; genus Trinectes; species Trinectes maculatus. The sequence goes on from JAFBJQ010001711.1 coordinate 159,179, forward strand.
AGTCTCCAGACTGTCATCATTTCAGCTCCATTACTTTACATTATGCACATAATCAATTTGCTGGCTCGCTCCCAGCGAGTCAGTCATTAATTGCTTTTCCAAGCTCTCAAACAGAAAACAGGTACTGACAAATCAGAGCGGGAGCTGAAACGGTCACAGGCGCATCTGCCTTACTGCGGGTCGGTGCACCTTCCTGTTTCTGAAACCGATCCCACATCAAACACCCACAGAGCCGGCGTGTATGAGACTGATGGGGATGATAGGGCCGTGCCCTTGAGGACAGAGATGCCTGTCAATCAGAGGGCCGACCAATTTATTCCTCAAATAAGTCCAAACAGCGGGTCTGTAGTAGGGACGGTGCAGGCTGGCATTTCCCGCTGCAGGTTAAGACCCTGATTTATGTTAGCAAATGAAATATAATGTTATACATTTTATGCATACAATGAATCCTTGAAATCCCCCCTTTTTTGAGCCTATAATAAAAATGCATTACAGGTATTATATCAGAGCCAGCCCTCATAGAGACAAAAGCAATCCTGGCTTATAATAGAAACCCTGAATGATGAAATTAAGATGAATTTTCTATTTTAAAAAAATGGATTAAATGAGTAAAAATAAAGGGATTGCATTTACATACCTCTTTGCATTTCTCTATGGGACATCCATTACATTGTAACACAGACATGTGTGCCCTTGAGAAGTAAACTATCCCACGTGTAGGTCAGAAATTAGTTAAGTGCACTACAGTATATTGACTGCAAATGTATCTTCCCACAACTCGGGCATTTCTAGGTGGGACTTGTGGGATCGTCTACTTTACTTCTCAAGGACACATTTGTGGGTGAGTGTCTTGCTCAAGGGCACGTTTAGAGAGAGGAGGTGGGAATTAAACCACGGACATTGAGGTAGTTTCACTGAGTGTCTGTGTATCTCAGTACACAGATAATTTAATGTCTTGGGCTTGGAGGATGTAAAACTATCTCAAACATGAAACTTCCAAATGCAGTCACATCTTTTGGCTGTTAATTCCATCAGTTCACACCCTCACTGCAGTTTATACTGTTTTCTGAGTAATTTAAGCAACTTCATGAACCTTCATGTATGGTATAAGGATAAGGTGTCACCCTGCTGCTGAACTCCTGCTTTGTTGGAGCACCATCAGAACTTTTTTTTTAGATACTTTATTTATCCCAAGGGAAATTCGGTCTCTGCTTAAGGGCCTTACTCAAGGGCCCACAGTGGTGCTTAGTGGGGTTTGAACCCCAGCCCTCTTGGTCTCAAGCTTAATGCTCTGTAAGCCACCACTCACCACGCAACTCAACGTCTTGTCTAAGTTGCTGATTTAGATCATGTGATGAAAAACTTTACTTTTAAGAGCTGCTAAATGACGCACAGCTTCAGTTTTGCCAGATGCTCTCTCCAAGGTTGTGGATGCTGCAAGCTTTAGTATAGAGTTCATTAAAAAACAGGCACTTGTTCAGCACGCTGACTTAGGCCTGCTATATTTAGCCAAAACCCAAAATGTTGTGTGCAAGCAGACTCCCCAGAGGCAGCTCACAAAGTAGAAATCAATACGGGGCATTTGTTCGCAGATGTCTTCATCATGACATGTGTTTGCATGCTAAATGAACTTTCCCCGTTCACTGTCCACGGGTGTATTGATCTGCAGAACGGCTGGTATTCTGCAGAGCTCTGGACACAAAGCTCCATAGATCAAGTAGATAGACGGAGAGCGCCGTGCTTCCTTTTTGGAAGCTGGACTGTGCAGCCACTGGCCGTTTATCCGTCGTCCTCTGCGGACAGCTGTTGAGGAGAGGTGAAAAGGGGGAAGCGCAGTGAATCTTAATCTAATTAAATGTAGAAAGAGGGTGGGGGAAAGTCTCTATCAGCTGCAGATGTCGCTCTGCTGATACCAGTGAATAATGAGCTCCAAGGTCAGCAGTCACCGAGTCAGCCTGGATTTACTCTCCTCTTTCCCTGGTTCTGCACACAGCACTAGGAACAAAGAGTTACTGAAAGATCAAACCCATTTGACCAAACTTCAGACTGACTCACTAAAGCTGTTTTCAACAGGAGTAGTTCTAATCATGTTCTGACGAAATGTGATTTTGATCATTTTCTTAAATTGTATGAAAAGCAAATTCCCATTCACTGGAAGTGAATAGACCATAAAAACAGTCTATCATTCATAATCCATAAATGATCGGGCATATTCAGTGTTGATCAGTGTGTGCAGCACTGGGCATTGAGAAATATCAGTCAAGGCTTCGCTACCTGCAGTCACTGACAGATGAATTCAGTGTTTTTTTTTATTACGGTAATTTTTAAAAATGACAAACAATTTAACATCATTTTCCATGAAAAATAAATTATTAGTGGTATGTTAATATTTTCATTCAAACTGACAGATAACCAGCTGTAACACATCTATCATAGCATATCATATAGATGGACGGACGGACGGACGGACAGATAGATAGTACAGCTTCCACATCATAAGGAGATGTGATAACATTATCTAGCTGACTAGATTCAAAGTGCCACTGTAAGTGGCTTCTTACTGCACTTCATTAACGATAAGTGGCTGTAGGGAGACGTATCCAATAAGGTTCGCCACATTTATTGTTCAAGGATGTTGCCAAGTAGCTGCTGCCATCTGTGATATCACCTGTTGTGATTGGCTGAAACTCCTGATTGTCTATCCAAATCCAAACAGCAGTAGACTGACCTTGAAGTAAGTATAAAAAAGTGAGCTTGTACAATACGTGCTCTCTCGTCCAGGAGTCTCCTCCCAGATATAATGTAGTAATAGCTAGTAGTCTTGTATGCAGCAGCTGTACCAGACTGAGGTAACAAAAAAAAAACTGTACTGCATTTATGTAAAGTTAAAAAGAAAAACACTCATGATGCCATAAACCCTACACAGCAGTCTTGGCATCTTCAGCTCATGACAGTCGTCATCTTTACTCTCACAGTTTTCATCCTCATCATTTACCCCTGACATTCATCTCATGGAAACAAACACAGAATAAAAATACTGAATGGAATAAAGTAGAGCAAACAACCATATATAGGACATATAATGACGTTTGGATTTGAAGAAGCTTGGTACCATCATGTCAATATCCTAAGTAAATATTATGAATGATGAATGTAGTATATTCAAGTTATAGCCCAATAAGCCTAGAGATACAAAATACATACTACTACTACAAATAATAATAGATAATACATTATAGATGATAAATAATAGACAATAAATACTAATAAAACAACAACATTAATATAAAATGTTATTGTAGTCATCTTTATGGCTGCTGACTTGTAGCTGTGATCCATTATTCAAAGACAAAATCACAGATACATTATTCAACTGTTTGTCAGTCGCCTCCACCTCTATCAACACATCTCACATCCGTCACTTTGAATAAGGAAAAATAAATATGACTGCAGAACGCAGAGATTAAAGAAGCCACAGCAGTGAGAAGACAAAGTGTGGCCCAGTTAACTTTGACAACTTTAAACCTCTGATTTGATCAGGGGAGCCCTTAACGCAAGCAACATATGTCAAGTCTCTTCCGATCGCATCTGGCCAAGCCTCTGTCTCCGGCGAGCAGCTGGGATAAACCCGGTCAGATCTGCTCATCTTCCTTGTGTCGCCCAAAGAGACACCACTGATCAGCTGGTGCCAGGGCAGGATCTACAGCAGGAACAGCTGAGAGACTTTCCTCAATTTCCCACACTGAAGGCGGATCGTTGCTCATCCCTCACTAGATGTGTCAATTCACCGTGAAATAAAGCTTAAAGACGCAGCTGAACGTTGTTGTCTTCTGTGCAAATCGCTCAGCCGCTACTGTTCAAGAATGATTATTGTGTGTTTTCTGTTGTCAGCAATTTCATGTTAATTATATACGCACACCACAGAAAGAAATGATTCTGACATACAGGAAATTCTTTATTACAAGCTGAATTAAGGGTATTTCAATAACTTGACTTGTGAGTGCAGCATTCATGTAATAAATGTTTAGGTCAGGTCAAGCTGTCAACATCAGCACTGTGCAACCAGTAAGTGTGTGTGAAGGTGGAATTTCCATTTTCAATTCCTCCCAGAGCTAAAAGAATCGCCCCAAATTCATCAGTGCCACCATTTTGCACATGTGACGTCATTTGCAGCCCAAAACACAATAAACACTGACAAACCTTCAAATCAAATCAAATCAAACCAAATCAAATCAAATCAAATCAAATCAAATCAAATCAAATCAAATCAAATCAAATCAAATCAAATCAAATCAAATCAAATCAAATCTGTCTAGCCCATATTCACAAATCATTATTTTTAGAAGAAGAAGCTTCATTCATCATTGAATGAAGCTTTTCTTCTTATTATTCTAAAGTACACTATACAACTAAATTTGGTCTCTGCTTTTAATCCATTACACACACGTGTGGAGCAGTGGGCTGCCATGCAAGGTGCACGGCGAGTAACTGGGGGCCAATGGCTTTACTCATGGGCCCACACTGGTACCAAGCAGGGTTTGAACCGGCGACCTCTCAGCCCTCTTCTCAAGCTCGCCGCTTCAGCCACTTTTCCACCACTCTCCACAGGGTTTAACAATCTGTTCAGCGTACACCCTGACCACCAGGGGGCAACCCAGATGTTTTGGCTTCATTTTAAAACAGCTGGATTTTCCACCGCTTTATAATAAAAGTGCAGGGCATTTTGCACATATAACCAGTTACTTGGTAGCATATGTTTTTTTTTTCTTTTACAAATGTGTTTATTATCCACATCTTTTATTTTTGTGGAAGAATTCATTGTAGAAGTGGAGTTGAATCATTTGATCAGGTTTAAATGTTACCACCAGCTGACATGGCGGGTTATAGCCAAAACTTTGAAAACAATGGTGAGGTTTTAATAAACCTGAATTATTATTTATAGCAGCACCCTCGTTCAGCGAGCTGTGTCGAACATGCCGTTTTCCTCCTATCTGTTTTCTGACTTCTTCTCATATTCTTGGTCGTTTTGCCACTCGTCTCTGAGCAATTTAAAACATGTCACTGCCATGAAGCTTCAGGCTGAGAATATCAATACAATGACTGGTCCCAGCCTTCTAAAAATAAATGTGTGGAGGGTGAGAGAAGAGGTTCCCATCATTTAAACGGACACGTGGAGAGAACCGGACCGGGAATGATTCTGACAGGATTTGATATGGTTGTTCGTCTCAGCTGATGCATAGACACGTCATAGGATAATGAGTCAGCTTCTTGAAAATGACTGACAGAGCCAACATGACTGAAATCTAAAGCCGTGGCTCGCTGCACTGCTCATTACCGCTCACAATAAGATAGACATTCCTACAGGGTGACGGCAATAGAATAATAATAAAAAAAGGTGAAATCATAAATGTGATTTTTTTTGTTGCCCATTACATTTTGGCATGTCTTGTTTACATGTCAAGTTCTAAGAGTGCTGGGCAATATATGTAAAAGCTCCTGTGCCATTACTGCTAAAAAACAAAATCTGTTTTCGATTTGGCTCATGACACGTTCTGTGAATACAAACAAAAAACCCAGGGCATGTTTTTTAGCTTCATTCATCTACATATCGCTCCGAGACAAACTGTGATTTATCAGATCCCTGGAAATTTTGCCTCAATGGTTTAAATGTTTTTGAAAGCTCTTATAGTTTTTCTAAACCGAGTAGCGGAGTTTGTGTAGTGATCTCTCTGGCCTTACTCACTACTGATCTTGTGAAATGAAGATTACAGAAATAATCCATTGATGCTTCTATATCTGACCACCATTGTCATGTTAAACGAAAATCCTTACTTTCTTGTAACTAAGGACACAAAATTTGATCCAGATATTTTATTTCCTGCTCTTCCTGACACTGGTTTCCCACATATATCTATTCTAACTAGATCTAATAATAATACCCAACTGAAATTGATCCTTTTCAATCTAATAGATCCTGTCACCTCCCAGTGCCCGGGAGTGGGAATTCTTGAAAGCTTGGAAAATGAAATTCCCAAGCAACTCCTCTGATCCAGCTGCTGTGAACCATTTCATTGATCCCTCCTACCCTGTTTAAAATACATCTTTGAGTAATCAGGTTACAACTGGACTGACCTTATAGCTAGCAACACTAGACACACCCAGCAGAATCACTCACAATACACACAGTGTAGTACATGTATTTGTTTTTACTGCTTGTATTTATTTTATAAAATATTACTTATTTTTCATTGTAAACCTGTCTGTCAAAATATTAATGTAAATATTCCATGTTTCTGCAACATATTTTGAAATAGTCAAATTGAGTAAAATACAATGGACAAAAGCTGAGTTGCCTTAAACTGGGATAAATAACAGGATGTGTAACATGGATCTGCAAATTTGACCATAAGTACAAACAACAAAATTATATACTGTAAGCACAGCTTCTTATTTCAGCAAGTCTACAGAAGGTCCAGGAACTTAAAGCTTTGCAAAAGCCCACAGTCGTGTCACTGTGGCAGTACTTTGTGCCTTGTGGAACTCGAAATGAATTTCTTTTGGTGGCGAATCGCAGCCTCTCACACTTGCATTTCACTTCATCTTTGCCCCAGTCACAGTTCCGGATCCTCCATTACATGCACTTCATCATTGTACCCGTGTTGAGATTCAGAGCACAGGACTGCCAACGTGCTGCCCTCTCAAATACTCGACTTTATTCTTATCTGCTGCTGTGAGGAGAATGAAGATATTCTCCACACACACGCAGACAGAGGAGAGTACGCTGGTTTAAATGGTTTAAATTAAGTCTCGTGCTTTTGTTTACACCGTTTGGCAATATGCCTTTTGCAGGGTTTCGCTGTGGAAAGCGTGAAATAATTACCACTGTATTATAATGGTCACCATGGTGATGATGTTGAATCACTGATTTGTACACACAGCGTTTTAACGCATCTCTATGTTTTTGTTTGGTTTCCACTCCACTTGCAGACTCCTCACTAGCATCCGTGCATGAAAAGTGAAATTGTCCATGTAATGCAATCAATTAAGTGATGTAGTGGACTAAAAAATGAGCTTCCAGATAGCGACAGCTCCAATGAGCCTTTCCCTACTTCCGCTTCTTTTCTGTTCACAGAATGCGTCTGTAATAAGCTTTACACAACCGAGAGGCTCTGTTTGACCTCCGGGGGACATTTCTCTTTAATGAACGGATCCCATGCCCCGTCTGGCTCCGGGTTCTGAGAGTCTGACATGATTGCTGGATCGGTGCCACGGCAGATTCTATCCAAGCCTATTCACAGGACCACGTTAAGTCCAGAGAAAGTGCCAGTTCTATAGTGGTGTATTCAAAGCAAGGTCACAGGTGTTGGCAGCATGTGGTGGATTTAAGCTTGGGTAGAACAGCATGACTCTTCTCCACTCATGCAGACTAATCTTATCACACATGGAACAGCTACAGTCCGATCCCGGATACGGCGGCTGTGCAGGCGACAGTACAACTTATGATTTTCACAAACAATCAAACAAACTTGGCATTATTTGGAATATTTTAGACAAATGAAATGGGTTCAAGCAGCTCAGGACTGAATGAATGATGGGCGAGACAAGTGCCATGTTTACAACCAGAACACGAGGCTGAGCTGCCAAATAACTGCCTGCACAAGCTCTGCTGCACGACTTGCCCATTTCTCAATACATACTTACGATCCCTGATGTATATTTGCAGGGCATGGATAGAGAATTATGCATTCCATTAATGAGAATTAGTATTCTGTTTCACACACCAAAGCATGTTTTGTGCAAATGTCAGGCTAGCCTCTGGGCTGCTGTTGTGTAATCCGCTTAATCGCTGCCTAATGACCTCATTTGTTCAGTTTTTGCTCTGATCAATGCTCCAAACTTCGAGATGAGAGCTGACGTTTTGGGTTTAATAGGGAGGCAAATTGGATTTGCCCTCTTGCTCACTCACATTTGCCACTGCGCTGTGTCTGTAAATGGTGTGTATGAATGTATGGATGACCTGTAACTTCTCATTAAGTACAGTGATCACTTCAACTGCATCATTGTTTGACCCCTTCTTCAGGAAAGTACATTATTATAGTACCAATCTGGCCCCATGTAAATGTTGTGTTAAAATAATCATTTCAGAGTCCATATTTTTTTATGAATGAATGAATGAATGAATGAATCTGTACATTTATTAATAGACTTTGTGATTATGGTGAATGGCAGACAGGAGTCTCCTTTGTGGTTTAGGCAACAAAGGCTCTAAATTAACTGTAGTATGAAACATATTCACAACACATTTTACCAATACTGGAGTCACCATATGTGGATATTTGACTCCTAGATCAAAAAGTTTGGAGGAACACAACATGTGATCACAATCTGTGATCATTCGCTTTTAAGCCTTTTCAAGTCTGTGCGTAACCTTGTCTTAGGACAGTGGTGACAGTTTCGCCCGTGTTCATACATAACCTGCTTATCTCTGCTCAGCCGGTTGTGAAAACAGGCCACACAGACGGAAATGTGGCCTGTGTAAGTGAGGCTGAGACCAGATGGCTGTCTGATTGAAAGGATTAGTACAAATTAGTGGGAGGCTGTTACCCATAAATGCATGAAAATACATCAAACAAATTGGAAGCAGGTGAAAGTGGCAGGTATTTGTGCGTGTGTGTGTGTTTAGATGAGGACGGTGGGGGCGCAGCTGCCCCAGTGAATAAGGTGAACGCAGATATGGGTCAGGGGAGAGAAGATGATGTATTGACCGAAACAGGAAATGCATCTGCTTCTTCTGCAGCTCTGGGCCACAAACACACCTTGAAGGCGCAAAACAGTGAAAACACCATCTGCCAGTCTCATCCTACATAATAGCCAGGAAATGAATGTGCATGCAATCTACCCACAGCGTGGTGACGGAGCTGAGCGGTGAGCGGTGCATTCTGTATTCACAGCAGAACATCACTCGCATAAACTTTGAAAACATCATTAGTATTGTTTTGTTGTGCAGCTCAGCAAAGACTTATTTATAGACTAATGGTCAGGTGGTAAACTGCGAGCTTCAGTGTTTATGAACTCATTGCACACAGACGCAGATGATGTGAAGGAGGGCGGCCTGATTTATTACTTCAGACTTTGCTGAACAAGGCTCTAAATTACAAGGCAATCCTGAGGAGAGCGTATCCCCTCGACATCCATAAGGACGGCGAATAACAATGAGCCCGCCGCCATCGATTATTTATGCTGCATAATTTTAGTTCAAACGTTATATCAAACGTCCCTTTTCTTTCATGCTCACCTGGCTACATTATCTGCTTTGCCTCACTGAGTGACTGATAACGTTACTGATATATGTTGTTACAGCATTCTGCCTCTGTTGAGACTGGTGACAACAACAACAACAACAACAACGATACTACTACTACTACTACTACTACTACTACTACTAATAATAATAATAATAATAATAATAATAATATTAATAATAATAATAATAATAATACATTCTTGCATTCCTTTCTTCTTGGACTCTAACTCTTCTTTGTCCAACTTCAACCGACTCAAATCTTCAGGCATATCTGAATGACATGTTGTATTATTATAATGTAAATAATGAAACCGTACAAAGATTGCACTCATTGAAAAAGTAAACTTTTAATGGTGTCAATGCTCCTGAAAACTAATCCTGAAAATCTAATTGTGTGAGTTATTTGTTGCTTGGGACAAAGCTTGGAATAATATCCAACATACAATATTATTCCAACATTATTGTCTGAGATTCTGTTTTCTGATTCCGAGTAAATTAAGATGAAGGACATTTTGATACATCCAGTTAATTTTTTGTCTGACAAACAAGCAATTATGCGCAAGATGTCACCACGGGACATAAAGTGGGGTATTGTCAGCATAGCGGTGGAAATTAATGTTGCGGTTGAACACGATGTGACCTAATGGGAGCATGCAAATTGAAAACAGTGAAGGACAAAGGACTGACTCTGTAGTAGGTGACCTAAAGCAGAAGAGCTTCCCTGATTTCCACTTTTTCAGTCTTATGGAATGGTATGGAATCAAGATAAAAACTGGTCAAAACTGTATTGATATTAATGGAGTTTTATTTTGAGAGGTAGATTTACAATTGGACTGAAATTAATGTTGATGTGGTGTTTTTTTGTCCGCAGTGTTGCTGTAATGGTGATGAATGCACTACTCAGTTGCTGAATTTCCTCTCATCAGGCAATCCCATATGATGTTGCATCGTCTTATGGATGCAGTGCACACAGCGACACCTTAGAGCGTACAAAGCTAAAAGAAGTCATCCACTAATCAGACAATCAGTAGTTGCATTCCTGGCTCCTCCAATTCTTATAGAGCCAAACCCTGCGCCTAAGATGTGTGATAGTCTTGCGTGAATGGGTTAATATGACTCACAGAGCAAAATGCTCAGAGTGGTTGTTAAAACTAGAAAGGTGCTATTTACATGCAGCCCATTTACCATTTCACAAATTAGCAATAACAGCTTTTTATATACAAGTCATCAACTAAGTGATGTGTTCCTTGATGGGCTATTAATTTCGAATGTACGTTGTAACTCAACTTTATTTGTATAACACTTTTAATAACAACAGGAGAGCAAGCAGTGCCTAAGGGATGGAGTTGGAGGAAGTCGACGACTGTTGCATAAAGGTAAGCAATAAGAATAATGATGCGATGAACAGATGAGTGTAGCTTGTTCCAGAAATCCCGACGTTCTATTAAAGTCCATCTAGCATAGCGTGAAAGAGGTTAGACTACTGCCACTTACATAGACAAAGTAATGAAAATAGGATTAAATGAGCAGATAAATATAGTAATATACTGTAAATGCAAATGGATGATCAATAAGAGAGGTCCGTGATTCAAATGATCTGTATTTCATATTGCTGATTTACAAACTATGTATAAATTTAATTACATTTAATTTTATATATATAAATGAAGTATCAAACATACACATAAACACTCTGTATGATTCACAAATTCAAGTAGATTTAGATATTGCACATTGTACCTAGTTTTTCCGTTGCTTTCTGATTTATTGTATTCTGTTCCTCTTCTTATTTTATACCTTATCACGTTTCCATTTGTGCTGCTGCTTTTTTTCTTTTTTTCTTTCTTTTTCTTTTTTTTTGCACTGCTGTGTCGAAAATTGAATTTCCCCCAAGGGTGAAATCAATAAAAGGTGCGTCTTATCTTATTGTATCTCTGCAACAAAAACACCTTGGTTTAAGTCGGGGAAAAGATTGTATATTTAGTTTGAAAGTCAATGAACATGTGTTTGAAATCATTGCTAACTTTATCTGTGTTACACTGTGATTAACTTGAAAGCAGCGAGTTCCCGATCATTATCATAAAAAGTCTTATTAAGCTATGGTCATTTTTATGCTCAGCTAGTGTATGTCAACACAATATTATCAATGAATGTATTAACTGAGGTTATACATATTATATCACATTGGCTATACATATTACATAACTCTAACTAAGTGGTATATCTTCTCCATGCACATGCATAATATTCCTCTAAAGATATTTCTGTGTATTCTTTCAAATAGTTACCAATATATATTGCCCCAGTACTGTTATTACTGCACCATAAAATCCTACATACTTTACAAGACTTTCTGATTAGAAGCCGCTCAATATGTTTTGCCACAGAGAGCAAAGGACGCTGACTCGTTCAATCAAAAGTGGCTTGCAAAAATCAATAAGTCATTGAATCATAGTGAATTTTTCTTTCTCTTTGTAGACTGATAGCTGCGTGAGACAACAGGGCAGGGCCTCGCTCACAGGTCTATAAATGATACAACACAATGCACTGGGGCACTGAATAAAATAGAGTCTGGTGGCCATGTTGTGTCCAAGCCACCATTAAGACTGCACAGCTCTCTATTCAGTAAGAACACATAAATCATGCTGGCGGTGGGAAGATAGAAACTATGCAGACTGTCCTCAAGTCTTGTCTCTCTTCTAATCCAATTCTAACATCCTCTGTGGCTTTACTTCTATCTATCTATCTATCTATCTATCTATCTATCTATCTATCTATCTATCTATCTATCTATCTATCTATCTATCTATCTATCTATCTATCTATCTATCAGTAGATTGATAGACAGTAGTCAGATTTTCAGGGTCGATGATTATTGATTTCTCAAAATCAATACCTATTATTGTTGTTGTGGAATACTATGTAAAAGACAGACATGTTCTAAATACTAATGACGAATGTGCTGGCATCTCTGAGGTATTAAAGTCGACACAAAGAAGAAATGTTGTCAATGCAAACTAATGGCAAAAAATGCAGTCATCCCAAGTGTACACTCTCTAAATATCTCTACCCTGAACATTTGTTTACGTATCCTGTCACGTTTTTAATTGCAGAGCATATTTTAGCTCATATTCACGCTCTGGATTGTCAAAGAGAAAAAAGAATAACAGATGTATGCATGTCACATATACATACATATATATATATATATATAGTGACATGGGGAGGCGTGAAGGCGCAGTGTGAATGGATCAGTTTGAAGCGCAGCTGTTACTCTGGGTTAAAATGGTTTTCTTTTGTTGACTTTCTGTGCAAGTGTTTTTTTTTCTAAAACTATTTTTTTGGAGGGGGGGGGTAGCAGTCTGTTTTTCTTTCAAAAGCCTTAATAACATGGTGGGTTCTATTTTGTCCTCTTTACTCATCCTCTACAAAGCCATTTGTCCTTTTCTTCCAAGACAACCAGCATGAGTGTTTCCTGCTCAGGTGCCCCCCTCCTGGACAGACGCCATTTGTCTTTCACAATGCATGTGTCAGTCAAGTGATTCATGGGACCTGCCGCCTGCCTCTGAAAGGTGCAGTTAGGTTTGGAAAACAACGGAAAGACAGTTATTTGAAGTGTTTGAACAAACGTGGCAGTGGCCATGTTTATCCAGAGTGGTCTGTGGCCGCAGCTGACGTGGAGTGATGGACAAGTGAAGGCAGCTCAATGTAACAGTAATTTTCTTTTCTTGCTAAATTTGACCCCAAAGGTGGAGATGTGTATTTCAAACTACACCCATAAACAAATTCCCAGCAGTAGTGAGGGCAATTGTCTCCTCAGCATGGGATTTTTCATTGCAGAAGGACAATTAATTCACGACCAAAGCAGCGCAGCGCTGGCAGGCCATAATTTGATTTCTGCCAGCTGCATGGGAGGTGGTCATTGATGAATGCATCTCTTTCTGTGGAGGAGTCCTTGAACAGACAGACGCAAATATTAGGCGGAGCTGCTGTCAATGCACAAGGATTGGGGGGAAAACACGGCCAGCACTCACTTGTATTAATTACCGCCGCACTGACAGCAGTATTAAACGTGATTCAGGAGTGTAATAAATGCTGAGGAGGAATTATCATATCATTTTACCCCGCTGTTTGTCATTGAAATCAATTCACCAGAAGCCCTTAATACAAAAACATCTACATAATTCAGTGTTGGGCTCCACGCCGACTGTTAATATAGCAATAATTATCAGGGGCAATCGACGTAGTTAAGGTTGAATCTATATTATTTCTATATGTCTTTTGTTTGGTTTGTCTGTTTAATGTATGTGCATTCAGGTCACATACAGAGAATGGGGTACAACAACACAGGCGGTGGTTATGTGGCTGTATAAGGTATGGAATAACAATGACCATAAATGTGCACTGCTGTTGATGGAGATGATTATTGAGTCTAAGAAGAATGATGTGAAAAATATACACGGAACATGTGATTACCCTGTAAAACATGGCAGACTGTCTCAGAATAAACCTGCCAATGGTGTTATCATAGCGTGTGTGGAGACACAGTATGAACTGGAGTGGCATGTCACTTCCTGTGTGAACTTTTGGCTGCACATTCGAAAATTTCTGTAAAATTTCTTATACTTCAATGGCTTCATAAATACTGGTAAACACATACAAACTCTTGGTCTTGTGATGCACTGTACCACAACCTGTTCTCTGTACTTCACTGCAGCAGATTCAGCTGATTCAGCTCATTCTGATCATCTGTATATTACAACGGAACTATGTTCGACCTATGCTTTGAATTATATATGAATTATATATCAAGTTTCTCAATACACATTACATCTTGCATGATTAGCTATCATCCAACTTGTATTATATTAACATTGTCCCATGAGGGGTGTGATGGGTTTCGGATTATAAAAAACCATATTGTGTCCATATCATAAAATTTAGGATATGGACACAATAGGGTTTTTTTTTAGGACCTTTTAATGACATTTTCAGTGACTCCCATCTAATATCCACTGACTAAATTACTTTACCTCAGTGTCTGAAAATTTAAAAAAAAATCTCATTGAATTAAATCTGAGACAACCTAGAGTAGAACCTGGAGGTACTCCACAGAGTTCGTTTAACACAATTATTACTTTTATTTTGGTAAGCTCAGAGGAGTTGAGAAAAGTTATTAGGAGTAGAGTTTTTAAAGTTTGAAGGTGAAAGTAACTCTTAAAATCTTTCTGAAAATCTTCTCAGGCTGTGAGTGCAAGTAAAATAATGATGATTCAAACATGCAGGATATTCGTGCACATGCTCACACACACACACCTAAACAATAAAACACACAAAGAGACACACATCAAGCCTGGGTAAAGCCATGCATTCCTAATGGTTTAGCGTGAAACGCGGTGGAGGAGAGTAATGTGTCCTGCTTTGTGTACTTGGCAAATGGAGGGAGCGACTGTGCCAGCTTTCTCTGCCTTAAAAAATAAAAATGACAACCCACTCGGTGAATCAGCACAACGGACCAGGACTAACCAAGCACATCACACTGTCTGTCTCAATGTGTTCTATAAATCTGTGCGACGTATAATACCTAACCCGCAGATGGGGGAGTTTATACTCATAATCTGACCTGTCATGTCAATTATTGATCTTTTGTGCTGTATGGCTGCATACATCACTGATCATCATTACGTGCACTGTGCTGGTGTGCACATCCAATGTTGATTTTTAAAGCCACGTAAAACTCTTTTCTGTTACAAAAGTACTAAATTGTGGGTTACAGTATCTTATCTACTGCGTGGTCTACTGCATGTATGTAAGGTGAAGTAACACTGTGAGATGCTGCAGCTGGATCAATAATAAACACTAGCCATCTGTTAATTCAAATGTATTTTTGAATGATGTTTATGTGGATTATATTGGTGCCTTTCTTCATTTATTTTTATTAAACCAAATTTATAGGTGTAAATTAAAGACAAAGACGATTTTTTGTCAAACTCATTCTGCGCAGAGTCAGTTTTCAGCAGGACTATTGGAAAGCCATAAGTTCAGCAGTACTATAATAAATACATCAACGCTGCAACTGATGTATTGAAGGTATTTGCACTAGCAGAAAAAAAATTCTGCAGAAAGATTTTCGATTTTTTGTGAATGGAAAGGAATCTGTCAAATATCACTCTTATTTTTTTTTCCAACTTTGGTTTGACACGTGTTGTTCCATCTCCCCGTCTGAATCAAAGAGCCTTTCAGATCTCATTTCAAGAGCTGCTGACGTTCTCTGATGAGGACTCCCCAGAATCTCACGACTGATCAAGCAGCATTTTAATCAAATTGTTGTTCACTGCGTCACCTTCATTAATTTTTAATAAAGGAAGTGTGAAACACTGAGAGATGCCTGATATTCTGTAAGTGATGAGACACTGAGACTGTGTCACAGTCACGCAGTCGCATTAAACGACTGCAGACTGATGAGGAGTGATGAGAGTGTGTGTGTACCTAAGAATGGTAGGACGGAAATAGCAGCGGAACAGTGAACAATAATACACTGTCAGTCTCATCTCTGTCAGTCTAGCTGCCCATCATTTCATTCACTGTGCATGTTTCTCTCTGTCCCACACGTCCTTGTATATCCTTGAGCTACAGTCCTCTTCATCTGTTCACATGTTGACATCATGAGACCGTGATGCTCACATTACAAGTTACTGAGACATTGACCTTTTTGTGTTGTGGTACACCACTGTTGTTAGCATTTGTTTCAATAAATTGTTTAATATGAAGAAATTACCTTTGCATGCTTTTACTTAAATGCCCTATTTTCACGACATAATGTCACTGTACATTTTCCATACATTTTCAGAACACTTTTTGTCAACAGTGTATATGGTTTAGACACTGAGACCCGAGAATCTCACTCTTTTTTTTGTTCTTGGCAACATGTGCTGCTGCAGAGTGTATTTTTTATGTTACAGCGTTATTGCTGTCATGACTCCTGTCTCAACTGTGGCTCACTAGATGTTGTCACCCAGTCCTAAATCCCAAACCCTCCTCTTAGCTGACAATATACCAGCGATACAGCCCAGGTCCTTTGCCAAGTCGTTCATGTCACTGATTTTCTTTATGTTCTCATGTTCATGCCATCCAGTTACCATTTCATTACCTGCTACTCGCACCCGCTGGGCTTCCAGATTTTATTATCACCATCCCCCCCATAGAATTTACTGAACTGTCACAGCCTGGTTTGTGTCTACAGTAAACCCTCCTTGCTGTGAGAGTTACAGTATGTTAACTTTTAATCAAGGTGAATGACGGCATTGTTTTTGTTTGAATGAAAAAGCAAAATGTAGCTTTACATTTCTGCCTGATGTAGTGCTACTACACTGTATTAGAATACTCTGATTTATTTATTTATTTATAAATAAGAAGTTGATATGACAGTAAAAGCACTTAAATGTTAATTTCATTATAAAAACATTGACTGTATCCCTGTGGGGACCAGAGGTAGAATAGGTCCCTAACACCCACATACTAAACATAAGAGGTGACAAATGGGGAAGATGATGTGTGATAAAGAATTTTATTGTGATTTGGTGGTAATGCACCTAATTATTTTCCAGCTGCCATTAAACATAAGATGACGAAGAAGAACTTGGTGTGTATGAAACAAGATCATTTCGTCATCTAACATAAATGCATCATATTTCTGGAAAAGTTTAAAATAGTAAATAAATTATAATTGTATTTTCTGTTAAATAATAAATAAAAATGTAATTAATTGCAGCAATGATATTGGACCTTGAAAGACATCAAGTCGAAAAGCTTTTATGGGCATGTGCAAGATCAGAGGAAAGAAAATACTGATAATTTTGCTATTTTATTTAAAAAAAAAAAACTTAGGGAGTGCCAGAATAAAAGAAGAAAGTAAATGCATTTACCTTGACTCAGGCGATCACGAAACATGTTTGGCTCTGTGGATCATGAATATCCAATGCAACGTTAATGGAAATGTAAGCCAAGGGATTTGTTTGAATGCACTTGTTAGTTTGTCCTCCATAACTGCCTGCAGGGGAACTCCAAACACTAGTTTGTTTATGAGGACAGCAGAAAATGTTTGAATATCCTCACACAAGACATTTAAGGGTTTTACCATGTGTCCTGATTTAAATAGAAAAAAAGGGCAGTCTCCCGCAGCTATAATATTTGCAAACAAGAAATATATACACTACACAAATTTGAAGTTTCTGCAACACTGGTCATTTTCTTATATTTGTCTTTTCTCTGGTCCTGGCAGTGTGTGGTATTCACAGTAGGAGGCCCACTGGCTGCTGGGTTCCACTGACACAATGAAGAAGCAGTGGCAGCCTTTGACTGTATGAAATTAAAAAGGGCTGGCCGTGTAATTTCTCCTGCAGGGACCGCTATGCTTCAATAACACGCTTCATGATTAGATTTGAGGAGCAGCTGCCCTGACAGTCAGTGCAGAATAAACAAGGCGGGGGGAATCTATTCTGGTCACTGGTCTTGTGTGCAAGAACAGGACAGGCACCCAGGGGACTCGAGCAACCAGATGTGGCCTGTGCTGCTTATAACTGAACGTGTGCATATACTGCACATACACACCAAGTCTCACTGCCACCCACCATCACCCGCCTGCCAGGGAGTGCAGCAGGGAAAATTGATCAGATATTATAGGATGTGACAGGTAGTGCTGGGTTAATTGTGGGGAGCTGGCCTCTGGTTGAACATAAGAAGTGCTCCCCTCTTAAGTACTCCCACAGGCCATCATGACACTGTTGACATAAGACCACAGATAAAAATGTATTTGTGTGAATTTCCCCTGTGTGGCTATATAAATAAAAATGGTCTAATTAGACATGGTTCAGTTAATTGCAGAATAATTCTAGTTTATTAGGGTTAAAGTGCCCAAACAGCCCTGCTGATTTCAAATTTGTTAGTCTGCCACTTCGGCCCAAATAACCATGAGACAGTATGAGCTACAAACATGAAACTAGAAACAAGCAAAATGGGGTAAAATAAGACAGCTGGTGGCGTTATAATTAAAACTTGACTCACTGAGTTAATGTGCTCTAGAAAAGAACTTCTAGATCTCCAGTCCACCGTAATGGAATTTTCACACTTTTCATTGCTTTCAATAAGGACTTGTCCAATTGCTGACACCTGTCTTTGGATCATTTTTGGACCAGATGTATCAAAATCTGATAAAAACTAATTGACATTTTGTTCCTTTTTTATAGAAAGATATTTCAAACAAATTTTACAAAGAGCAGTGCTTAACAGCAAATTGGTCATTACTTTATTATCAGGCTATTATCAGGCAATCATACCTCTTGGTCGTTAACATCAGTGTGTTTGTGTGAATAAACATAACCCATAGGAGGCACTAGAAATACCAAAAAGTACTTTAAACACTCCTGGACAGAATTTCACCTACTTCAGTGTACGTTATCTGGAGGTAATTATTAAAACAGTCACAAATCAATGGGGTAGTTCAATAATCCAGGACATAGTCAATTGGTAAAATTATCTTAATTTGGCCAATAGGGGTCACTACAAACCTTTAATGCTGATTTGAAATAGAAATATCTTTAAAAAATATGTGTGTTTGTTTGTGTCTTACTGACATGAGACACAACAGTCACCATTTGAGCTTATATACGTCAAATTTTTAAATGACAGCAGAGGAAGTAGGACACAGAGGTCATGTGGCCAATAATGCAACATTGGCCACATTGTGGACAACACACACAAGAAAATAAAACAACTGTTTTTTTTCTTCTTCTGTGAACTGAATGAACCATGCCGGGAGGTATTTTTGGTGGCTGATGATCAAATGCCGCCACTTCTATTTCCGGTAAGTGGACAAGGGCCATGTTTCATGACTTCATTGAAATTCACTCTCTGCAACAGCCAATGTACTGTGTCAGGCCGTGTCAGCATAGCATGCATAGGTGTTTGTTAACACTTCCTCTTTTTGGATTTCTATTTTTTGCCTGAACCGTTCTGCTGGCATGTTTATCTACCCATCAACCTATGAGCCAGTTTATTTGTTTACTAAAGCTCATTCACTGTCAGCACCTGCATTATGTTGGTCTGCATTTGGGTCTGGTTTGCTCTGAGTGTCACAGGAAATAACTGTGGCTTTAAAATACTTAGACAACATGAGAACTACTGAATGGCAAGAATAAAAGTCACTGGACTAGAATAACTGTATATTTTGATTCTGCAGTTATAATGGTCAGTTTAGTGTCAGACTTGACAGTAACGATATTTGGATGTTTGATTTTGGCGCCTTGACATCCATTTCCCTTTAACTGATACAAATCCCCTTGGGCTTTGACCAAACAGAAGCAGAGCAACTGAACACCGGCCTTTAATTGTCCTTTTGTCCACACTGCTTGATAATTGACAAGCTGGCAGTGAAGACAAAATATGGTCATTAAGGAGACACATTCCCCAGACAGGTCAGCAGTCAACCACAGGGCTGATATATATATAGAGAGAGACAAAACTTATACCTATGCTGGTAATTTCGAGTTTCCAGGTAACCTGTCATGCATGTGTGAATAGAACATGCATCCCAGAACATTAATGATGTGGAGGAACCGCTCTAACCACCGCACCACTGTGCCACCCATGTAGCCTACTATTGTGCTGTAAATTGCTATAAATGCCAACACACACACATAGGTTGGCAAACAGAAGTAACTTTAAAAGGAAGGCTTGACAACACGAGAAGTCAAGGAAAGTAAAGTAACATTGTGAGGACCACATGTGGACGATCTGGCAAAGACTGGGAGCACGGAGCTGAAATAAATAGTGGGCAGTGATTAGGAATGAGGAACAGGTGCAGGGTGTGAAAACAGGTGAGCGCACCACTGGTTGGATGTGATTGTGTGCAGGTTGGATGGACAACTGGGATCTGATCACATTGTGTCCAATTAGTACCAATGAGGGCCAATCATTTTTAAAGAAATTATTATAAAAGTAAACCTTTCTTATATAAAATAAAAAAATAGATATATGATAGATATATAATAATAGTATATAATAAATTCCTAAAATATGGTCATTAAGGAGACTCAACTTCAACAGACAGGGGGAGATGAACATGGAAATAAATTCAGAGTTGATAACACTTGACAAAAAACTTCAAAGTTTGACTTATTCTTGGTTTCAATTTTAGAAAGTTCTATGCACACTTACTGCTAAAGTTTGTTCTTTATATGTAATGAAAATATGTTGTTATTTATGTATATGGTACAGTATGTAGTAAACACAGCAAGCGCCTACAGTAATTTCCTTAATTTTAGTCACTCTAAGTGTAAATCACTGCACATATTTACTGCATTTGTGATGTTTCCCAATCCTGTGGTGGAAACGAGCTGATGCCAGGTTTTGCTGTAAGCCAGCAGCGAGGCTGATGTGAGGGGCTGTGTGTGGATTGGATGCTTCCTGGTTGTCAGGAGCAAAGGAGGCTGGGAAGAAAGCTTTTCATTCTTGTGCGTTTACCATGGGACACTGACCGGGTGCTGCTTAGGAGTGTATGTGTGTGTGTGTGTGTGTGTGTGTGTGCGCACACTTTATTTCTCTTAATTTATCCTGTTATATTGATATGCTGTAATGCATTCAGTTCTCTGTGTGTGTGTTGTGAAATACTTCCGCTTTAAGAGGGACTGGCACCTAAATATTCTCTGCATCTTCTGTACATATTTCTGGGGGGTGGGGCACCAGGGTCACAATATTTGAAAACAATGAACTGAATGTAATAATACTAGAACAACTTTGTTGAATTGTTATGTGAGTTTGCATGCCAGCAGAATGGTATTTTCCATGATCCTGAGCAGGACATGAATTTTTCATCTGTCGGTCAAAGCTGACCTTGAGAGTTGATTGCGCAAAAGGATTAAGCAGACCACAGGTAAACCTCAAATCAAATCCAGCTCAAAGACGCTCTAAGCATATTTTAAAGAATGATCAGGGCAAGTCACAGATCGCAGAAATGTGGTATACGATGCTTTGAGGGGTCTTCTCAGACTAGCTAAGCACTATATGAATAAAGACCATTTAAAGACTATTATATGGTCACATTGTCTGTGGCGGAGCACACAGCTGCAGCCCCACTCTTTATCATGGTTAACATTACTGTTGTCGCCACATATTATCTTGTTAAGCTCGGAATACATTATATAATGCCTTTGCAGAACATTGCTTTTTACGTTTATATTGCTTATAACCATAATGTCACAGCAGCTTAGTGTGAGAGGTTTAAAGAGGTTGTGAGAGGACACAGTTTTTCACATTTTTATACTTAAAGTTTGCAGGGTCAAATAGACCTTAGTCAGGTAAATAGAACTGTAGTAAGAGAGAGACTGATGTATTTGCCATCCAAACAAATGAAAAGAAATCTAAATATATAAAAATGAATGTTGAATATTAGTAATTCTACATATATGCCAAAAAAATTGAAAATTTTGATTAAAAAGAAGAAGCGTAGTTGGTCTGTCAAATAAGGTTACAGAAAGGTGTATCTGGAACAAATATTTTTTCATAAAGCTAAAAGTAAAAATGTGTCTGTTACAAGCACAGTAAAATAAATGTGCATGCAGGAACAATACCTGTTTGAAATAATCTAGTTTCTTAAATCACCATTTGCCTCTATTTCCTCATAACTAAGTACTATATGTAACTTTATAGTTGTATTTTAAGTTCTTTATTTAATCAACTGTAGCAACACTATTTGTTACTTTTTAGAGCTATATTTAGTTTGAATTTCCCTCTGGGAATTATTAAAGTGCCTCTGATCTGATCTGATTTAAATAAATAAAAAAAAGATAATAAATACATAAATAAACATGCAGGGTAATTGCAGTAGTATATTGCATTTATTAGTTGGTCTTTGACTTTCTATACTATATGTAAGTAACAGTTTGACAAAACAAATATGCACTTAAAAGTGTAGCATGTTATTTGTATTTTGTTAGGGAAGTAGCCATGTATTAAATACATAGTGTGCACCTTGCTACCAGATTAGCCTCGCGATTACACTTCTTTATATTTGTTATTGCAAACTTTTGAGTTGGTTTACATTTATTTCTTGATTATAGTATGCAATAATTTATAAAAGGACTACAGGGAAATGCTGCAACAGAAAATAGCAAATTGAAACAGACAAAATCAGGCAGGTTTGATGGTAATGCACCTAAATATGCATCAAAACAAGGAAATGTTATTATGCCTCAGTACAGCACAACACCATAGTATTTACCTTTTTACATCCGTATTTTTCATATTATTCATAAACATGTATCATCGTCACCTACCGCCGAGGCCTTGGTATCTCATATTTAGAGTCATTCCATGAGATGTACAGTGTGTGTCATTTCTAGGTATACAATTTTGCCTGTGGAATGAGCCATAGCCTGCTGATTCTGTTAGCCCCGCTGTATTTATCATTGCGAGCTCACAGCTGTCCGCTGCAGAATCTATTATGAAACTCTTTGTCACTTCAACAAGCCCCCCGTGTTTTGTCATCCACATTATTGTGGATGTGGTGAGCCGCAGTGGTTGAAATAAAGGGGCAGTGTTTAGACTCGTGTGGAACTGATGGTGACATTTGGCGGCCCTCGTGGAGGCTTTGGTGACAGCCGATGATTGACATCACAACATTAACAGAAGAGTAGCCAGGATCAGTGTTCAAGGAGTTTGTCACACACACAAAAGACTAACTTGATGGGACAGGGATGATGACAAGGGAAGTGAAGATGTTTTGGGATGTTTGTTTTTCTCTGTGAATGTGTTTGGCTGTATTGATATGGTGCCCTGTCCTGTCCCGTATCCTCCTGTTCATCCAGATGCACTGTAAAATTTAAGCTCTTCTTTGGGTCGTGTCCCACCCCAAACAAAATTTAACGATGCAGCGATGAAAACATATTCTCCTTGGTGGATGTAACCAGCCGTCTTATCCATAAAAATCACCAGTGTCATCTGGGTCTCATCCACCGCACTGGTGACACTTTGTGAAGGATCCATAAAAAACCTTGGAAAGCAGATGTTCACTGCTCTCAAACACAGCTGGTGCATTCAAAACGGCACTGAGCTGCCATAGTACGTGACCCTTGACCATATGACCCTTAACCTGAATTACGACAGTTTGCGGATGCAAAATCTACCGTAATAAGTCAGTGGTAACAAGTATAAACACATGTCCATCATGAAGAACACTTGATGTTTGAATCACTGATGACGTTGGGCCTTGTAACTGTTGTACGATTTGAGGTCAATTGTGTTTTGTAAACTTGGAACGAATAGAATAAAAGTGGGCACATAAAAAAAATTGCACTTTACATTTTACATTTAAGATTTGTGTTAACATTTTGCATCCCAGCCTTCTCCCATTTCCTCTGGTGTACGTCAAGGTTCTGTCCTCGGTCCAGTCATCTTTATCATCTACCTCCTCCCCCTTGGTCACATATTCAGTAAATACAATACAGGGGGTCCTCGTGTTACGACGGTCTCGAGATACCACATTTTCGTGGTTACGACACATCTCCCATGAACTTCCTTGTTTCGGCTTAAGCGGTTTGCCCCGTAAATACGTACAGACTTCGCACGGGAACTAGTTGGTGCAGGCTCTCCAACACCTCCACAGCTAGGCTACTCTGCGTTGTGTTTACTTATGTGAAATGGACGGCTGGTGAGGGGTGCAGCGGCAGCCGGTAAGGAGATGCACACGGACACAGATGGGTTCGGGATCGTGGCAATACCGTAGGTTTATTCACAACACAGGGTCTACACGGTTGATATCAGAAATCTAAAGGAAATGCTCATTACGCTCCGATATCAACCCCTACGGTGTGT
This sequence comes from Trinectes maculatus, assembly GCA_016785345.1. Lineage (NCBI taxonomy): Eukaryota > Metazoa > Chordata > Actinopteri > Pleuronectiformes > Achiridae > Trinectes > Trinectes maculatus. The sequence continues at coordinate 183,351 of JAFBJQ010001711.1, forward strand.
CAAGAGGGACAAAAGGCAATTCACCACAGTAAACTCTTATTTTAGCGTGGTGTTATAGCGACATCTAGTGGCACAAATTACTATCTACCTTACATATGAAATGTATGTTACAACACATTCTCAGGAATGGATCTCTGTCATAACTCGAGGACCCCCTGTATTCACTTTCATTGTTATGCGGACGACACCCAGCTCTACCTTTCCTCCAAACCCACCTCCACCTTCCCTCCCTCCTCCCTCTGTGATTGTCTCCAGGAAATCAAAACTTGGTTCTCCTCTAACGTTCTCAAATTCAGCAGTGACAAAACTGAGGTTCTCCTCATTGGTTCCAAATCCACCCTCTCAAAAGCCAACAGTTTCACAATCACCACTGACAAGTCCTCTGTCTCCCCCTCCCCGCAAGTCAAGAGCCTAGGTGTCGTCCTCGACAGCACTCTCTCTTTCCAGACTCACATCAATAACGTTACCCGGTCTGCATATTTCCATCTGTGTAATATCTCCGCCCGTCCCTCACCGTTGGCAACACCGCCACCCTGGTCCATTCCCTCGTCACCTCCCGTCTGGATTATTGTAACTCACTGCTCACTGGTTTCCCCCTCAAGTCCCTCCAGAAATTACAACTCGTTCAAAATGCTGCAGCCCGGATTATCACCAGGACCCCTTCTTCCCAGAACATCACCCCTGTTCTCCAGCAGCTTCACTGGTTACCTATCACACACCGTATCATCTATAAAATCTTCCTCCTAACATCCAAGGCTCTCCACAAGCTCGCCCCACCATGCCTGACTAAACTTCTCAATATCAACACACCCATTTGGACTATCAGATCATCTTCATCCATCAACCCCACTATCCCTCCTGCCCGCATGACCACCATGGGGTCCAGAGCCTTTGGCTGTTCCGTCCCCCGCCTCTGGAATTCCCTTCCACCCAACATTCGTAACAGTGACACACTGACTATTTTTAAATCTTGCCTCAAAGCCCACCTGTTTCGACAAGCATATCCAACCTGACTGTCACTTTCTCACAATTTTTATCCTTTTTATCTTTGATATTCATATATTTCTTGTGGTTTTTATGTCTTTGATGTTTGTTATGTATTTTAAACCCTGTTTTACTCGTACGGTGTCCTTGAGTGTTTTTTGAAAGGCGCCTGTTAATAAAATGTATTATTATTATTATTATTATTATTATTATTATTATTATTATTATTATTATTATTATTATTATTATTATTGTTATTATTGTTATTATTATTGTTGTTATTATTATTATTATTAAATAATGTGCAATAACCCTTGTATGAGTGCATCATGCTAGGCAATTGTTGGTGCACAGGGGTGTCCAGCCAAAAGAGTCCAGGACACCTACTTAAAATTCAACTAAGTGGGAACCCATTTAGGGAACACAGCATGTATAATGGCTGGACTCATGGGACATTTACCATTGATAATGTTACATACACATGTACATGTTTCTTTAGCATTGTGTATACAATAAAGACACAGAATAAACCTGGCAGTTATTTATTTCTCCTTTTATTTTATTTCTTTTTATGAACACTGCCAGGGCTTCTTCTGGTGTACATTCTGGTTGTGTTCTAGTAACATTTCAATATTTATGTTAAAAAAAAAGCCTTTTGTCTGCTGTAACAAATCATCAGCAAATGAGAGTATAAGTTTAGCACATGTTGACCTCTCTTATGTGCTTTTACCTTTTTAAATGGAAGCCTTGATTGGCTATTCTTTCTACCACACCACTAACGGTAGCCCATGATTAATCTCATTATATGGGTAAGAGTGGGACATGTATCGCATCATAATACAGACTTAAGCTCACTCAGTAATTCAAATGCTCTTTTACCACCATTTTGTTTGCGCTCAGATTGCTAATTGCCCTACTGCTTGATTGTTATGTGTTCAGAATATTTTTTAATAATGTAATCAAAAGCTATGATGTGGTAGGTTTCCTGCTTTCACTCACAATGCCACCACTATTATATTATATTTATTATGTTATGTTATGTTATGTTATGTTATGTTATGTTATGTTATGTTATGTTATGTTATGTTATGTTATGTTATGTTATTCTACTTGTATAATTAATAATTATAAGTCATGTTGTTAATGTGTTGTGTACACGTGGCATCCATTGCACTTCTGTCCATCCCTGGGAATGGGATCCCTCACATGAGTGTTCTCTGTTAAAAGGGTTTTTTTTTTGGCAGTTTTTCCTCACCCTTGTTGAGGGTGTAGGTCAGAGGATGTCATACCCTGTACTCTTTGTTAAAGCCCTATGACGCAAATTGCAATTTGTGAATATGGGCTATACAAATCAAATTTGATTGATTGATTTGATTGAATGCAGATGTAAAATACCAAACTGCTTGAAATTCCTTAAATGATTTTTGCCAGCAAAATGAATCAGAAAACATTGTTTGCAAAGCATATAGTGTTGATGAGAAACTCATCACGGTGACCCATTAATTTCCATACAACAGCCTTGGTAATGGTCTCAGAGTAATGAGTTTGATTCAGCTGATTGGTCCGGAGAATTTGCAAAGACATTAAAAAAAACAAAATCCCACTGGGACATAAGACCTCAGACGTGAGGCAGAATCATTTCGCAGAGCAACAAAGTGCATGCATCTGCATATTAAAAACCACTGAGGAGTTTTTCTTTTCATTGCAAAAGTGTCTCTGGCTTTTTCCTGCGACAAGCAAACGATCCGGCTTGAAACCAGATTATATCGGAATGTGATTTATGCACTTGCATTGAAATTTGTTGTCCACAAAGTCTCCTCCACCCCACACATGCACTTCTATTTTAACTTGACAGGGCATTGCAGAGAAAAAAAACAATCTGCTGCTTCTCAACATCAGCAAAAAAAAGAGGAGGCGTTCTTATATTCTGTCCAGCGCTTTCTGTCACATCACATCCGTCCTGAGGCAACACACAGAATACAAATGCTACATTTAAAGCTTATATTGTCTCAGCACCAAACTATTGCTATACGCCTCAAATATGCACTTTGAATCTACGTTGTGTTAAAAAATTTAATATATAAAAACCATCATTTATGAAAACAATTTATGTATTAAAAGTGGCTGATGCAGATTAATAGTGGGACCCAAGTGCAGGGCCAGACAGACTTTATTGTGACATGAGGGAATAAACTACAGATGAAAACAGGGAGTCGATCCAGAAAATAAAGGAGTCGCCTGAGCACATCACAGTGACTGAGATATCTCTACTTTACACTGGGATCACGCCAATAACCTTCACTTTATTCAAAGGCCCTTAGGCCTGTGCTCAGTGGACCTGTGAATCCATCCAAGTTTGAATCCATCCCAATTTTACACACTGATGAGAGTCAAAGAAAAAAAGAAAACGTAAATAATGATACAAAGGTGTAATGGTGCAAACCCACTGAAGTCTGCTGATGGAATGCGCTGACTGACTGAGTGTGTCTGAAGAATCCCCTCTTCTGCTGACTCCGGACAACATCATGCATCTGAGTGAGGAGGTATGAACATGTATTTGGTTGCTGGTGACTGATGACCATAAAAAATACAGCAGTGGACAGTGATGTTGGCAAAGCTACATTAGGAAGGTAATTACTTGTCTAATTAGCACAGCAATTTGCATCTGAGTAATCCATCATTCTATTATTGCACTGCTCACTGTGGGTTTTTCTCATTCTATGCCTGTTTACTGTCAGCCAGATAGATAGATAGGTGTGCGTGTGTGCGTGGTGAGGAGATGGGGGTAAGGGTGATTGATTCAACACACCGTGCACAGCTCAACACAATAAAATTAGTTTTTTTGCTCATTTGAAACTGTGATTAAAAACTAGAAAATCAATAGGTGGCGGTCAGTGTTGATACTGTGGCTGCAGCCTCAAATAAATAAATCAATGTATGAAACACGGAGAAGTGCAAAAACATTTTCATTCTGAAACTTCCAGCAGGTCAGAGGACCTTGGCTGAGTGTGAGGACCGTCACTTTGGCCCAGGACGCATTAGTCGCCTTAAAGATTGCAGCCACATGTGTCCTGGCTGTGGATCCTGGGACAGGTGCAATCAGAACCCGCAGCCTTAAGGAGGATGGAGTTTTGATCCGTGGCGTTCAGCAGGGGTTGGCCTGGCCAGGATGATTTGGTGTGAGACGAGCTGTGAAGGCTGTTCCTGTGTGGGAAGGCACTGCTGGTGGTCCAGCATTGAACTTATTAAAATCGCCAACAGCTCATTGGTTCGGTCTAGGCTGCCCCCATGCTGACTTTCTTTGATGAGGAAGCCTGTAATCTGGTTTATGCCCATTCACACGCCACTGATGTTGTTCTGTTGTAGTTTATTCCACAGGCTTCTCTCTGTGAGGGTTCCTGGCACTGACTCCCATCTTTCGTAACCAACAAATCATTAAAACTGAACAACAATTTTTATGTACATTAGACATAAACTATACTTTAAAGCATTTTTTTAACAGCAGGAAAAGGAAATAATCATAATTACATGGGTTAAAGTTTGGGAAATCAATGGTCAGGCTTAAATAAAGAAAAAAACAGGAAGTGAACAGTTTGTCTTATGATTGGTTGACCCACCAGTCCAACCTAACCTCCTCCCCATGCTAAATCTATTGCTCAATAATGATGGCATGGCATGACTGTCTCCTCTTTTCCATCATGATTACAAGGCCATTAAAAGGCACTTGAACCTGAACCTATTCATTGGACAGTGACTGATGTCCCTGTTGTGATGGGTGACCCTGTTTGCAATCTTGATGAAAAGCACCGTTGAACTGCACACATGTAAGATCTAGAGCATAGAATTTGGTAAATAGGCCATTGGTTTCAATAATTAGATGACCCCAGTGGCTGCAAATAGAGTAATCTACAGGAATCAACAAAGAGATCAATATAATGGGGCCAGCAGCTATTTACCATATACATTAATAATGATTGCTTATTAACGTGATTGCTTATTAAGCACTGCAATCTTCACTTTTTGTGACTGTATGAGAGAAAAAAAAATCAATGAATGCATCAAATTATTATTGATATCCGACATTTACCTACTCATTTACTATTTTCCTTATTAATCAGATCGGTCAGTTTTTGTGTATCATTTAATGACTCAGTAAGATGTAAAAGTTGCTCAGTAAGATGGATTATGAAATGGCACAATCATATCCTATATTTTAACAGCTCCAATTATCACCCTCTTTTGGTAATGATGATATGTTCCGTTCTCTATAGTTATACCTTGGCAGACCCGTCGCCAGACCTCAGTCTTAAGGGGGGCATATCAAATACATGGGAGGGCACCATTATTTCTAGCCATAATATTATACTTTATTCGCACAGCACTGATAACACGTAACCATCACGTTAAACATAACTGGCCATTTTCCTGATGTGTATGGCCAGAGGAGCCAAAGGAAATTGGTTTGCTGCTCCAGTTCTGTAAAGCAGCAGAAGACATAATCTTAACCTCTGTGGTTTGCATCATGACTTATTTTTGTTATGTGCTGGACAAAATGGCATCCTGTCTCTCAGTCAGGTTCACTCTGGCTGGACTCCAAGGCTGTTAAAAACATATCATGGCCCAGCACTCCAAAGCTTTGCTGGTTGGCACCGGAACAGAATTAAAATACAATACATTTGCTGCCCCCGATTCAAACTATTTGTGCTCATCTGCAACAATTCACTGACATGCATTTGACCAGAAGTGACATGATAGGGAAGATCAGGCAGTGTCCAAAATAATAAGAGTTGTTAAGCTAAAAGACAAACATAGTGGCCCTGTGGTAACTGAGTTGTTTATACCCTTTTATTATACCTTATACCCCTATACCATTTCCCGGAAGAGACAAGGAAACAACCATAAATGAACACAACAAACAGCCACTTTTATAGTGGTTTTCCTCATCTGTATTATCTGTGATAATCTTAATGCAATAACCCCCTTAGTTACTATTTCACTGCTTAAAGCATCACAATGCTTGGTATCTAAAAATAGCCTACCATGTTATGTTATGTTATGTTATGTTATGTTATGTTATGTTATGTTATGTTATGTTATGTTATGTTATGTTATGTTATGTTATGTTATGTTATGTTATGTTTGTGTATAATTCTACCTTGTCAGCTAACATGATTCTTTGGTTCTTTTCCTGTCAACTTGGCCTAACTTAAAGTAAAGTAGAGTTTCTTTTTAAAGCAAATTGAATTTAATTTGTAACCAAAAGCAAATTTCGCATTGTGTTACCATAAAGCATATACTATACTTACACAGGTGAGTGTTTGTTGGGTTGTTTTGGGTTCATATGACTGGGAGACATTTCAGTAATATCAGCTGAGTTGGTGGGATAAGTGATAAGATGTCATTATACCACATGAGAGTGTGGGAATAGAACTATTTCCTGAACACAACAAATAGCAATGTAAACTGGATTATAGGAAGCGCAGCTAACGTATAAGAACGAGAAAAGTATTTTCTCGTTCTTATACATTAGCACACAATAAGAGTCGGCTGATGCAAATGGCTGAATGTAAATAGTCATGCAGCGGCAGCATCGGGGATGCAGTATAAATTAAAGTCTATCTGTTTGGCTGTCAGGGCCTTGGGGGACACATGCTAAGTCTCTGCATGGCTGTAATTTCTGTAATGATATTTGAGTGCAGCCTCAGGAGGACCTTTTAGCATGAGTCAGCAGGAAAGTTCACCGCTTACTAACTCCTGAATGCTTAATTTGCTGACTTCATTCGCGTGAGGTGTCCGTGGTGGCTGCACACTCCTCTTTCACACGTACACGTCCCTCTAATGAATATGTAATATGTTTATCCCAAAAGCACAAAAAGAATATTTTCATTTTCTATACAGAAACATTGCTGTCTGTATTTGAGGGGACTGACGGGAGTCCTTGAAAACCATAATAAGAAGAAACAACATCTGCTTGTGTGTGAGTCTGTGGACAGAACTAATTAAGTTTTCCATATTATATCAATATTATCCATTATCCAAGCTCTGAAATATGAGATATGTGTTTTATAAATAAAGATCCCCAGCTTTTGAAGAGATGTTAATGATATATTCAGCAGCATGTTTGTGCATTTACATGCAAATGAGGCGGGTTTAAAAGCATCATTTGACAAAGCAATTTAGTCCATTTGACTGTCCCTGCAAATCCTTTTCAGAAAACTTGAAATTAACATTTTTTTAATATATTTGTAAAATACATACATATATAATGAGAAGAACAATATTCCTCTGAGTCGACAGGAATTAGCCCATGATCTGACCAGAGTGTCGTCCATGTCCTGTCCATTAATGACATCAACAATCTTGTCTTGATTATGTGTTTCCTGTTAAATTGAAAAAAAAGTCCTTATTCCTATTGTTCAGAACTAAAGCCTGAATATATAATTTGCAAAGGTAAATTGTGGTTTGATTTTAAAATTGATATGTTTTAAAGGAGTGATCGATAAAGTTTTGAGGAAAAATAGTTCACATTGTCACAACCAAGAGATACAGTATATGATTTTTTTTCTATTGCAGAAAATGTTTAAGCATCTTCGTCTTTGAATCGATTTCATTGACTCAAGACTGTAGCATTCAGGCTAAAGAAACATGGGCTATTTGAAAACTAAGTTTTTGTATTTGCACAAAAACTGACACCACACGGTGAACATCCAGGGATCGGACATTGAGGTGGTGGAGACTTACAAATTCCTGGGTGTTCACCTCAACAATAAACTGGACTGGTCGGACAACACCCATGCACTTTACAAGAAGGGCCAGAGTCGCCTCCACCTGCTGAGGAGACTGAGGTCCTTCGGAGTGTGCAGGACTCTCCTCAGGACTTTTTACGACACTGTCGTGGCCTCAGCCATCTTTTATGCTGTGGTCTGCTGGAGAGGGGGCAGCACGGACAGAGACAGGAGCAGGCTCAATAGACTGATCAGGAGAGCGAGCTCTGTCCTGGACTGTCCTCTGGACTCCGTGGAGGAAGTGGGGGAGAGAAGGATGTTAGCCAAGCTGACATCCATCATGGACAACACCTCTCACCCCCTACATGACACTGTGGGGTCTCTGAGCAGCTCCTTCAGCAGCAGACTGTTGCACCCACGGTGCAAGAAGGAGAGGTTCCGCAGGTCCTTCATCCCGACCGCTGTCAGGATCTACAACACACGCACCTGATCTTGTTGTAGTTTTCTGTTCTGTTATTGTCCAAATGCACTACCATTCACCATGGCTGTATCTTTTCACTTTCCTCACTTCTATATCCACTTGTAATTTATTGTTGTTTCTTATTTATATTTTTTCTTGTTTCTAAGTTCTGCTGCTGTTAACATGTTAATTTCCCCGTTGTGGGATAAATAAAGTATAATCTAATCTAATCTAACCAATGAAGGACTTGTCTTTTGCCACAAGCTCCTGCTGCTGCCCCAGACACCAAACATCCTCTCACTACACTCAGTGAATCTGAGATAATGCGGGAGCAATGAAACTGATTAATTAGGTTCATTTGTTACCAAACAGACTTTAAAGAACACAGGGAAAGATCAGAGGTAAACCCTAACCCTAACCCTAATGAAACCAGGCAATATGATACCTGAGGAAGTTATAATGAGGCAGGTTTATGAGGAAAGGAGCATAAAATACCAAAATAAAATAAAACAAAATAAAATAAAATAAAATAAAATAAAATAAAATAAAATAAAATAAAATAAAATAAAATAAAATAAACACAATAAGTGCCACCTACCTAAGTCTGAGAAGGAGGGCTGCTGCGTTGCCATTGGATGTTTCTTCCATGCATGACAGCAGTCAGGGGTAAAGCAAACCATTTGCAAGCATTGTCATTCCCTCTCTGTTTGAAACCATGCTGAGAGACTGGAAGGATGGAAGCTTGGAAGCTTTTGTCTTTTTTTACCATTTATTCGCATATTTATTCTTCATTGCCAGAGTTCAATTAAGAGCCATAAACAAACAGGGAACGATGCGAGGGTCCTTGGTTTTTGTCTTATTTGCATAGTTATGGAGAGATTATGTGTTTTCTTATGCAGGTTCACCTGGGCAGAGTTCCATGGTCCTGTTTCATCTTGTTGCTGCATTACATTCAACAGTGTTGTATAGAACTAACTAATTAATTTCTTATTTTATGCGGTGCATTGGATTCATCATAAAGAAAATCCCTTAGCGGGCGAAATGTAGCGCTATTTGTTTAACTACACCTATAATTAAGCATATGCACAGTTAAGCTGGTTTCAAAGGCTGTGTAACCATTTTTCTTACAGTGGACGTTAATTTATGAGGACATTTAATGTTTATATCCATTTGAAAAATATAACTGTTGAACCACAACATGTTAGATTAAAACGAAAATTCAAAAAGCAGTTTAAAAGTTTCCTGTATAAAAGAAATGAACTATTCATAAATTCAAGGTCAGTTTGTCTGCTGTCTCTAATGACCGTGAAACCAGCTTCGCCTGAGCAGGGACAGAGGACGTTATTTTTTCAGGCCACAAGGCAAAAAGAAAAAGTTGTAAAAGGCTCCTGTTTGAAACGTAGCATAAAGGCAGCTGAAATATTTTAGATGCTGATACCCAACAGGTCAGTCAAGGACAACACCGCCTTGACAACAAAGGACTTCATCAGTGTAAAACGCATCTCCATGGTAAAAAAAAAAATTCGAATTTTCCAAACAGGCGAAAACCTACTGCAGTGGGTTAGAATAAGAATAAGAATAAGAATAAGAATAAGAATAAGAATAAGAATAAGAATAAGAATAAGAATAAGAATAAGAATAAGAATAAGAATAAAAAGAAAAAGAAAAAGAAAAAGAAAATGAAGAAGAACAAATGAATCAAAAGGTTGTGTCTATAAATAGAAAAATGACTTTCCTTGAGTTGACGTGTGATAAATACGACTGGTCTGACATTCAGGGATATGGGTATCGTAGAGTTTCGTCCCTCTGTGGTGGTTCTCTCAAGAAATACCAATTTTCAGAGGTTTTCAAAGTCACTCATAAACTGAAGCAGCATATGTGTCCAGTTGCACTAATTAATACCAATTGAATGAATTGAACTGATTCTTCTTTATTTGTGAAAATTGTTGCTATTTTGTGAGATTTTTATTTTATGACCTGAAATACATGAGACAAAACATATATTAATACATTATCTGATACTCATTTCTCAGAAATCACATACATTTGAAAACATTATCAGATAAAGGTCAAAGGCTGTGCAGAGGCCCCCATAAGTCTCAACAGGGACAAGCCAAATAGAGAACATCCCCTTAAAGACCTTGATGTCTCTGGACGAGTGACTGAGAGATTTGCCAATAGTCCATGCAGTTCAGTCATGGACAGTCATCCATTTCTTGCTCCAGAGGTGATAATTGTGTGTTTAGCTGTCAAAGTATTGTTTCATATCTTTGAAAAAAAAAAGAGATTTATTTATATTCAGTGACACGATTGACTCAGCGTGATTTGGAATTCACTTTGTTTCACGCAAACATTGGAGATGTTGCCATTGTACCCTGTAATAGTTTACACCACTGCAGGGAAAGGCCAGTTAGTGGCCATCAGGCCAAGTCAACATCACCAGGGCAGTGGAGGATGGACCTGATCCAAACGCTGCCTGACCAGAGTTAAAAGAAAAAACCAGGTGATGTGACTGTAATAATAATGATTTGATTTAGACTTATGAATTATAGGGCCTGTTCTACACTTCTAACCCTTATGCAATATAGATCATTTGACATGCCTGATCAAAAGCTGAAATTTATCAGCAAAGCCCTTGTTTACTGTTCCATAGTCTTGACTGAGGATAAGGGGCCTAGTGGTGGTAAACTCGGTTCATTTTATGGACTCGGGTTAATCTGAGTCACTCACTAAATTAATCTGGTTCACTTAATCACCCATAATAATACTATATTAATAAAAATAACAATCGTTTGTTGTTGTTTTGCTTACAATAAAATATGCTGAATAACGAGTCTATACCATTTCTACATATCATGATAATAATCATCATCATTGTCAGATTTATGAGAATAAGTAAATGAGCTACTGACTATTTACAAAGTCATTACAGTTTGGACGGGATGTCTCATCGACGTAATAAGTTTGGAAAATGTCAGCTCATTGTGAAAAACAGAGAGGAAAAGAGAAACTAAGAGCGTAGTGTTGCATACCAAAACAGAAGGATACACAACTTTAACACAAATCAACACGATGCGGCAGTCTGTAAAGAATGTTAAGCATTTGCTTCGCATATCTGAATGGACCTCGGGGTCGGCGGTGAGACAATTAGAGGGCTCTGACTTCATTAACATTCGGACTTTACAGTGTCAGAAAGCTGAGCCAGACTTTGGGCCTCAGCAGTTGAGCGGTGTGCTAATGAGACAAAAGTTTGGCTGTTGTCCCTATTGACTGCACCAATTACAACTTACCTAACTAACAGCAGGTTGGTACCCCATTACCCAACAGCACAACAGTGTTTTTACATTTACTTCTCATTCGCCTTGTTTCCATTATGTTCACTGCCTTTTTCTGTGTGTGATGCAAAGGTGGATAACAGCATATGTGCCCAGCAAGAGTCTCACCTCAGTTGCGGATTGGCACCTGGCGATTGGCTGTTGAACAGCTGTAACAAAGCCAGTGGACATAAAGTTGTAACTAGTTCACTCCGTTCACAGCCAGCGGCCATTAGAGTGAGCCGCGCTTCCCTTGAACCAGAGCCAAAGGGCATTAGAGCGTGTTGCTTTTGGACGAGGGCCTGATCTCTCTGATGTGATCTGTGCCGTGGGTCTACAATCCCTTCAAATAACCACACCGCATTGAGAAGCTACAACGTTTACAGCTGAACATAGCGACAAGCAGTCACTGAGGTGCATGCATGCAGTTGATTAATACCCTGATAGCAGTGGATAGCTGATGTTGTAAATGCCTCTCTCAGTGGAACCAGGGCAATTCATCTTATCTATTTTGAAGCTGTTACATTTCTTTGCATTTCCTAACAACAAATTATAATAGAATTAATTGATGTAATGTACTTAATTTAATGAATCACTCTGTTGACAACATTAGTAAAGACTAGTGGAGCACTTAAAATATCTATACAACAGACCCTGTGTTGTAGAAAATTATTATTATTGTTGTTGTTGTAATTATAATTATTAATAATGTTATTATTATTGAATATTAAAATTACAGTCAAGGAGTCAAAAGTGTCAAAGGAGTTACAGAAGAACTTGGACTAAGCAGGAAAGCATCATGGCTCTGTCGTCCACATTTATTATTACACAGGTCACATAAAACTCATCAATGGCAGGTCTTAACAACAAACCTACTAATTTCAGCACAATAAAGGAAGTGCTTTTGTTTCATGGTGGAGATTTAAAAGTTTAAATGGCTCATAGTGATGTGTAAATAGAAGAATCCAAAAAAAAACATGCCAGATCTGGATCAGTGCTCCCAAAAACTTTGCAAAAAAAAACAGCAGGTCATAATGCATTCAGAAAAGTTTGGTATTTCTCCTGCAAAAAACTACCTATTGGTCCTCAGGATTTGTTTTCTGTGGTAACAAGGCAAGCAGGCAGAGTTCTATTGATTTCCTCGTTTTCTTTCCATATCCAATAATAACCGTTTCACTTGGCTAGCTTTAAAAACACGGGAAAACACAGAAAAACGCCCCTAGAGGCCTCCAGGGCTTCTGCACTTTGCTGGACTAAACACACAGTAACTTACACTGGCACTTGGCAGTTGCACAAAATAAACACTTTGATGTTACAGCCACAATGTGAACATGTTAATTTATAATGACTTTATTAGATGATGGGATGCTGAGGAGCTGCTTTAACCTCATTGTGACTAATGGCTTTTATCACCCGCTAATGGAATCCTAATGTAGCCATAAATAACTGCGTAGGTTTGAATTGTCCCTCAGTGCAAAATCTACCCATCAGTGAATCTGATGAAACCACAGTTGCGGTTTAGTTATATGAGCATAATTTTGATTTTAGAGCCGAAACATAGTGTCTGCACTGCTGCTGTTTAATTTCCTCAATATATTACAATTATAAACCATTAGATTATGATGTATTTTTAGCAACAAATTGATATGTTTGTATATTTTTTGAAATACATTTTATAGAAAATACATTTCATTTAAATTAGTTTGCATGTTATTGGTTTTATGCCAAATTGCAATACATTAATTAAACATTTAAATATGTGCTTATGTTATCATAAATCATTTGCACAAGAAAACAGAAACACAAAATCCATGATACAAAAGAGAAGCAATACCCACAGTTCATCTCAGGTACCGTATGGATGTGAGCATCCTGGAAAACCTCCCACACACAAGTGACTAAGTTATGCAAACACAGATTTATGATATAAAGTAACAATATCCTAACAGGCAGGTCATGAGGAGATTGTAAGCATCATTCTCCAGGAGTGTCATGATGTACCCGAAATAGTGAGTGAAAAATCAATCGAAACAGTCAGGACAACAACAACACAAGTGATAGAGCTGGGAGGCACATTACAGCCCACACAGGAGAAGCCTGCCTCAGAGTCGGATCTTGAATAACATAACTTGCTTTCGGTAAGTTTCCGTTCAGAATTGAAAAAAAAAAATTACATTTGAAAAGGAATAGGACACCTGCAATGTGCCCCACATTTTGGTCCAGGAGTTTTGGTGTGAAACTCTTAAAACCATGAGACGCAAGCCTCCCTGTGGATTTCAAAATGTTTTTACTATTTCTTCTCTGAGTGCAAGCTGTAACCAGTTGTCAACTTGGATTCATAAAAGCAATAAATTGTGGAACTGTGGAAGAAACGGTCATTATTATGAATATGTCAGCATAAGGACTCATCCAATAGAGACCACCCCCTTACTGTCCGTCTTCTATGCCCACTTCCTGTGCTTCCATTGATTCTTAACACCATTTCTACATATGATGTAACAGACAGAAAGCTCTGCCTGTGTCTCAGCAGGTCATTATCAGTGCTGTGATCACACATGACTCATTCTTGATTCATTGTGTGAAATCAGTGCTGCAGGGACATACAGGAGTCAAGGTTGTCTGAAACTCGACAAATGAATAGCAGAGTTTGCACCCATGCTGAGACCAGGTGTACTTACCATCCGGAGTATAGTGAAATGATAGACACTGACAACATTCAAGGATGACAGCATGCTGCGATCAAGACCTAAGATTATGCTGATTATGATTGCGTCTCATTATGCAAATTGAGTAGATGAAGCTGGCGCGCAGTAAGTGCCAACTGTTTCCTTTTTGCTGGACCAACTGTGCAGACCCAGGACCCAGAGGCAGATGTGAATGGAAACAGGTTTTTGCACCAATAGCTGGTTTTGAAGAGGTTCTGGTAGAAACTGCACAAATGAGGAAGAGAATTTGTGTTTGATGCATGTTTTCATTTGTAATAGACAAGATGATGTGCGCTTTCCGGTGTGTGTTTAATATGATTAAGAGGTCAAAAAATAGCAAATATAATAAATATGATCACCAACTGACACAAAGTCTCTAAACTGATCACAGATCCACCTGCATCTGACAAACAGCTCCAACTAGAATCCATCTGCAGCTTTTCACAGCACTGCCTTCAGAAAAAGCACACAACAAACCAACACCAAAGCTTTACACTCCAACATATCATAAACATAGCCGCGCCCCCACCCCCCACACACACGTATCTTTCACAGACCAATCACAGCCTTGTATCACTGACCACCAGCTTCTCCACCTGAACCTTGCAGACACCATCACCACCTGTACCTATACATCCATCTACAGCACAGCTTGCACCTACATCCACATACACAAGAAAGCCAGCACCAACTCAAATCCAAAGCATCCTGAAACAACATGATTTGACATTTTCAACTCTAATGTTTATGAAAAGTCAGGTATCAAACTAGTGCACTAGCCAACCTGAAGCCACTGCCGAACATCTGCACCCACATATCGGCCTTTTCCCCAGACCCCACCTACTCCTTCTGATTTCAGCTTCCAGCTCCAGCCTCTGCGGCACAGACTCATCTTCTAGTTGAATCCGAACATAGGTTAAAAACAAGTAAGAGAACATTTGGCGAGAAGCAACTACAATTCTTAAAATTGTGCATTTACTTATTTTATTTAGAGCTTGTGCAGATTTTTGCTGACAACAGCTTTTTTTTTAATGGTTTTAAGGATCTGCATCCAGCTAGAGAGACATTTGTGAAGATACAGTATAAGGCAAATTCAGTTATCTAAGTAACGTTAGCATCACAAAGGTGTGACGATCAGACTGATCAAATATGAGGTTGATCTGATAAATTCTGTAGGAGCCTCAAATTGGCTTGTTGGCCTAGATTAAGGTTCCATGAGCCTCTTTTTCCGATATTGACCTAACCCTGCCAAAAGTCATACATGTGGGTGAAACACTCACTGTGGCCTGCTTTGTGGATATTTTCTGAGCAATTTTGCCACACCTTATATTCCGAGAACCGCAAAATACATATATCTTCTTCAGGCTCTATGCAAGTTGCACATTTAGCAAATGTAATAACAACAACAACAACAATAATAATAATAATAATAATGAGGCAGTAAAGATCAGTCTGTACTCCTCCAGCTGTGTTGATGCTCTATGGAGCCAAACAGGCTGTGACATCCTGTTCTCCCCACACAGACAGACCAACTGTTTACCTCTGTGCCACCTAGATTTACTCAAAGTGATGATTGCTTCCTTCTGCCTTTAACTGAGTTTCCTGCCCCCACAAACTCGGATTATCTGCCTCACCTCTGGCCGACCTCATCTCTGTCTATTTTACACACAAAAGGAAATGTGAGTCGAACTGTTTACCTCCTTTTTCAGTGTTGTCACACAAGACAACATTAAGAGAAGGTTACCACAACCACTTCTGATGGATGGATGGAGTGTTATTAACAATGTAATCATGTGTGGTAATTTATCTACCACTGGTCAGGTAAGATTCTTTTGAATTTAATTTCACTTAACGTATCAAACTATTAGTTAAAAAAGAAAATATACTACATTTCCACACATATAGTTCCTTCTTGCAACAATAGCAATTTATAGATAAATAGACAAATAAGTTTGTATGCTCCTCACAAAGCATATAAACTATTATGTGCTTTGTATACTCCCAAACAGTGTGTTCCATAATCCATGTTAGTTGTTTATCCTCATTTTCATCAGTGCTTTGTCATTCCATTTTTTTCATCAGTTGGTTGGCAAATGTAGATAATCAGTGTGTCCAAGGTGAATGATTTTCCAGCACGGATGTGACACTGGAATAACATGAAAGCCATCCGAGTAATGAGGTGACACTATGAGACCCGACCTCTGCTCATCTGTCTCTATTTGTCTGTTTTGTCCTCTGCAGCTACTGGCTGCTACATTTCATTTCACTGTCTGAAATGTTCCTGGACCACAGAAAAAGCAAGGTTATCCAATCACTGGATATGACAGGTTCTGTCTACACTGGCTGTTTTAGTGAGCTCTACCCAGACATTCTGTTCTTCACAACTAGCCACTACACTTTTATAAATTAAACATAGATATTTTATATATAAGGCCTGGTGATTATAGCTTGTAATAGATGCAAATCATTTTTGAGAATGAAAGCCGACAGCCCTTGCAGCAGCCTGCATGGGTTGCAATTTTCTTCAAACCCCACAATATATTTTGAGTGTCAGGAGAAAATTTTGTGATTTTCTATCCTTCAGTCCCTGTCAGAGCTAAACTGTAAATTGGTCATGACGATGGCACTAGAAGAGACACAAGGTTAAAGATCAGAATGTGAGCATCAAATGCTATTATACATCTAACTTTATCGAATACAAAAAAGTGATAAATGTGTGTGTTTGACAGCTATATGAGGATTGTGGATAGGATTGTATCCAGGCACATGTGTGGCTTCAAAACAATCTGCAGTATTGAAGGCTCCCAGGAGAACAATGTCTCCATAAATCTTAAATGTTAGAGATTTGGAAAAAAACAGGACTGGCTGATAGCCAAACCAATATTTCAGATGAGAGGTGACATAAATGAAAGCACCTAAAGCAAAACAATACGACTGTGAGTCATAAGATTATCTGATCTGATGAAACCAAAATTTACATTAGCAAAGTAAATAGAAATCATCCTTTATCCTGTGAAATAAAACTTGTGCAGAAAGGTCAGAACGTCAGTGTCCACCAAGGGTTCACATCCACCCTGATAGCCTGCTGTGTACCCATCCCTGCCAAAGGTGTTTCATACAGGTTTAGATATTTATCTTAATATTTATGATATCTTCAGGTTTTCTTTGTTTTTGTAATATAATTGTCTTGCACTTCTTAAGTCTGTCTGTAGCAGCAACATACACATGCTTGGTGTGTGTATGTATAGTAGACAGCTGACTGAATGTCTGAATGTGAGTCAGTAGAGTAGTTTTGGGGGGGTTGTATTAGTACAATAACTAATAACTAACAATATAGCAATACAATAACATAATAACAATATAGTTAATTGGTATTTCAATCTGTATTTTCTCTCTCATGCTTTGTCCGTTCCTCATGTGGACAATATACAGTACGCCATCACACACAACAGTACAGAAAGCTAATTCAGCACCATGGACAGTGCTACTTGGCAAGGAGTACCCAAAACAAAACGTATTTATGACCTTTAATATTTAGCAGAAAATTGAACTTCAATATTTAATAAAAAATAATCCCAGAATGTAATAGTACAATTTGCTGTCAACAGCAAAATAGGCAAGTGCAAGGGCTGATAAAAGAAAATCCTTTCCTGATTTTGTTATTTGCTGTACAGTGCTCTGACACAGTCTATAGGGTAAGTACAGTAATGGATGGTACAGTTGGCACTCTCCCAAATCTGATTTGCTCAATTTACATTAATGTGAATTAAGAAACTAATTAACTGCTGGGTAATAAATGGGTTTGTTTGTAATCCAGTTTAGTGTATGCATAGACGCATGACATATAACATCATAGGGTATGTGACATTTACTTAATGCCCCAAACATCTCACCACCAACTTAGTATACATTTCATTTCTGTAAATCGTTTAAACACCTCAGCTCTATTATTCTCAGCCATGTGTGAGTATGACATTTCCATAATGATGCATATACAAGTTACAATTTCCCTATAATGCCCTGAATGGAAGATGGCTTATTGGGAAGATGCAGACTGAGCTGAAGGATGTCAATTAATATGTTGAGTATTTAGAAAAAAAATTTACGCACATATAACTGTCAAATCGTGTCATGAAGTCTAAGAACTGCACAGGTGGAACAAAAAAAGATCCAGATCAACAGCTGCAAAAGAGAAAAGGGTTGCAGTGAGACTATGGATGCTGGAGGGCAGAGCTCCATGTTCAGAGAGGAGATAGATGCTTGTGTTTATGTTTGATGATTAAATGTCAGCGGAAGGAATAGCTACGCTCGCTCTCTGGCTCTCTGGCTCTCAGGCTGGACTTTGCTGTGCCAAAATATAAGTTAAAATTAGCACTCTGGCAAAAAAATCGACCATTAAGTTATTAATTGGACCATCCAGGGAGTCTGGTAAGTAGCACACAGTGTTCCATGACCAACAGGTGCCTGCCGCGTCTGGCCTATTGCCATAAACACTCAATTGCTCATCGACCTCTACGCGCTAAAGGACTGCCAGAATTAAATTCAAATCGCTAATGCTTACCTATGGAGGGATTTCTGCATCTACACCAATCCACACTGTTAAAGAAATAAGCAGACACTTAATCATCACAGTCTAACACCACTTCAATTAAACTTAAGGGATAAGTGTCCAGTTAGGAAGTGCAAGCAACTGTGAATCAGGTTCATCTGTTCATCTCGTTTCCTGTGATTTAATATTTTTCACGTTTTGATTTTTTGTGTGAATTTGAATTCAGCTCTCAGTGGGTTAATGATTTTGGTTTCCATTGATCATTCTTCAATTATTTAGCTGTATTTACAAAACAAATATCAATAAAGATTTTCAGCTTGAATGTATCATTCATTGATATCTGGTGTGATGTTTGATTTTTTGAGCATCAGCCACTTTATTCTTGTTCTACCAATATCTCTCTCTCCCAAACACACAGACACACACGCACACACACACACACACACACACCATTGCCTAGGCCTTAAATCCTAATTCGGTCACTCACAGCTGTAATTTTTGGAAAGATTATCATTCTCACTATCTCACTGAGGGGCTCTTTCATTCTCTCTCATAATACTCTCACAAGTAGAATAATGGTATGAATGACAGTGTAAGTGAGAGACAATAGTGTGTGTGTGTGTGTGTGTGTGTGTGTGTGTGTGTGTGTGTGTGTGTGTGGGTGTGTGTGTGTGTGTGTGTGTGTGCGTGTGTGTGTGTGTGTGTGTGTGTGTTTGTGAATTGGTAAAATATGTGGGAATGTATTCAGGAGGAAAATGGTGGTGAGGAAAATGACTGTGTCTTTAAATAAAGAGGAATTGTGGTAGTTTGTGGGAGAAGTAATTTTCCTGCATGTGCCACAGCATAATTTAAAAGGAAGTTTCTTTGATTAAACGGGAAGACAGTTTAAAGCTCATGCCCTGATTGGTTTACAGCCTCGAAAACAAAGCCTGTACCTGCCTGTAGCAATGGTAAGTAAATTGGCAACAAAGAGCATTTGTTCGAAGTCACTGTAATGGCTAACAAGTAATGAGCCGAGTCAGACTCTTGTTCTGTGCCTCAGGCTTAGATTTAGGATGTTAGGTCCAGGCCACCAGTTGGGCCACACTTCAGCTGCATCTATCAGCCCTTTGCCAAATTCCAGGCAGATGTATTTGCAGGCACTGGGGTGTTCCCTCGCAGCCAGCAGGAACAATATGGACAGAGTTTGAACAGATATTATCTGATAGTTATATTATTATCGACATTTTCTCACTGAGATCAAAGTAGAATTATTTTTTCTTTTGGGGTTAGGTCTTCAAATGAATCTCGTTGCTGTTGTTGTTGTTCTTGTTATTATTATGCAGTACATTTCACTTTAGATCATGAATGCACTTAATTCAGATACCAAAGTATTTCTCAGTTTCCGTTTACACGGGCATTTACGTAGTTTCATCATTCAGCATCTGAATCCTTTGGAATATTGTTTCTCTGTGCTCGTCCACACACTGTGACTGAGCCCAGTTTAAAGCATTTAAGGCCGTTCTTGACTTCAGGGCAGATGTCTCGCCTTGCAGCCATTTCATTTTGACAGCGTAACCCATTTTTACGAGGTGTTCATTGTGCGTAATTGCTCTCGTAATAGCCGGGCCTCTCCATAGTGCAAATAAAACCAGTCAGCGCTCAAAGTGCATCTGCTTACCGCGCCGTGTTAGAGGGAATACATCCTATAGGGGTGGGTCAGCCCGTGTGCACAAAGCACATGAAGGCATCCTAATCAAATGTGACCTTCCATTTCTCCATTCGTCCATGTTAATAGCATTCTCTTTTCTGCCTCAGGTGCTTTCCTGAGCACTGGCACTCACACAATAACACGTCAACTGACAATATATGGTCAAATGAATGAAACTGGGTCATGGTTGTTAAAATGTGTGACTTTCTTTTTTTCTGCACTCTCTTATGTGCAATAATATAATGTGATGTAAACAAATGGCATTCTTATTGCTGACAAGAGGCAGCCGCATCCCCCCCCCCCTCCTGGACGTTGTCACACGGTAATAGGTTCTTGCCAAAATACCTAAAACTGAAATCATGTTTTCTTGCATTAATTTGGTACTGCCACAATTACATTTGAAAAATATTTACTGCAGAACGTGTTTCTGTTTGGTATTAAATTCTTTTTACTATGATTTTAATGAAAAACCAGAAAAATAACACAACTGCACAGTTTTCACACAATTCTCAACTTAATTATTTCCACCCAATAACCTGACTGAGCTTGCTTTCATCAATTTGTTCTGGTGCTGCTAATTTTCCCTGTTGTAATGTGCTGGCACTCCAGAAAGCTGTTACCAATTTTGACCCAGACCAGTTTTACTGTTTAGTGACTTTCTATTATTTCTACTGCCTGTCAGACATGCATCAAACATGCTGCCGTCCCAGCAGAGGCTGAGGACAGAGACTCCTTGTGTCTGTTTGGAACTGACAAATACAGCTTTTCAGTGCGTTACTGTCCATGCTTCTGACCTGATTTCCCCACGTCACACACTTGACTGATTTACATGGACATGAAGAGGATTTTGAGCAAAAACAGCAAAGTCTTTAAATTCTGTGATACCATGTTTGATTGATGATGCAACAAATATTAAACTGAAAATATTTAGTTTTCTAGCTAATGTCTCACTCTCTCCTGGCATATAGTTTGACTGATGGTTGATTCACTTCGGAATCGATATCCATAGCCACTCTTCGTGATGATCTGGCTGAGAGGCCTATGTAGAACAGCAGTGGGATAGTGCGTCACCTTGGTATATGCTGCACTTGATGGTGATTTGTGCGATGGGGTTTGAGTTGGCCTCCAGAGTTGTTTTCCACAGCCTCATTGAGTTCCTGATGAAGTCTCTTAGAGTCCTGTTGAAGTTGTACATTTCCAGGCATTCTAGCTTTCACTTGAGTCATACGCCTACTTGTAGTCAATCCAGGTCTTGCACAGGTTGATATGCCTGGTCAAACAGTCTCATGCAATTGCCTTGTTGACCAGTCAAGCACCCCGATTCTGTGCCCCACTCAAGTATTTGGACAAATGGACAATCTAAATGACAGAAGCTCCCGTATTGTACCAAGGCAGGTAATTGGCTGGTAATTGGATGAAATTTAGTTCGTAGACAGGTTTGTGTAGCCAGTCTTTCATGGAGAGAGTTCTTCTACTCTTACTTGTGATGCTTACTGGATCCTGTTCTGGGATATTGCTGTGGCCTTGTTCAAGGGCCCAAGGTGGCCTCTCCCGATTTTTTCAGCAAATCCAGGGTGTAAACCAGCTTCCTCATGTTCCCAGGCTTGGTCTTCGGCCGAGCTGGGATTCGAAACGGCGACCTCTGGGTTCGAAGCCTCTTGGTCCCAAGCCTGATTCTTCACCACCACCTCCTGTAGTACTGCATTCACATCTTTTAGCAGACTTTCAGGTGGTACTTTGGCTAATGGTACTACTTAGCCATGGTAGGTGGCTACAAGGGTTTCCAGTTTCCAGTTTTCCAATTTCCACCTTAGACTAGTTGCTGTTGTGCGAAGAGCATGATTTAGGGCTTGGTATCCTACTTCTCCCTGTAGGGATGATAAACAGAGATCGATCTACAGGATAGAGATTGATAACTATCTATGTATTGGACTATCTTTCTATCCAACGATCTATCCATCTATCTATCTAGAATATATGGTCCTTGTAGCCAAATTGGTAAACGTTTTGCTGATCATTACATCTGTAACTAAAAATAATTGTTTTTCCCCCATGTAGAGAAAAATCACAGTTTGTAGAAGCTTTACTTTAGTTTACCACATGCTGTGCATAAAATTGGATTGTGTTGTACCACATTTTATATTTAAGGAATAAATTGTGTTTTTGTCTGAAAATAAAAAGTTAACAGTTATACCAACTGTCCCCTGCCTGGCTTAATGTATAAAGGTTGCAGATAACATGTTTGGGCAGCTCTATTATCAGAGCTTGTTATAAACAGTATTTAAAGACAACTGAAATGCAGGCGTATTAAACTTTTCCCTCTGTGACATACTGTAAAACAAAGGTGTATGAAAGTTGCTGCAGTGAGTGGAAAAGACTGTTTCAGCAAAAAGAAAACAATTAGCAATAAACAGAGATAATTTGCTGTATTTATTGAACCAATGTAATTAAAGAGGATAAAGCCATGATTTAATTTGTTATTACTCTCTACGCTGCACAGCTTCCATTTCAAGACAAAACCTGCGGTCCCCCACAGTGTGTGAACCAACAACTGCAAACACATATACAATTTTTGTTAGACAATATAAATCAGTGGTTCACTGGTTCAACGTGCTGATCAACTGAGGTAATGGCTTATGTGTTGAGTCACCAACCCTGTCTGCTACAGACAACATCATTTTACTCTGTGTTGGTAGCAAACCTTTACAGTGATCCCTCATCTATTGCGGGGGACACGTTCCAGAGACCCCCGCGATAGGTGAAAATCCACAAGGTGTAAAAAACACTTCATATGCTTTTAAACACTTTCTACAAACTAATGCAGCGATTTGTAATTTATGGGTTTTCCACTATGTCAGGGCACATGCAGCATAAAGGGAAAAAAAGATACATTTGCGACATTATATAAATGATTCAAAAGAAGAAAAAAAACAAATCATAACAGGTCCTTTAACTTAAAATTTAGTAATACTAGTACTAATATACTAATAGTAATACTGTGGCTTTACTTTCCATTGTACCTGACTCCCAGACATGACTCAGGTGTCTAAAGTGACCGCCTGTCAATATACTAAAGATAAATGATAAATTCCTATTCTACATCAGCAGGTTTCACAAAGCGTCAGCAGCAATAAGCTGCTGGTGTTAAAAAAACACCTGATAAAATACCTTCAAACTAAAAAAAAGGCTACATGTTATGCCAAGTAACGCTATTGAGGCTTGTGCTTGAAATATTTCTATTTCTGTTTTTAGAAGTATTGGGTGGATTTTAACTCTCATTTATCTCATTTATTTATGATCTGACTGTTTTTCCCATCAAGTCCATCAGGTTAGTTGACTCGCGAGACAAATTTAAAGTAATACTGGCGTGTCAGTCTGAATTGGCTCAAATATATTTAAGACTCAAAAAAAAAACCCAAACTGATCCATCAACAAGTTTGATTTGTTTGTTTGCGATTTTCACATTGACTGGAAAATTCATATATTGTAATTTCAATTTTTCTTCAGAGGTTATTTCCTTTATTTAGAGGAAAATATATAACAAAATTAATCCATGCCTTTGTCACGTCCAGGCTTGACTACTGTAACTCATTACTATCAGGCTGCAGCAGTAAGTCCTTAAAGATCCTGCAGCTTGTTCAAAACGCTGCTGCACGTGTATTGACCACAACCAAGAGAAGAGAACATCTCTCTCCCATATTAGCTTCACTGCACTGGCTCCCTGTGAAATTTAGAATCAAATTCAAAATCATTCTACTTACATACAAAGCTCTAAATGGTATGGCACCAACATACTTACAAAATTTAATAATCCCATATCATCCTACTAGAGCACTTTGCTCTCAGAACGCAGGTTTACTCACAATTCCAAAAATCCATAGATTTATAGCAGACTAGGAGCCAGAGCCTTCAGCTATCAGGCTCCTCTGCTGTGGAATCATCTCCCAGCTTCAGTCAGGAATGGGGACACCCTCTTTGTATTTAAGAGCAGACTTAAAACGTTCCTTTTTGACAAAGCTTATAGTTAGGGCTGGTCGATCAGCTCTTAGTTATGCTGCCATAGGCCTAGACTGTCGGGGGACATTTAGACATTATCCTTCTCTTCCCTCTGTCTGCTACATCATATCATTATATCTATGTCTTATTAAAGCACCTTACTAATTCAGCCTCTTCTCCAGAGTCTTTGTGCTCCACTGTTCCAGTACCAGGTGCAGCCACTTCTATGGACCATCGACTGTGGTGGCAGCTGATCGTAGAACATGCTCTGGAGCTGCAGGACCTGGATTCAGCACCGCACTCAAC
>JAFBJQ010001711.1:210380-221484 GCA_016785345.1 Trinectes maculatus
TTACTAATTCACCCTCTTCTCCGGAGTCTTTGTGCTCCACTGTTTCAGTACCAGGTGCAGCCACTTCTATGGACCATCGACTGTGGTGGCAGCTAATCGTAGAACATGCTCTAGAGCTGCAGGACCTGGATTCAGCACCGCAATCAACGCACCACTACCACTACCACTACCACTATTATATTATATTATATTATATTATATTATATTATATTATATTATATTATATTATATTATATTATATTGTTCTACTTGTATAATTAATAATTATAAGTCATGTTGTTAATGTGTTGTGTACACATAGCATCCATTGCACTTCTGTCCATCCCTGGGAGTGGGATCCCTTACATGAGTCTCTCCTGGAGGTTTCTGCATTTTTTTTGTCTGTTAAAAGGGTTTTTTTTGGCAGTTTTTCCTCACCGTTGTTGAGGGTGTAGGTCAGAGGATGTCATACCCTGTACTCTTTGTTAAAGCCCTATGAGGCAAATTCCAATTTGTGAATATGGGCTATACAAATAAAATTTGATTGATTGATTGATTGATTGAAAGCATTGGTGAGATTTTGCTGTCCTGATGTCTACAGGAAGCTTGTTCCACCATTGATGAGCCAGGACAGAGAACAGACATGATTGGACAGACTGGGGTGTAAGGTTTAACCATTTTCTGAATGTAGGAAGGGCCTGAACCATTTGCAGCATGATAGGAGAGTACCAGTGCCTTGAATTTGATTAAAGCCACTACAAGAAGCCAGTGCAGAGTGCAGTGGAGCGGTTTAGTGTGGGAGAATTTAGGTAAAGACCAAACGAGCAGCTGCATTCTAGAGGAGCTGCAGAGGTCAGATGGCAAATGCTGGCAAACCAGCTAGAAGGGAGTTACAGTAGTCCAGGCGTGAGATTACAAGGGCCTGAACCAGTATTTGTGTCACCTTCTTGGTTAGGAAAGAAAGAAAGGTCATAGTTTCGGTTTGACAGTTGAAGTGTGACTCCACTGTTCAGGGAAGGAATAATCAAATCAAAAATTTGTCAACTGCCATGGAGACACATACATACACACACACATACACACAAACCAACCAGCCAACCAACCAACCAACTGCAACAGGGGTCATTTTGGGGGTTTTGTAGAGTGACACTATTTAGAAGACACATACACAACAACAACAACACACACCAGATGCCACAATTCATATGTAACACACATCCAAAGCCGAGCTGGATGTGTGTGAGCTGGACGGGAGTACTCATGACGAACAGAGACTCACACGGCTTTGGGAAATACACACAGCTGAATGGGCAAATGATCTGTGGGGATGCAGAGAAATGACTTTTTTCAGTCTTTATCACCTCTAGAAATGGATGTCTATGAGTGTGTCTCTAATTCCAAAAGAGAGGGAGCAGACCTCATGTTGTTGTTATGAAAACCCTAGCAATTTTTCCAGTTAAAGCAGGATGCACCATCTGAGAGCCAAGAAAACCAAGTAAGCAAGAAAACTTTGTACACCTACTAGCTAGCTGCTTGTCACGATGGGTTAAGGCAGGGGTCTTCAACGTTTTCCAGGCCAAGGACCCCCAAACTGACGGAGAGATGGAGCAGGGACCCCCTACTCATGTATAAAATTGTGTTTTATATTAAACTGGTCCTGTAGTGCAAAACTTTCGCGACCCCCCTGCAGTACCTCTGCGGACCCCCTAGGGGTCGCGGACCCCCTGTTGAAGACCTCTGGGTTAAGGTTTGGGGCAGTTAAGACTGCAAGAGTGAGTGCATATACTGACTGAAGCATCTTACAGAAAGGCTCACATAGTGACAGGAGCAACAAACCACATCCATTTCACCAGTCTGCGTGACATCCATCTTAACACTGTTAAGATTTTGTGCTATGGGGCCAAGACTGAACATGCAACACTTCTCAACAGGAAATGAAGCTGTCAGAGCAGTTTGCTTTGTTCTGAGAAGACAGTAGGATATCTAGAGGAAGTGAATATTGTACACCGTTTTTGGTCACCTTTAACACACTGCTTGAGTTTACATGCTGACTGATGACACTGATGACAATCACAGGAGCCCAGACTGAAGCAGACCTCACAGTGCCACAGTATCATACTGATGGGGGGAAATGGGCTATTCAGTCTGATTATGAGGCTACTGAAACGCAATTAATGTGGCAATAATAATATTAAAATCCTGTAAAATGGCAACACAGAGCACCGACAATGTGATTAACTCCTTGAGCAGACACCTGCCCCCTGCAATATTTACTGATCACTGTCAAAATAAATATGTTACGGGCCATCTCCTTCAGCACGGCCTTGACATAAATCTACGATTGACAATAAATCTGCAGTATGATATATTTTACAAAGCCCTGAGCTCTGTAAATGCCAACCAGATCAGTGTACATGGCTCACTATGTTTGGAGACATTAGCTAGGATACAGCAGTGCTAGTGGTATATAGGCTCTGCTGCATCACAGCAGGGCATGTGCTTGTGCAGTTGTGAGTGTATCATCACATCTGTGCATTTAGGGTTGGGGAGGGTGTGTGTGTGTGTGTTTACAACTGCCACTGTATATAGGTATGCCTGGATGTGTGTGTGTGCATGTGTGTGTGTGTTTTCTTGGGAAACAGGCCTGATTCTCTTTCTCCAGCAGTGTAAATCCAAGATATTGATTAGCCTCCTTGTGGCTACACTATCGATCCTTTTGGCTGCTAGACCTCAGAAATCACCGCCTTCTATGTGTGTGGGTGAGAGTGAGTGTGTGTGTGTGAGAGAGAGCGTTTGTGTCACGTTATTAGTCACAGAACACTGCTGCCCTTCACACCATCTATTCAAACTAATTCCAGAACTAACCACAGAGAAGCTTTCACTGTTGCAAATGCTGCTGCTGCGGTGCATGTGCGTATGCATGTGCAAAACAACCCATCTGAGGCACCTCTGAGAGTCCAACTCCAGAGGCCGTCCAGATGTACACAGCACCTAGCGATAACACATTCCCCAAGTCCCTGCTTTGAATGAACAAAGACACACACAAGTGCATATGTACACACACAAACACACACCCCATACGCACACATGCATGTGCAAACACACAAACATACACTTCATTTCTATTGCTGACAAAGGCAAGCGCCAGTGTTTTCCATGAAGGAATGCGGTGTCTTGTTCCCTTTGATAATTTATTCATGGGCTGAAAGAAAACGACAACATACACCAAAGTCTTACGGGATGACAGTGATTTAGTGTTTATGGGGAGAGCGACAGACAGAGAGGAGAGAGGCAGAGGGAAGGACAAATGAAGGATAGATGAAGATGAATGGAAGAAAGGAGAGAGGACAATCAACCACAGATAATGAAGTCACTCCCTGACTTAACAGCGTGGTGTGTTTCCATAGTGCAAGAGAATGGAGCACACTGTGTCCTTCCTCTTTCCCTTCTGTCACATACCTATCCCATCACTTTTATCTCGTGTTGTCACTACAGTCAAGCCTGGCTGTGATAAGTATCGCATATCTTTCGACTTAATAAAGAAAATAAATATTCCGATGGGGTGATCCATCACCTTTTAATTTAATAATTTCAACTAAATAGCAAGAACTAAAATATAGTAAAACAGACACACAGGCACACACAACATGTTACCATGTTAATTTAGGATGGCTGAGCAGAAAAGTCTAGAGCAGTGCTTCTAGTTAATTTTTCATTTAAATGCTCAACATTCCCCAGAGTTCCTCATGGTAATTAACAGATCAATCACACTGTCTGCCCTTCAGCTGATATCATAAAAAGGAATTTATGTAGCCTGAACAGAGAAATTGTGTGATTTTGACGGTCAAAATACTCTCAAGCAAATGCAAGAGGGTTAGTTAATAAAAAAGGCGATATGAAAATAATGACTATTGGAAGATATAATTATGAAACTTGTGTATGGAGTCAAAATTCGGCAATAACCTTATAAGGCAACATGTGTCTGAAAGACAATACATGCCCCAACAATGTGTGTTGTGCATGAAGAAAAAATATTTTTGTAAGTACAAAGCCTATCTGACAAACAGACACTTATGAATAGATAGATACAGCATATGTCACCAGTAAAATATCCTTGCAAATGCAACATTTTTTTTCAAAAAGTACCTTAATTAGTTAATTGCCCATTTTGCTAAAAGATGTACTGTCATCATCCGATCATTCGGAATGTCTGACAAAGTATCCGAGCTTCTCATTTCACCTTGTCTGGTGAAAGGAGGCAGAGCTGGTTCTGACGGCAAGCAAACCCGAACACTGCGGGAAAAAACAAAAATGATGAGTGATCACAACTAACAAGTGGGTAAAGTGCTAGGCAACAATAGAGTACCCGTTGGCGTGGAATAATCCGGCGTCGAAGAGACGACAAGACGCTCCTTATCAAGGAGGCTGATTACAAATCAGCTACAGGTGAGTATAAGGAACCCAAGGAACCCCCCCCCAAGGAACGTCACCTGGCATTCTACCAGGCTTGTTAGGACAACGTTCATAACGTCCAGAATTAGACTGCGTGATATCCATGACCTATCCTCTGGGCCATAACCCTCCCAGTCCACCAGATATTGAAAACCTCTTCCCCGTTGCCTGAAATCTAAGATGTTCCTTACCGTGTATGCGGGGTGGTCATGATACGAGGCAGAGGCGGCGGCTCGACACGAGGGGAAAAAGTGCTGGTCTTGACAGGTTTGAGCAAAGACACATGGAAAACCAGGTCCAAGGAAAGAGAGGAGGGCAGCTTAAGCCTGACCGTCACCGGGTGGATACACTTGTCGATCTCAAATGGTCCAATGAATCTCTGAGTCAGCTTACGAGATTCGGTCTGGTGGGGAAGGTGAAAGGAGGATAGCCACACCTTCTGTCCATGTTGATAGCCAGGGGCAGGAGTCCGGTGACGGTCAGCGATGGTTTGGTTCCTCTCAGCAGTGTGTGACAAAGCGGCTCGAGTGTTCCGCCAGACACGATGGGCTCTCCGGAGATGATGCTGGACGGAGGGAACCGAGATCTCCTTTTCTTGGGTGGGAAACAGGGGGGGTTGGAAACCCATGGAGGCCATGAAGGGAGAGATACCTGTGCCAGAGCAGACCAAGGAGTTGTGGGAATATTCAACCCAGGGGAGGTGGACGGACCAGGAAGCTGGATTCTGATGAGACACACAGCGCAGGGCGGCCTCCAGATCTTGATTGGCCCGCACAGTCTGCCCGTTAGTCTGTGGATGGTAGCCAGATGAAAGACTCACCGTCGCCCCCGCTGCCTTACAGAAAGCCTTCCAAACACCAGAAATAAACTGAGGACCCCTGTCTGAAACAATGTCTAGAGGTAACCCTTGGATACGAAACACATGTTGGATCAAAATATTTGCGGTCTCTAATGCATGAGGCAACTTAGGTAGAGGAATCAAATGAGATGACTTGAAAACCTATCATCTATAGTGAGGTTAGTGGTGTTACCATTAGATGAGGGTAGACCAGTAACAAAATCTAATGAAATATGTGACATGGGACGGTGAGGAATTGGGAGTGGACATAACAGCCCAGCAGGGGCACGGTGAGAGGCTTTGTTATGGGAGCAGACTGAGCAGGCCATAACGTAGTCCTTGATGTCCTGGGTCACTGAAGGCCACCAGAAGCGCTGACGAATAAGGATGGACGTCCTGTGAACCCTCGGGTGGCAGGCCAGCTTTGAGCCATGTCCGCATTGTCAGACGGTCATCCTCACTCCCTCAGGAACAAACGGGGGAGTTGGAAGGTTAACCAGAGCCTCCTGAACCACACGCTCTACATCCCACTTAGCCACTCCAACCACACAGGAACCAGGTAGGATGGGCTTCTCCACAGGCTCCTCAACCTGTGAAAGGTATTGACGGGACAAAGAGTCAGGTTTTACATTGCGTGAGTTGGGCCTGTAGATGATGGTGAAATTGAACCTGTCCAAAAACAGAGCCCAACGTGCCTGACGGGAGTTGAGGCACTTGGCTGAGCGAAGGTAGGATAGGTTTTTGTGGTCAGTCCAGACGATGAAAGGATGGACTGCCCCCCTCCAGCCAGTGCTTCCACTCCAGCAAAGCCATGACCACCGCCAGCAATTCAAGGTTACCAACATCGATATTTCTCTTGGCGGGGGTCAGGCGACGGGAGAAGTAAGCACAAGGGTGCGGTTTGTTGTCGTGGCTGGACCGCTGGGAGAGTATAGCCCCGATTCCAGAATCTGAAGCGTCTATCTCCACTATGAACTGTAAAACTGAGTTGGGGTGTATTAACACTGGAGCCTTAACAAACAGGGATTTCAAGGTTTTGAAAGCAGAATCAGCTTCAGGTGACCAAATAAATGGAATGTTAGCAGAAGTTAACCTGGTTAGAGATGTAGCAACTCTACTGTAATTCCTGATGAATCTGAGATAGAAGTTCACAAATCCAAGGAAACGTTGCAGCTCTTTCCTTGATTTAGGAGTTGGCCAGTCGACCACTGCCTGGATCTTGGGAGGATCAGACTTCAACTGGCCCTTCTCCACAACAAACCCCAAAAAAACTAACAGACAATTTGTGGAAGTCACATACAAAACAATCTGTTTTTCAAAAGTCTTTGCAACACAAGCTCAATATGTTTTACATGTTCTTCCAGAGTACTAGAGAAAATCAAAATATCATCAAAATAAACGGAAACAAAATCAAATTCAATCAAATTTTATTTGTATAGCCCATATTCACAAATTGCAATTTGCCTCATAGGGCTTTAACAAAGAGTACAGGGTATGACATCCTCTGACCTCCACCCTCAACAAGGGCCCCCCCCCCCCCCCCCCCCCCCTCTTTTAACAGAAGAAAAAAACGCAGAAACCTCCAGGAGACACTCATGTGAGGGATCCCACTCCCAGGGATGGACAGAAGTGCAATGAATGCCACGTGCACACAACACATTAACAACATGACTTATTATTATTAATTATACAAGTAGAATAATATAATATAATATAATATAATATAATATAATATAATATAATATAATATAATATAATATAATATAATATAATATAATATAATATAATATAATATAATATAATATAATATAATATAATATAATATAATATAATATAATATAATATAATATAATATAATATAATATAATATAATATAATATAATATAATATAATATAATATAATATAATATAATATAATATAATATAATATAATATAATATAATATAATATAATATAATATAATATAATATAATATAATATAATATAATATAATATAATATAATATAATATAATATAATATAATATAATATAATATAATATAATATAATATAATATAATATAATATAATATAATATAATATAATATAATATAATATAATATAATATAATATAATATAATATAATATAATATAATATAATATAATATAATATAATATAATATAATATAATATAATATAATATAATATAATATAATATAATATAATATAATATAATATAATATAATATAATATAATATAATATAATATAATATAATATAATATAATATAATATAATATAATATAATATAATATAATATAATATAATATAATATAATATAATATAATATAATATAATATAATATAATATAATATAATATAATATAATATAATATAATATAATATAATATAATATAATATAATATAATATAATATAATATAATATAATATAATATAATATAATATAATATAATATAATATAATATAATATAATATAATATAATATAATATAATATAATATAATATAATATAATATAATATAATATAATATAATAGTGGAAGTGGTAGTGGTGCGTTGAGTGCGGTGCTGAATCCAGGTCCTGCAGCTCCAGAGAATGTTCTACGATTAGCTGCCACCACAGTCGATGGTCCATAGAAGTGGCTGCACCTGGTACTGGAACAGTGGAGCAGAAAGACTCCGGAGAAGAGGGTGAATTAGTAAAGTGCATTAATAAGACACACATATAATGATATGATGTAGATGGCAGGAGGGAAAGCAGACAGAGGAAGAGATGAATAAGGTCTAAATGTCCCCCGACAGTCTAGGCCTATGGCAGCATAACTAAGAGCTGATCAAAGATGGACCTCGACCAGCCCTAACTATAAGCTTTGTCAAAAAGGAACGTTTTAAGTCTGCTCTTAAATACAGAGAGGGTGTCCGCCTCCGTGATTGAAGCTGGGAGATGATTCCACAGGAGAGGAGCCTGATAGCTGAAGGCTCTGGCTCCTAGTCTTGGTCTAGGCCTATGGCATCTTAACTAAGAGCTGATCAAAGATGGACCTCGACCAGCCCTAACTATAAGCTTTGTCAAAAAGGAACGTTTTAAGTCTGCTCTTAAATACTGAGAGGGTGTCCGCCTCCTTGATTGAAGCTGGGAGATGATTCCACAGGAGAGGAGCCTGATAGCTGAAGGCTCTGGCTCCTAGTTTGCTCTTATGGATTTTTGGAATTGTGAGTAAACCTGCGTTCTGAGAGTGGAGTGCTCTAGTAGGATGATATGGGATTATTAAATTTTTTAGGTATGTTGGTGCCATACCATTTAGAGCTTTGTATGTGAGTAGAATGATTTTGAATTCGATTCTAAATTTCACAGGGAGCCAGTGCAGTGAAGCTAATATGGGGGAGATATGTTCTCTTCTCTTGGTTCTGGTCAATACACATGCAGCAGCATGCAGCCTGATAGTAATGAGTTACAGTAGTCAAGCCTGGACGTGACAAAGGCGTGGATTAATTTTTCGGCATCTTTAAGTGACAGGATATGTCTGATTTTTGCTATATTGCGTAGGTGAAAAAAGGCAGTTCTCGAGGTCTGTTTTATGTGAGAATCGAGTGATAAATCAGACTCCCAGATTCGTGGCAGTTTCACTGGGAGCAAGGACAATGCCATCTAGACTGGCTATATCATTAGATAATGATTCTCTAAGGTGTCTAGGACCAAGAATTAAATTTCAGTTTTGTCTGCATTTAATAATAGAAAATTTTGGTTCATCCAGGTTTTAATGTCTTTGAGACATGCATGGAGTCTAAGTAGTTGATTAGTTTCAAGTGGTTTCATTGAAATATACAACTGAGTGTCATCTGCATAAAAATGGAAATTTAAAGAGTGTTTTCTAATGATGTTTCCTAGTGGCAACAAAATGACCCAACATATCACGTAAAACATCATTGATGAGGTTTTGAAAAACTGCAGGCACATTTGTGAGTACGAATGGCATAACCAGATATTCGTAATGTCCAATTGGAGTGCTGAAGGCTGTTTTCCATTCATCTCCCTCACGGATATGCACAATTTGGTAGGAGTATTATGAAGTGGAGTAAAAGCAGAATCCATAAGATGTAACGGGTATTTGTTTTTAACAGTGATGTTGTTTACCCCTTGGACATCAATACAGGGGCGCAACGATAAACAATAAACGTTTGTCCAGAGCAAACACCTGCCTCTGCGTGGGCAAAAAAATGAGAGGAATGTTGTTCTTGAAACAAAATCCTTGTCAATAAAATTATCATTGGCCCCTAAGTCAATTAACAACTTCACATTAACAGTTTCATGCTCCCAGGTGAGAATACCGTCAAGACGGATCTGGTTAGGGGAAGAGGAGGTGGAAGACATCTGGCTCACCCACATTCCCCTTACTGCAGGTAAGCCCTCTCTTTTGGCTTGCTGGGGCATGTAGGAAGCAGGTGGTCCGCCTGGCCACAGTACAGGCAGAGTTGATCCCTGCATCAACGTAGCGCTCCATCGACGACAACCGAGCTCGACCCAGCTGCATTGGTTCCGGTGGAGAATCTGCCATGCGGATGGGACCCACAGGACTGGATGCCGCTGGTGGAGGAGACATTTTGATCTTGGCTTATTGTTATTTATTTTATTCTGAAAGACAAGCTTTTATTTTGAAAAGGTTACGGCCGTTTTGTTGTGCTTCCGACGTAAAGGTCATTTTTTGTTTTGTATAGTTTTCTGACCCGTAAAGATTATTGCCACTCAAAATTACGGGATCAGTACAGTAAGAGCTTCACCTATCCTGCTAACCCGCTACAATGAACACTTCAAACGGAGGAAAAGGACAACATCTACGGACGAAAAGGAATATTTCTCCGGGTGAAAAGGACAAAGATAGCGGACAGCAGAAGACGGTGTGGCGGTAAAAGGAACGACGTGAGTAAAAGGAGAAAGGATAACGAAAATTGAGGATGCTAACGATGCTAATATGCCCGTCAAAAATAAGGAAGAGCAGATCGCCATCCTGCAAAGGGAAATAGAGGAACACAATGAAACGTTTGAAAAATCAATAGAACAAGGTGCTGTCAGACATGAACTGAAAAAGACTTTACAGACTAAGCAGAAACTTCTGGCTGAACTGTTAAACGATGAAGATGCTACAGACCCAGTAAGGCGCTCCCAGCGCGCGCCTATTCCCACTGAAAGGATGCTAGAATACCGCAGAGACGAGCAGAGCAAAAGAGAAAAGAAATTTATCAGCCTTTATGAACGGTGGAAAGTCCAAGCGCGTAAAACACGGCAAGAATTAAAATCTGATCTGACAGAAAGGAACCTGGCATTTCTTGCCGACGAACTGGAAAAGAGCAAAACGGGCGTTATGGACGTTTACGATGAACTGAGAGCGCGGGTCTCACCAGACACAGAGATAAGGCGCAAAGTTGATGCCTGCGCTGCGGTAACGAGTGACATTGTTAAAATTCTGAATGAAAGGCTGACTGGTATAAATGGTGAATATAATGCAGAACATGAAAGATGGCGCCTGCGTGAGCTGCTGAAACCTGACTATGCAAGGTCTATCTATGGTTCTGCTTCAGAGTTGACTTTTAGTCATTACTCAGGTTCAAGTCATTCAAGTGTTGCAGCCAAGCGAGCAGAGGCGGCTGCAGACGTCGCTGCAAAGGAGGTCGAGTATAAGGCATTACTGGAAGAAAAGAAACAAGAGGAAAAAATAAGAGCTCTAGAAGAGGAACACAGGAGAGAATGGGAAAATTACAAGGCAGAATTGAAACGCATTCAAGTTGAAAGAGATCTGAAGGCTGCTCAAGTCAGACTTGAAGTCTACAACAGAGAAGTGAAAGA
>JAFBJQ010001712.1:7341-66116 GCA_016785345.1 Trinectes maculatus
TAAACATACATACACCTTCCTGAGTTTCAAGGGAGAAACAGGTACCTACAACACTTTACTATTAAAGGGCCCCAACGTGCACACTTTTTTTTTTGGACTCGTTTTGGACATTCGTTTGACACTTTTTGGACATTTTATGGTTGTTTTGTTTACATGTTTTGTTTTATGTAATTTTTGGTATATTGTATATTTTTCTACCAGGTAGCCATTTTCTTATTTTTCTGTGCAATACACGAGTGGCTACTCAAACTCAAGTTTCTTGTCTGAATCATTATTGGTTGCTCGACATTGGCTCCTAGCGAATTTAGTTTTTTCTGATATTGGTCCCATTATTAATTTGATCTATTTATATACTGTAATTCTTTTTAAATCCCTAAAATTGGTTACATCTTTCTTCTTCTTCTTCTTCTTCTTCTTCTTCTTCTTTCACTTCTTCCATTTCTTTCCAAAACACTAGAACGTGTTATCTTCACCCAACTCTCAAAATACCTTAATAATAATAACCTTCTTGACCCTCTTCAGTTTCAAGGCAGGGCACTCAACTGACTCCTAGCTGTCACTGAGGAGCTCCATACAGCAAGAGCATCCTCCATCTCCTCTGTTGTCATTTTGCTCGACCTCTCAGCAGCGTTTGACACAGTCAACTACACGATCCTCCTCACTAACCTCAGAGAACTGTGACTCTCAGGCTCAGCGCTGGCCCTGTTCACATCCCACCTGAAGGATCGCACTGACAGGGTCACATGGAAAGGATCTGTGTCGGATTCCTGCAACCTCACTACTTTTTTGGATGCCTGGTCTTTATTGGAGCCACAGTGTCTATAACAGCTTGACAGGTGGAGTGAAACCAGGAGCTAAGCTCCTCTGAATTGTTTGACATGGACTCATTAAAACCATGTTTTTCTGATTAAAGACAGCCGAGAATTGACAAGCAGCGGAAGGGAATATGACAGCGCCGGGCTGCAGCGCGCAGTTTAACAGAGCTGGTGTGGAGGAACACGGCAGGTCTGCAGCATGAATAGCAGAGCAGAGAGCTGGTGTGGAGGTCCACAGCGTGAGTAGAGGAGCCGGGAACAACGGTAACGAGCGATGGTGTCAAGCGTGACGGTGTGTCGTGCTGAGAAAAGAACGGCATCCAGCGTCTCATAGGAGCCCCTAATTCAGGTTGTGGAAGACACAGTTGTCGGCAGTCGAAGAGAAGACTGCAGGAGAGGGGAGGACTGGGCTGAAGGGCCCTCTGCACTGGTGATGTAACAAAAGAACAGATCAGGCTGCCTTTTAATGGACAATTTATTGTGGACTTTTAAGAGAGACTGTTTTTATATTGTGAATACATTTTACTTGAAACTTATCTTAGTTTTGCTGCTCATTCTTGATTTTTAAGAACCTGTGATTAAGCGGCATTTTGAGAGTCCCAGGGCTCTGTCAAACCCTAGGTGGTGTTCCCTAGCGAGCTAGGGAGCTAGTTGTGGCCTTCCCCAACACTGCATTCTTATGTGGGGCTAGACACAGACTGCACAAGGCTGAAAAAGTCAATGAGGTCTAAGAAGTGCTTTGCCATTGGCTTTTCAGGACCAAAACCCAGGTCGCTATGCTAACCGAGGAAAACAAAACTCTGAAAGACTCGGTTAAACACCTTTCGGATGACATGACAAGGCTCAACCAGCCACCCCGGCCCATCGTCGCCAAATTCAAACACCTCAAGCAGTCTGTAAAGGGGCACCCGACAGGGCTGTTCACTCTCTCCATTCCTTTTCGCAATATTCATAGAACCACTTGCAGCTGCAATTCAGCAAAACAATAATATTAAAGGAATTCAAACAGCAAGCGTACACCATAAGATAAGTCTTTATGCAGATGACGTATTACTTTTCCTCCAAAACACTCAAACCTCCTTCCCCGAGATGATAACACTCATAAATAAATTCTCAGCAATTTCAGATTACTCTATTAAGTGGAACAAATCAATTCTCCTAAAATATATAGGGGTTGACATCCAAGCTGTCTGACCTGTCATGCTTGAATCACACCCCACTCATCAGAACAATAGAGGATGACCTCAATCGATGGAGGACCCTGCCATTATCGCTAATGGGAAGAGTGGCAACAATCAAAATGATGATCTTACCAAAAATTAATTACATCTTCTCAATGATCCCAACCCAGCATCCTTCGGCCTGATTCAAATCATTAGACTCAAACGCATTAGTTTAAAAACCCTACAGAAAACAAAGGATCGTGGTGGCCTTGAACTACCAAACTTCTACTGTTAGTACCTTGCTAATAGACTACAATATATTATAAAATGGACTAAACAAAGTCCATTAGATCAAGTATGGTTAGATACTGAACAAACATTCTACAAAGACATCCAACTTGCTGATTTATTATTTATTAGTCCCACTAACAGACGGCATTGCTGCTACAAAAGTATTAACATCAGCACCTCTCTGACAGCTTGGTGGGAATTCCTTAAAGTAAACGTGTCTCCCTCACATATCCCATGCAAGCTCACACCCATCTGGAATAATCCTGACATCCTGCAAAATAAAAGACCAATAAACTATGCATTTTGGTGCAATAAAGGTATAAGATATCGGGAACATATTCTCCAAGGCAATAACTTCATTTCATTTGACAAACTAGTGGCATTACATGACATTAACAAAAAATAATTTCTGGAATATCATCAACTGAAATCCATAATTCAGGCAAAGTTCAACCATAACATGTTGGACTTAGAGCCACCATCAATAATTACAGAATTTCTGAAGCTCTCATCCATTAAACTGCTTTCCAAAATCAATCGGCTGTTGTCTAAAACAGATCAATAGTCTCGCTGCCAACCTCCAAATGGGAAAAAGATCTATCCATCAACTTACACTCTAACTCTTGGATAAAAATTAGCTTTAATACTTTTAGAATAACTCAAAATGTCAACTTACAAATTATTCAGTACAAAACCCTGCATGGGGTTTTGTACAAAGGATGTTCAAGATGTGCCTGACACAAATGAATATCTGCATGAACTTACCTGCATGCTATTTGGCTTTGTACATCAGTCAGAAATGTTTGGCAGAGGATATGTGAAGACCTATCAGCATGTTTAGGGAACCCCCTACCAGTCTCCCCCGCACTATGTCTACTGGGTGATCTGACTAATATTAATATGGAAACAAATTGATCTTACTGGCTTCTTGTGGCCTTAACCATTGCCAAGAAAGCAATTTTCATGAACTGGAAATCAAAAAAACTTGAACATAAAAAATCTCCTATTAAATCACATCTCAATGGAGAGAATGTCTGCCTGTGCAAAATATCAACTATCAGAATTTGGTCCCCAATATTTAACTTTATGTGAGTATCTCGGGGTCTTGTTCATGAGTGAGGGGAGAAGGGAGTGGGAGACTGACAGATGGATTGGAGTAGCATCTGCAGTGATGCGGGCGCTTAACCGGTCTGTTGTGGTAACGGGGGAACTGAGCCGAAGGGCGAAGCTCTCAATTTACTGGTCAGTCTTCGTCTCGACCCTCACCTGTGGTCATGAGCTTTGGGTAATGAAAGAAATAAAGAACGAGATTGCGAATACAAGCGGCGGAAATGAGCTTCCTTCACAGGGTCTCTAGGCTCAGCCTTAGGGATAGGGTGAGAAGTTCAGACATCCGGGAGGGGCTCAGAGTAGAGCCACTACTCCTCCGCATCGAGAGGAGCCAGTTGAGGTGGTTCGGGCACCTGGTAAGGACGCCTCCTGGACGTATCCCTCGAGAGATGTACTGGGCATGTCCCACTGGAAGGAGGCCCCAGGGTAGGCTTAGGACACACTGACGAGACTACGTTTCCTCACTGTCCATTGAGATCCTCAGTTGATGTCAACAGCACCCCATCCCGACTGTAAACAGTCTGGGTAGAGTGCTGCCCTTCTGTTTCCACAACATAGGGCTGCAGATCAGCTGTTACTATTCTGAAGTTGGATACTGGCCTATGGCCTAAGGAGTCCAAGTGCCTGTGTTATCCTTATATTCAAACATGGTGTTCATGATGGACAAACTGTGACTGACAGTTCAATAACTGAACACCAGTGACTCTGGACACATCCCATTATTCATCCTTATGGATGAGCTTGTTAGTTGTAAGATTTTAAAGGACTTAACGGAGTTACCTATGTGCCTTCTTGCGGTTTTTCTTCTCTGCTTTCTCCTTCTGGGCTAAGGTCAATGACTCTGCCTCTGCCAGATTATCAACAGCAATGGCCAGGAAGACATTTAGAAGGATGACTGAATGAACAGTGAGTTAAAAATAATGACGAATGGCACTACAGTATTGCCACTACAGGACAAACATACACAAAGCCACACTTTTTCAACTTTTTCATAAGGATACAATTTCCAGAGACAAAAAGGATGATGAAGTAGATGCTGACCAAAATTCCAGGCATGATGGGTCCTCCATGAGCCATAATTCCATCATACATGACAGCATTCCAGTCCTCGCCTGTCAGGATCTGAAAACAAGCAAGTTACACATCCCCGCTATCTCCATTTGATTTAACAAGGGAAGAAACAAATGATACAGTGAAAATATATTTTCACATTATACTTGAGTCTAAGTGTATGGTAACTGACATACTATAAAGTTCCAAAATATTTCAATTTGAGAGATGTATTTGTTACCCTGTTTACACAAATAATTTCCCTTAGGCCTACAGATGCCACAATCATCCTGTACCTGGAACACTGTGATTAGGGCCTGAGGAAAGCTGTCAAAGGTGCTGCGTGGTTTGATTTGGTTGGGAAAGTTGAACTTCCCACCAAACACCTGCATACCCAGCAGGGAGAAGATGACAATGAATAAGAAGAGGAGTAACAGCAAACAAGCAATGGAACGAACTGAGTTCAAGAGGGAAGCCACCAGATTACTGAGAGATGTCCAGTATCTAAAAAAAACACAAAATGAATTGAACAAATCAGTAGTCATTCAGGCTCTATTATATTTTAATGTTTGTTTTGAAAGTATTGTTTGCCAAAGACTCATTCATTCGTTCGTTCATTTTTCAACTGCTCAACACAACTGTATATATCAATAATCAGAAATTTCAAATTTTCTCAGCTTTCATTAGTAATTATTGAAATCAGCACTAACCTGACATATCATTGACTAGTAATAATTGGTCAGACTGTATTAATGTAAAAAATAATAGCATCCGCAGTTTTTTTCCTTGGATAATCCCATCGATTGCCTTCACATGGACCTGTGCTTCATTAAGATGCTTTACAGCTACTCGGCACCGAATCAATCACAATCAATCATCACATTTATCTATGGCCTCATTATTTGATAAATACAATTTGTGGAGTTAATTTCAAAAAATTGAAAGAAAATAAAATTAAATAGCACTGTACAATCTAAAATGCCCCTTTCTTGCAATGTTAGGGAAAGTGAGGGAAAGAAAATTCTCTGGTGGGCAGCTTCATCTGAATCTGACATAAAGTTTGTGTGCCAATGCCCCATCTCTCAGCCAAGTTTGATGCAAACAGGTTTGGTAATTTTGCATAAGTCTGTTCACAAACAAAGAAAATATATAATCCTTTATATATATCCATACAGTTTGTATTATGCTACAAGAGAATTGTGGCTTCAACTGTCAAACAGTAAAAAATCAGTGTAAGACTATACAATTCAAAGGTTAGTAGCTGCTTTAGTTAATATTGATATTAGTTTTTCCATCAAATATTTTTGATAAAGACTTAAAAACAATCAATGCTGTCTCACCTGGTGACTTTAAGAAGACGGAGCAATCGTATGCAACGGAGCACTGAGATACCCATGACTGACATGACACCCATGTTAACAAGGATGAGCTCCATAATACCAGTGGACACCACAAAGCAGTCAAAGCGATTGAAGAGGGACATGAAGTAAGAAGCCAAGCCAAGAGCATACATCTTCATGAACATCTCAAGGGCAAATAAAGACAGCAGAAGCTTATTGGCATTATCTAATGATGGTCGACGTATTTGGAGCCAAAAGCATGAAGACAAAGACAAAAAAAATACATTGTTCAATTCAGTTATTGAAAAAATAAGATTGTATAAGATGTGATCAGCATAGATTGCAACTTGGTTTGACTTAAGGACCATAAGGAAATGGATTTAGATTAGATGTGATTTAGACCTGAAATTAAATTGAAATCTGTAATCGTTTTTTGCTGACTGACAATGCAGAAAAATTACGGTATATGGTATAATTAGCAGACAATGACTAGGCAAAAGATTGATTCCTTTATATATTCATGCAGCGAATTCAAATTCTAGCTTTTGCATTCTGTGAATAAAATCATTTTAATTGTGAACATCAAGTCATCTCAGTATCTGTAAAAAACTTTGTATTTTTGAGTATTTTCACTGGGTAACAGAGGCTGGCACATCAGTCTCCATTTGACTGTTATGAAATTGATTATAGGCTTTCATAACTTAACCATCTGTGAGGAACCAATTGTTGTTTTTGGCACATAAAGATCACATCCACTTGAATTGAAGACACAATGACATGCATTTGAGCTTGTGAGCATTGTGATGCTCTGACCTTGCCAGTTTGTAATTCTTTGGGTCTGCTTGTGGTGTTCCGTTGCTATGGCCAGTGTATTGAAGAGGACGAGTGTGATCACCCACCAGTAGAACAGTTTGGACTTGACACACACTCTACATTTATGGCGTAACCACCGATTCCATATACGGGCCAGCTTACTGCATAAAACGGGGAAAAAAGAGCAGTTGAAGAAATGTTAAATACCTTACATCCTAAAACAAACCACTGGCAATCAAGGACTACTCTTATTTGTGTGCCTTTTTTCTTCTCCTCATGAAGCTTAAAGTGTTTTGCAAAACAGCTCTTAGTTCTCGGCCCTCTCTCTTTCTCTTATTTTGTTTGTTGATGTATTCTGTGCATGCGGCATCCATTGCACTTTTGTCCACCCTGGGAGATGGATCTCTCACTGTGACTATCCCTGAGGATTCTGAATTTTTCCCCTGTCAAATTGGGTTTTTTTGGTCAGTTTTTCTTCACCCTGTCTGAGGGTGTAGGACAGAGGATGTTTCACCCTTCTAACTGATTGAACCACTGAAGCACACATCCTCCTACATAGCATACTTTCTGTCTTCCTTAAATCAAACATGTATTTATAGCAATTTTCTAGTTGTAATGAACACTCAAACCAGTCTACACTGTGTCCTATTTACCCATTCACACAGCATCTATATTTATTGTGCTTGACATTACCAGTTGTGTTAGGGGCATTTAGGGGTTTTGCCCAAGGACACTTCAACATGCAGACATGTGTCTGCTCTACCTGCCGAGCAAAAGCCACCCACAAAAAATTATTATTTCTCAAAATCAGTATCAGTACTTAAAAACAACTAAAGAATGGATGCTGACAGGTCAAAATTACAGGAACACAGCAGAAATTCTGATGCAAACTCATATACTAACATTATATGTTCACCACAGTCTGTAGTGTAACTTGAAATTATAAATTATGGTACTTATAATCAATTATTGTGTTCCACATTACTTTCAAATTTTCTCTCTGAACTGAAACACTGAAATTTGCCCTTTCTGAAGACATTTGATGTTGGATACAATTATCTTAATAAATTTTTGACAAAATTATATTGTTCATATAAGAAACACAATACTGACTAGTAGTGAATGATCAGCTGCATTGCATCCATTTTGCCGACACTCCCAGTCGTTGATCCTCCATTTTCAATGTGGCGCTGACCTGATAAAATAACAACCAAACAAAAAATCAAAATGCAGTGCAGTGGAACCTCGGGGTAGAAACATAATCTGTTCCTGCACTTTGGTCGCGTCCCCAAACGGTTGTGACCTGAGACAAATTTTCCCATTGACATCAATGAAATCAATAAATATAATTTATCCGTTCCAGCCCCAGAAACATTTTTTAACCTCTAATTGCTTATTAAATGTAATCAGTTGCATATTGGAATTAAAATGTATTCTTTTTAAATAAACCACATTCCTATGTGAATCAACAAGTTATAGGTGTATACAGGAACAGAGGGTTATCAGCAAGTCTGGGTTATCAGCAGTTAGATTAAGAATGAGTGGTAACTCCACTTTACAGGTTAGGCTGTAACAACTCTGACTCTCTTAGGCTAACCTCCGGTGTCCCTGAGCGGTCAATATTAGGCCCCCTTTTCTTTAGTCTCTATATTAATGATTTGCCCACCAGGTCCGGAAGCTGAATGCTTAATGTATGCAGACGATACGGTTTTCTTTGTTCATGGTCACACCAAAGACACTGTTGCCGCTAAACTCATTAAAACAATGTCCTGTGT
This sequence comes from Trinectes maculatus, assembly GCA_016785345.1. Classification (NCBI taxonomy): domain Eukaryota; kingdom Metazoa; phylum Chordata; class Actinopteri; order Pleuronectiformes; family Achiridae; genus Trinectes; species Trinectes maculatus. The sequence goes on from JAFBJQ010001712.1 coordinate 15,699, forward strand.
TACAGCTTGGTTGCAGGAGTGCTGTCTGCAGCTAAACGTTTCTAAAACTGTAGGCATGTATTTCACTAAATCAAATAGAGTATCATCTGACCCTGACATACATGTTAATGGCCTGGTCCCAGGCTGCTCAGAGTTCAAAGAAACCACTGGAAATCTTGTGCAAACAAGCAATTAAAGTTATGGATAGAAAACCTACACCTAAAAATACAGTATTTTATATTGGGACAGTCTTCACACATTTGCAGACTTAAAACTGACCTATAAAGTACTGCATAAATTAGCTCCAGATCCTCTGGCAGAGTTCATCAGCCAAAGAAACAGCTTTGAGTGTGTCACTCGAGGCTCTGTCAGTGGTGACTGTTATATTCCTCTGCGCAGGAGCACTTTCAGTAAGTTGGCCTGGTCAGCAAGGAGTGTAAGTGTGTGGAACTCAGTACCTGAGGAGATTAAACTGCTTACAACATACAAGGCCTTTACAAAAAATTTGAAAATGTGGCTTATCAACACCTACAGCTGCCAACACTAAAAGATAAGCCTGTTGTGTTGTTTTGATGTTGTGATAAAATGTTATGTTGTGATGTTGTATTTTTTCTTGTGTGCATATGTATTTTGTAATCTATTGTATATGTATTGTGTGTTTGTTTGTTTGTTTGTTTTTAGTAATTTCTCTGCCTTTTTTACATGATGGCCAGGGGACTACAGATGAAAACTAGCCTTCTGGCTAACTCTGGCTTTTTTTAACCATGTGTAATCATGTGTTTTATGAAATTGCACTGTCCCCTTTTAAATAAACTAATAATAATACTAATAATTTAAAATAACACAATGTAAGATTTCTTCAGGGGAGGTCTTCAGATGAGGTAAAGTAGGGTAGTCTTACTGCATTTTATACGAACATTGTTTTGAAATATCAGTTTAAATAAATATCAATATTCATAAATATTGTAGCAACCCTTATTATGGAGGGCACGGAGCCAGACTGGTCTTTAGCTGTAGTTTTAATTCGTAACCTAAACACAGGCTTCTCTCGGCGGTAGCCACACCAAAACAATAACCACACCGTTATTTTGCGCGCTCTTAGCATTATAGCTCTTCAAGCTGCTCTCACAACCAGGAACAACAACTACAACCCATCCTCTTAGGTCCTGCTACCAGTCCCCAATGCCTACCTCACACCCCTCATAGATCATAGGCGGCTACAGTGACTGATGATACGGCAGAATTTCATCAGACATGTGGCTGCTGAGGAGTGACTGTCGATCATTGATCTGTAGACAGTTAACTTTGTTAGTAACAAGTGTCACGACCAGGACAAATATGGACAGACAGCAGGGCTAAAAGCAGCGGCCGGCCGGCCACCCACACTGGACCCACTTCACCAATCTCACGGTTACATCCAGAACATGTTTCCGACCGCAAAGTTACATAGTGCCAGTGTAGGAGAAACAGGTAAATCTCAAGCAATGACAAAGGTGTAATTAAACCAAATGTGAGTTGTTGTACCATCTGACTGATCTTGAAAATATAGTTTGAAGGCTGAAAAACTACATAGTGTTGCTTTAAGGCAGATATTATGGCGGATGTCAATGGCTGCTGCGAATATACAATGAAGCCGCAGACGCACCATTCTGTTAGTGATGGGACTGGAATATATGGTGAAAATTACAATGAGATCATTTATTTTAAAATAGATAATCTTACATTTACACCACACTTACACTGTTCTATATCTATTCTTTTCCACTGATATCTGTTTCATGTGCCTATTCTTTTACCTTGTCCCTCCTGGTAATTGTCCATGATCTCAGCATGAGTAATCCACTCCATATAGCCTTTGAGGTCTTCATCTAGCTGTTGAGTTTCTCTCAGTTTTTGAAACTCTCCACGGGACTTAGCCTTTTCTCGCTCTTTTGTAAATTCACTATGGGGAAACAAGTGAAACAATTTAGACTCATGCTGTTCAAATCATTAATTGTAATAGTTTGGTTCAATGTTACCTACTTACCCACTAAGCACACCCAGAACCAGGTTGAGCACAAAGAAAGAGCCAACCAGGATTAGTGTGGTGAAATAGATCCATGGCCATTCCATTCCTATAGCATCATTTACCTGTCAGACAGAGAACAAATAATTTTGTTGTAAAGAAAATACTTGGGTGTAAGATACAAAAACATATGACATTTAAAAGGGAAATGCACATTTGTAACTTTATTACGCAGACTCAGGCAGGGTATTTGTTTCATTCATTCGTTCGTTCATTTTCTACCGCTTAATCCTTTTAAGGGTCACGGGGCAAGCTGTAGCCGATCCCAGCTGACATCCGGCGAGAGCCAGGGTACACCCTGGACAGGTCGCCAGCCCATTGCAGGGCCAACACATACAGACAAACAACCATTCACACTCATATTCACACCTATGGACAATTTAGAGTGGCCAATTAACCTAACGTCTTGCTGTGAGGCACAAGCGCTAACCACTGCGCCACCGTGCTGCCCAGGATATTAGTTTCAAACTTGGAAATACAGACAAGTTCACAGGACATACAGAAATATTGTTGACAATGTGGCGTTGTCTTTGACACACAGTTTTAGAAGCGGGTGGTCTGAGATTAACGTCATAAGTAATATCTTTAATCTTTCTCTAAAGACTTTATTTAGAAAAGCAAGGACATTACACTGAGATATTCAAAACCCTCATTTAGAGACTCGAGTAAGTGCTTTTTGCACCAATGTATTTTGGTAAACATTACACTGTCAAAATTACAGTAATTTACCATTTACCACAGGAAAAGGATCATTAAATGAAGTGCCACGATTAACAACACTGCACTGCACTTGTCAGTTTCCACTGAATGTAAGACAGCACCTTCAGTGAAAAATGGATTGAACTCCTTTGCAAAGCAGTTGTGTGAATCTTTTTGACTGTATGAATTCTGTCCAAGAAAACCATAATAAATAAAGAATATAACCTTAAAGGGGGGACCTCTCGCTTCAAGACTAGATTAATACCTTACCCAGTAGAGGACATCTGTCCACCCTTGTGTGGTGATACACTGGTAGACGGTCAACATGGAAAAGCCTAGATTGTCAAAGTGGGTGATTCCATGATTTGGGCCTGGCCAACCAGCACGACATTCTGTGCCATTGATAGCACAACGGCGACCATTCCCTGCTTGGGCACATGGAGCTGGCTTTTCATTCTCCTCTGTTGCAATTATGTCTGAAGGCCAAAAGAGGGTACTAGTTAGCCTAATCTCCACATGTGTTTATGTTTATGCCTTTATGCCTATAAGAAGAAAGACCTTTAATAGTCCCACATGGGGAAATTAATTTTTCTGCACATGCAGTACACAACATACAGTTAGTACAACAAACATGACATGCACATGCAGAGCAGAAGGCTACACCACGAGGAGCACCCGGGGAGCAAGTTCAGGGGGTTAAGGGCCTTGCTCAAGGGCCCAAGGTGGTGGACAGATGGTGGCGCCTCTCCCGATTTCCGGCCAATTCGGCATGCAAACCGGCAACCTCACGTACCCAGGCTTGGTGGCGCATCACCCAAACTTTTTCTTTTTTTTCGGCCGAGCTGGGAATCGAACCGGCGACCTCTGGGTCCAAAGCCTCTTGGTCCAAAGCCACCACCTCCCCTATGTGTGTGTATGTACTCTACTCACAAAATGTTAGAGATATTTGGATTACGGAATGATTGTTCTATTTTTTCCTTTACAGTTGAACTTAATTTTACCTTCTCTAAACTTGTGACTGCAAGTGTTCAACAGTTCAGTGTTTCAGTACATATGTCACATGTGTTATTTGTTGGCACATTATCATTAGGTTGTATTTATTTATTTTATCTGTGCAGCACACTAGTAGATCATGCAAAGTTAGTGATCTCAGGTGAAGCTCAGGGAACAAGTCAGAAGGCAGAAGTTGTCCTCATTTCATTTGTCATCATCCGTAATACAACGCAGAGTTCATAATAAACAGTGTCAGAACAGACCAGTTACACATGAAAATGTTTAATCAGTATTATTATTATTATTATTATTATTATATTTTTCCTGAAGGATATTTATGGTGCCCAGCATGGGGCAGGCAAAAACTTGACCAAAACCACATAATCTGTAGTGTGCTGGTAGGTACTCACTCACTCACACCCTGTAGGACACGCTGGCAAGATAGACCTAACCTAAGTGTCCAATCTAAATTTTAAATGTTAAAATGTCAGACCAGCAAAATCTAGCGAAGGTGGTATATTTACCAGACGATGTAACTGATGAGCATCCTCAGCAGACAATCAAGTTCTGAGATGCTTGCATCAATCAGGCTAAATATGTGAGGCCCCCCTAAAAATTTTCGCTGGAGATGGTGCTGTTCAGTGTGTGGTGTAGTTGGCTGATGTTGATTAATTTTGATTTGACCTTTATATTTCACCTTAAAAAGTGGTTCATCTTGCCTTGCTTGGTGTCTTTTTCTTCAGCACAACCTCACAGGTATGACTCAACAGTTTTTTTTTATTTTGACAGACTGTATTAACATGTTGGGGCTATCACAACATATCACACAACTAAAAGAAACAAAAATCGAAATTAGACTGCAAATATAAACAGTAAATGCAAAAAAAACCCTATGTAACAAATTTAGCTTAATTTAGCTTAATTAAGTTATTAAATTAAGTTACATATGAGGTTACTGTACCAGCCAGCACATATTGGGCATGTAGATGTCATCATAATTATATTATCTAACGAGCTGAGAAGAAGTTGGAGACGACTGAATGTCAACTGTATTTGCATAATTAGTAGGTGATTCTTTATAAGATAGGGTCTTCATAAATTCCATTGCTACATTGGCCATTTCGGGGCCCTAATAATAATAATGATAAATAATCCTTCAAATCCTTCTGCCCAGCACCGTCGGTGCTCAGACCCCAATAATAATAATAATAATAATAATAATAATAATAATAATCATCATCATCATCATCATCATCATCATCATCATCATCATCATCATCATCATAATCATTGTAATTGTAATAATAATAATATGTAAATGTTTTTCATAGGGTTAGGGTACTGTACCTGTGCCTGTATAGTAGCAGGTCTTGTGCATTTTGCATTTGAAGAGCTCCAATCCCATAATCGAATAAATGGTGACCATGAATAGGACCAGTAAGGTGATGTGAAACAGAGGCAACATGGACTTAAGAATGGAATTCATTACAACTTGCAAACCTGAGGAGGAAGTTGACATACATCATTCAAATAAATTACCTCAAGTAAGTACCACACCTGTGGCAAGCAATATTTCTCCCATTGTATGAATATCATAGCACTACATTTTATTAACAATTTAATACCATTTGTATCGTATGAATATCATAGCACTACATTTTATTAACCATTTAATAACATTTGTATCATATTTGCTAATAAAAATCTCAGTTTGCTATCTTTCTTCTTGGTACCTCTGCAAAAATGTAACAGTTTAAGTGTATCACTTAAATCTTCTGTACTATGATTTCTGTCTTATATTTACAGAATTTTAATTTTATTTTTGTGCTCTGAAGTTGCTGAAGTTTTTTTCATCTACTTGTTTCCACACCCAAAGCACCACAGCAAACGCCTTGGTGCCACTTTTTTTGCTTGCTTGTTTTTATTATAAGCATTATTAGAGGTATAAATGTTACAACTTTTAGTATAACAACTGGGTTGACGGAGTTGTATACACAAGTCCACAACAGTTTCTGATCCCTTAGTATCTCTCCGATTTCCCCCATTTCTCGCAACTTAGAAAAAAATACTAATTGTTGTAGTTCTCTATAACATACTGATATTTGAATACTAAAGACCTTTACAATAATATATGTTGTAATTTGGCACTATTCAAATGAAACTGAATTGACATCACCCAAATTTCATTCGAACTCTATACCTGAACTGCATTCTTATCTGATTCGACGGCAGAGGTGTAGTAGCCTAATGGTTAGAGCATTGGGCTTCAGACCAAGAGGGTGGGTGTTTTGTACTGTACTGTATGTTGTACTGTATGGCAGCCCACTGCTCACATGTGTGATGGGTTAAAAGCAGAGACCAAATTTCATTGTATAGTGTACTGTATAAGTGTACTGTGATAATGACAAATAAAGGTTTCTTTGGAAAAAAAGAATAGTTACTTACTAGGGACACCAGAGACAAGTCTGAGAGGTCGGAGAACTCTGAATGCACGTAGAGCTTTCATGTCAAAGCCACCACCTTTTTCACCTACTGGAGCCTCCACTCCACTAATGTGGTTAATGGCATCTACAACCACAGTGAAAAGCCTGGTGAAACACAAACACATGAAGCTTTCTCTTGAATTGTTGTTACCAATGATTTTCACACCATTAACAGAAAATACTGTCTAAAAACTGTGAGAATGTTTTACAGTCTTTGATAATTTCCAAGTACAATATGGTTTTGCTTTCTTTTGTAGAATCTCAGGTCTATTTACAGAATCGATTTATGTCACTTTAGCTCCAACTGCTATCGCTCCTCCTGAAGTTGTTTGGAACATTCACAATGTGGGTCATGTACAGACCACAGGACAGCCTGGTTTGTCACACCAAACAATTAATAAAATACAAAGTATAAACTCATCAACACCAAAATGTCTGCATTCACCACCCAGGAACAAACACCACCCAGCCCATGCTCTATTCCAGTGGGTGGACTCAGGCTGCAATCTGAGACACCGTAGGCCTGTGAGCATCAGCACTCATCGGGCCCGCTTCCACAACAGTTTCTTCCCAGCCACTGTCAGACTAATGCTACAGGACATTAAAGAGGGAAATGAACTCACCCCACAACCCACTTAGACACTGAACAATTAATCTCCCTCACACGACCTCAAAACTACCTACATGCAATATCTTTGTATCCATATCAAGTAAATTAAATTTCTGTGTGTATATTTCTGTTTACATTATTGCCTTTTTTGTATTGCTGATTATGTATAATGTGTAGTGTATATATGTATGTATATATGTAGCTACTTGCATCTTTGCCTTGCAGGCACGATTTTGTTTGTTTGCTATTGGACTTGGTACTATGGACTCAGGACAAACATAAGAATTCCAATGTACCTGTTTTAACTTGTACACATGGAAATAAACTCTATTCTATTCTATTTGCTTGCTTCTCTGGCTACCTGTGGCTCACACACAGACATTGACACATATGCATCTTCTGCGCTGAACCATATCAACTCCACAATTGACAGTGTCATGACAAATTATCACGTACCTGAATCAAAAGCCATTGATGAACAAGGAAGTGTGGCTCCTGCTGAAGGCAGGCACACATCTGAATCTGCCTTCAGATCAGGGGACACACAGGCTTACAGTGCATCCAGGGCAAACCTGAAGAGGGCCATCATTAAGGCCAAGCACCACTACAGGCTGAATGTGGAGGAGCACATTTCCAACACCACTTTTGTTACAACTCGGAGCGGTGCCACATACAGAAGTTCGCCGGTGGCACAGCCATCATAGGGTGCATCAGGGGCGATGTGATGGCTACAGCCACACGTTGCTCCACTGTTTGGTCCATGACAGGCGACAAAGAGGAGGAGTTTCAGAGCCTGGTGAGGGACTTTACTGTTTGGTGCCACAGGAACCATCTGCAGCTCAATACCTTGAAGACCAAAGAGCTGGTCATTGACTATAGGAGGTCCCGACCAAGGTCACAACTAGTTCTGATTGAGGGAGTCGAGGTGGAGAGTGCGGACTCCTATAAATACCTAGGGATGTGGCAGGTGGACAGTAAGCTGGACTGGACGGACAGTCCAGCTTACTGTCCATCTGTACAGGAAGTGTCAGAGCAGATTGTACTTCTTGAGGAGGCTGCTGTCCTTTAACATCTGCAGAAAACTCATGTGGATGTTTTATCAGTCTGTGGTTGCCAGTGTCCTATTTTACATCGTGGTGTGCTGGGGGAGCTCATATGCATCTGTATTGGGGCGGGGGGGGGGGGGGGGCAGGGGGGTGGGTTGGAACTGTGATAGCAGACCAGCTGTGCGGGGGATTGTTGGACTACTTGTCAATATGAGTCTGCAGCTGTCGAGAAAACATCCTGTGTGGTACCCATACCCAAGACACCTCACCCCAAAGACCTCAGCAGCTACAGGCCCGGTGGCACTAACATCCCACTTACAAAGACCCTGGAGCCGGTTCTTGCCCATCTCTGCCCACTGGTGAGCCCAGTGTTGGATCCACTCCAGTTTGCCTACCAGCCTGGCATCTGGGTGGATGACGCTGTCATCTACCTCCAACATCAAGCTCTGTCTGGATTTTGGACTACCACGTTTTCAGCAAGGGGGCCTCGCAGGGAACAGTCCCAGCTCTGTTCCTCTTTACCCTCTACACTGCAGACTTCTGCTACAACTCACCCACCTGCCACCTGCAGAAGTTCTCTGACGACTTTGCAAATGTCGACCTCATCACAGATGGGGACGACAGGGAGTACAGGGGGCTGATGCAGGACTTTGTGCCAGTGGAACCACTTCCAGATTAATGCGGGAAAAACCGGAGAACTGGTGGAGAATTTTCGACGGCGGACATGCTGCCCCCCAACACCGGTGAACATCCACGGATAGGACATTAAGGTGACAGTTGTTTAGTTAACTGATTAACATGTTTAATTATATGTGTGCCTGTGACCCATGCATCTAATGACAGTAGGTGACACTATTTACTATTTACAAACACTAGTGTGTAACATCCAATACATAAACACCGACCGGGGCTAATTAAACACACTAGCAGCCTCAGTCATGGTGCTCACATTTTTATGTTAGCTCCTAACTACTATAGAGAAATACCATCGCACTACGTGTTTACCAACTTACCCAACAGATACACAAACGAAGTCCAAAATGTTCCAGCAGTTTCTTAAATATGCATCTGCATGAAACAGAAATCCATAGGCAACAATCTTCAGGAAACACTCAATAGAGAAGATTATAAGGAAGACATACTCCAGGCTTTCCTGCAAAAACAAGAACAATAGCTTTTGCTTGAGTCCTGTAGTCTTTATTTTAACCCAAAATAACTATGTGTAGGGATTTCATAACATATGGCAATCCATGTCATGTTGTGTGTGACTAGGCACATTGAGTAAATGACTTGCAAACTGTTTTGCGAATGATATTGAGATTATTTGAGAAATGGTAGTACACAATATGTACTGTGATACAATTAATATTAGCTTCACTTGTAACATGTCATATTATTGACTTGAGTACACATTTTATTTTTATCATATATATTTTTTTTATTTTATGTGCTCTATTAATCCCACAAGGGGAAATTTATTACATTCACAATGGGGAGCTCTTACAAAAGGCTGCCACTCGTGTGGCGCCAATTCATGTCTTTGGATTGTGGGAGAGAACCTATTCACACAAACTCCAATAATTTATAAAATGCCATGGTGAACTCTGTAGGTGTGATTGTGGTGTGAAATGAATCAAAACTGTTAACCATTTACGATATATCTGGCATATTGATATTATCCTAATTATGACTGGCCACTACCAGCTATCATAGCAATCCTGTGTTCAAACTTGTCAAGTACGTATGGTGAAGTATAATATAATGTCTGTGTATACAGAAAACAATTATGCTGACCCACCAATTTGCTGTTGGTGTTGTTGCTGTCCTCCTCAGGCATGGGTAAGTATACAGCCAGGGCAACGCAGTTGGCAAAGATGGCCAATAGGATTATAATCTCAAAAGGTCTGAATGTGAATTATAGGAAATTAATACCAAAACTACAGTAATACAGCAGATACGCCCATGTGACTGAAGGGCAACAGCATGAACATTACCATTCCACAATGTCAATATTTTCATGGACAGTAATAATCAGTAAGGGATTAGTCAGTCAGTAAATAAGAAAGACACAATGTTAACGTCATTGTCTAATTACAAAATGCATGGGCTCTAACCAGACCATTAGCACTTCTCCCAGAAGTGGCAAAAAAATTACAAATTTTTCCTATTTACAAGTTTGGTTGTTGTGTAGTTACAACATGCATAAATATCAACAGATATCATAGTGAAATAATCAAGGGAAATTCCTGCCACACGTACCGAGGCGCAGTAATAGAACCTAAAAAATTTGTTGTAGTTTTCCGTCATACAGCCACAAGTTTGAGAAGTATCAGCAGGTGAGAGTTTGATGTAGACAAGTTGGCATTGAAGGGGCACAGACTTGATAAAAAGCCTTTCGGGGAAGATTCTGTCAAAAACTTTGTGGAGACGGAGGCGACTGATGAGGCAGATGCTATGGCAGCTAGATGTTTTTTGGAAATCCAAATGGCTTTGTAGTTCCAAAGAAAAGGAATAATAATTTAATCCAATTGTAATCCAAAAGTAAGACTAGGGACTAAATATACTGAAAGAGATGTAGGAAACGCTGCAATGCTGTCATCTTGACTGCATTTATCTTTCCTACTAGAGAAATAGTCCTCCAGAATTGTATAGCCTACTTCGTTACTCATCATTTCATCTTATTATGCCAGTTCTTCCATAAGAGATCCTCAGGGTTTTTCTTCACTGTTACACCATTGATTGATTGTAAAAGGGCCTGAGATATTTTGTTTGGTAATAACAGAGGCAGTAGGATTGCAAGGGTCATCCCTGTGTTCCGCTTTTCCCCAAAACGGTCTTATGTTCCCCGCTTTGTATGTGACTTTTTTCACAATACGTACAGGTCAGCCACGGAGTTCCTCAAGGCTCTGTGCTTGGCCCAGTGTTATTTATGTTATACATGCTGCCATTAGGAAACATCATTAGAAAACACTCTTTAAATTTCCATTTTTATGCAGATGACACTCAGTTGTATATTTACATGAAACTAATCAACTACCTAGACTCCAAGCATGTCTCAAAGACATTAAAACCTGGATGAGCCAAAATTTTCAATTATGAAATGCAGACAAAACTGAAATTGTAGTACTCGCTCCTAGACACCTTAGAGAATCATTATCTAATGATATAGCCAGTCTAGCTGGCATTGTCCTTGCTTCCAGTGAAACTGCCAGGAATCTGGGAGTTATATTTGATTCTGATTTATCACTCGATTCACACATAAAACAGACTTCAAGAACTGATTTTTTCACCTCCGCAATATAGCAAAAATCAAACATATCCTGTCTCTTAGAGATGCCAAAAAATTAATCCACGCCTTTGTCACGTCCAGGCTTGACTACTGTAACTCATTACTATCAGGCTGCAGCAGTAAGTCCTTAAAGAGCCTGCAGCTTGTTCAAAATGCTGCTGCACGTGTACTGACCAGAACCAAGAGAAGATAATCATTCTGCTTACATACAAAGCTCTAAATGGTATGGCACCAACATACCTACAAAATTTAATAATCCCATATCATTCTACTAGAGCACTCCGCTCTCAGAATGCAGGTTTACTTACAATTCCAAAAATCCATAGGAGCAGACTAGGAGCCAGAGCCTTCAGCTATCAGGCTCCTCTGCTGTGGAATCATCTCCCAGCTTCAATGAAGGAACCCTCTCACTATTTAAGAGCAGACTTAAAACGTTCCTTTTTGACAAAGCTTATAGTTAGGGCTGGTCGAGGTCCATCTTTGATCAGCTCTTAGTTAAGCTGCCAAAGGCCTAGACTGTCGGGGGACATTTAGACCTTATCCTTCTTTTCCTCTGTCTGCTTTCCCTCCTTCCATCTACATCAGTATTTTTCAAGCTTTTTTGAGCCACGGCACATTTTTTACATTAAACAACATCCTGTGGCACACCAGCAATCAAAAAAGTTAGAAAATGTTACAAAAAGTTTCCAAAAAACACTTTCGATGTCTGCAGACATGTCATCAATGCGTCTGGCAACATTCAGCCCTTGCCCTCGGTCCATAACACAGGCACAAACAATCAATTGGAATGACTCAATATTTTTTTGACCAATTAAGTGAAATTGGACAATTTCCCACGGCACACCTGATGATCTCTCACGGCACACTGGTGTGCCACGGCACAATGGTTGAAAATCACTGATCTACATCATGTCATTATAGCTATGTCTTATGAATGCACCTTACTAATTCATCCTCTTCTCCGGAGTCTTTGTGCTCCACTGTTCCAGTACCAGGTGCAGCCACTTCTATGGACCATCGACTGTGGTGGCAGCTAATCGTGGAACATGCTCTGGAGCTGCAGGACCTGGATTCAGCACCTAATTACTCCCTAATTAATAATTATATAATTATAAGTCATTTTGTTGATGTGTTGTGTACATGTGGCATCCATTGCACTTCTGTCCATCCCTGGGAGTGGGATCCCTCACATGAGTCTCTCCTAGAGGTTTCTGCGTTTTTTTTCCCCTGTTAAAAGTTTTTTTTTGGCAGTTTTTCCTCACCCTTGTTGAGGGTGTAGGTCAGAGGTCAGAGGATGTCACACCCTGTACTCTTTGTTAAAGCCCTATGAGGAAAATTGCAATTTGTGAATATGGGCTATACAAATAAAATTTGATTGATTGATTAAAAATAATCTCATTTTCGTCATATGAGAAAAAGACTGAATACGCACACGAACTTGAATTGGAACAGGAAATTAAATCTTAGAATGGCATCCAAGACGAAGATATACTAAACAACATCAGAAAACTTAAATTAGACCGTAGTAAAAAACAGACAAAAAAAATACAATTCCATCTACAACGATTACGTCTAGATAATTTTGAACACAGCAATAAGTCAGGCAAATTCATGCCAAACCACCACTGAACTCCCAAAACAAACCAATGATTCGTTTTGCATAGCATTGAACTCCCAAAACAAACCAATGACCAGGCAATGGCTATGGATGAACCTGTCATGCTGGCGGAACTCCATGAAGCCCTCTTAAACATGCCGAATGGCAAAGCTCCAGGTCTAGATGGGTTCCGTGCCATTTTACAAAGAATTCTGGCCAGTACCAGCAGCGGCGTTTCATAAAGTGGTCACAGAAATAAAGCATACAGGCATTGTCCTCCATCTATGAACCAGGCCACCTCCAGCCTCACACTTAAACAAGGTAAAGATCCTACACACCCACCCAGTTGCTGCCCGATATCTCTTATGAATGCAGACCTTAAAATAATCTGCAAAGATCTCACCAAGAGGCTAGAGAAAGTCATCGCCTCGATAATACACCCGGACCAAACAGGGTTCATTAAGGGTAGGCACTCTACCCTTATGCTAATAATGCACGAAGGCAAATTAATATCATAGACTTCTTTACCATCCATAGTCTTGAATCTATAATTATCTCCATAGATGCTGAAAAGGCATTCGACAAAGTTAACTGGAAATTCCTGATTTCTACATTACACAAATTTGGATTTGGAAGCCAATTCATCAACTGGATACAACTCTCCAAGTGCGTCAGCCAGAACAGGCAATCAAAGAGCTTCCCAGAGCTTCTCCCGCAGAGGAGAACCAGGCAGTGCTGCCCACTATCACCTTCGCTCTTTACAATATATATTGAACCTCTAGCAGCAGCAATACAGCAAAGTAAAAACATAAAAGGAATTCAAACTGCTAACGTAAACCATAAAATAAGTCTCTATGCAGATGATGTGTTACTTTTCCTACAAAACGCACAAACCTTCATCACAGAGACAGCTACTCTCATCAATATATTCTCAGGACTGTCAGATTAGCCTGTGAATTGGAACAAATCAGCGGTGTTACCAGTCAACTTCAATTTCCAGAGCACATCACATATTCCCCTTCAGACAAGGAAACATTAGATATCTGGGTATCAATATTTCCCCCAGGCTATCAGAGGTGACACAGTTGAATTATACACCATTACTAAATAAAATACAAGATGACTTGGCACGGTGGCTAAATCTATCTATTTCATTACTGGGAAGAGTTTCAACTATTAAGATGATGGTGCTACCTAAAATTAATTATCTCTTCCATGATAATAAGACTGGGTCTCACTGACACCTTCTGGCAGACATGTTGTGGCCGGCAACCTTGGGGTGGGCTATGGGTTTGTGGACTGCTGGTGTGGGGGGTTTCTGGCAATCTTGGTGGATGGGGCTAGTTCTCTGGGATTGGGGCGGGAACGGGTGGGAGCGTGGCTCTGGTTGGACACACCTACTACCAGTAAGGATTGGATCTGGCTGGAACGCACACACGCGATCTCGCGTCACCCTTCTGTCTCCGTGTACCACACACACACTCATTCACATGCATGCACACGCAAGCACACACATTCAGAGATACAGTGACAGTTTTTTTTTCCACCCATGTCATTGAACGGGCTCTGTAAAAGCGGCCCTTTTTTAAAAAAGGGTCCTATGTTCCCCGGTTGTATACAAAGCGGGGAACATAGGTACGCTCCCCTATGAGCCCAATCCAGTTCACAAAGGAAGGTCCAAACCCCAATTTTTTCAACTTAATCAGCATATAAGGCCACACCACCTGATCGAATGTGCGCTGTGCATCTAATGTGATCACTACAGCCTCTTCTGTATGTACAGTAAACAAAACATGAAATAAGCGGCGTAAGTTGAAATACATATGTCTAGCTGACATAAAACCTGTTTGGTCAGGATGGATAATAGAACAAATGTGCTCTTTTAATCTGTTATCCAAAACTTTCCCTAGGATTTTGGTTTCAATAGGCAGCAGAGAAATATGACGATATGAAGAGATCAAGTTAGTGTCATGACTAGGTTTGGGATTAAGTGAAATATTAGCTTTATATAAAGTTGGAGGTCAGCATAGAATGATTTAACATACATAATATGAGAGGCGACACCTTCAGACAACCCATGGCTAAATCTGTGGATACAAAACAGATGACACTTGACAGATCCTTTCTTTGCAAACAGTCGCCAAGCTCTGCCTGCGCATAGATGATAACTAGTCTAGTCTGTTGCCATCTTCCATATGTATGTATCTGCCATATGTAAGAACCTGCGACCGTACAGTGTCATGGAAAATGAGAGAGTTAATAAGTTTACATGCACTTTACGTCAGTGTTAATACAGTAGTACTGTAATGTTTTTTATTTTTGTACTCTGTATTCAGCAAAGTATCGCTTTGCTAATGCTTTATTTTCAGATGTGTTATTGTTCAAAAATATTTTGTTATATCACAATTTCCAAGAGGAAAGTTTACATGCACATTACTTCAGCATTAAAAAAATGTGTACAATGTTAATGCAATGTTTACCTTGGGAAGGAAAATAAATAATTATTTAAAAATTACCAACAGTTCTACTTAATGCAATACTCATCCTCTCTTTGTTCTCAGTTGGTCCATTCACTACAATATCTTGCCTTTCACGCGCCAAGAGCTCATTTTCCTTATATTCTAGCTTGATACAGCTCCTAGTCTAAAGATCTGCAGAATACTCTGTCTTGTACAATTCCATGGTTGCAGTCACTTAAGCATTCATGTTGGATTTTACAAAAGTTGCAATGGAACTTCATCAGGTCAATATACAGTAGTTCCAGGTTTGGATCTGCCCCGAAAATATATTTTATCTTATATACCGTAAGTGTATCTTATGTGTGCTGTACCATCACAAAAAAAGGGGGGAAAAAAATTAGATTTTTTACCACTGCTGGGAGAAGTGCTAATGGTTGGGTTAGAACCGATGCATTATGCCGGGCACCGCAATTCCTGGCAGTGCCAGAGCCAGGCATTGTCTGGAATGACATGGGAATGCTTTTAATCACTTGTTTAACTGCAGGGGAGTTGTAAAATATAAACATTTCATAAATTTCAATTGCAAATGTTAATATAATAATTAAACTTAATGTCTTATTCACATTTAGGTCAATAGAAGGATTATTGTTGTCTAATTATACATAATCACACAACACACATCACAAACAAAACACTCAAAACACATTTTGTATATAACTTTAAAAAAGTAAATATAGCACTTTTTTTTTAGCTAAATAACAAGTAATCATATATTTTCTTAATTTCACAGCCTAGTTATCCTTTACGACAGCAGGATACTTCCACTCCACAATGCTGATGCAAGCCTTCCGGAATGGATTTCTCAGTGTCAAGAACAGCAGAGAACGTGCAGGCCTTGGGTTGCCTCCTGTGGCCATCAACTTCTTCAGCTTCTCCTTCTGTTTTCTTTTCAAAGTTTCCTCATCCATGATGTACGATGACAATGGGGGACTACCAGAGTCTGCCATTGCGACTATCACTTCAATTAAAAAAAAAAAAAATCTCACAAATTATCTCTTAAGTGGTAGTGTTCCAGAATTTTTTTCCCCCCAAAATTCACTTCCCAGCTTGTTGAACTCAACTCGCTCACTCTGTTTCTCACCGTTTGACTGAGCTGCTATCTCTGTCTGTGGAATGGCAGCTGTGCCCTCTACTTGTAAGGTATTGGTTTACAGAGCAGCTGTTTCGACAAGAGAATAAATATAGACAATGAACACGCTTGTCACAGCGTAATATGACAAAGGAGAATCCCTGCACACATAGTCTTGGTCTTTCATATCTAATTCATCATATTTCATTTACACATAACATATACAGGGCACTAGGCTTAAACAGCTATACATCTTAATTATGAAATAAGATACATTAAACGTAATAAACTTGAATCGCCTTAAAACCTCATGTTACAAAACTCCAAGAACTATAAACTATTCTTCAAAATGTGCGAGATTGCTTCCATGCTTACACAGCTTCATAACTGCATCATGGCTGATTAAGTAAAAATACAATTCCATCTACAACGATTACGTCTAGATAATTTTGAACACAGCAATAAGTCAGGCAAATTCATTGTTTTTTTTTTTTTAATTGTCGTTATGTACAAGGTGGATACTGCACTTTTTTGTATAAGCCGTACAGTTCAGTGTCCATTTATTATCTCAACGGCCCTTGGATATGTGCTGTTTTTCAGTAATTTGTTTTGGCTTTTTTTTTTTACTGCCTCCTTGAGGGTAGGAACAGGTGATGTGCTGGGTGGGAGGGGTCCTTCAGGATGTTGCTGGCTTTTTTATGGCAGTGGGACGTGTATATTTCTTATAAGGGAGAACATCTGATCTTTTGTGCTGTGCTGATGACTTATGCTTTCCACAGAGCATCTGGAGAAGGACACCAGCAGCTCCTTAGATAGCCATTGTTTTTCAGGACCCTTAGGAAGTAGACTCAGTGCTGCGCCTTCTTGATCAGCATAGCGGTGTTGGTGTTTTTCATGTTAGGTCATTATCCAGATGCAAGCCCAGACATTAAAGTCGTCTATTATTATTGTAGCGTTCCAAAGTGTGTTTGGCTTCTAAAGTCACTCTTTTCTGCTGACAGAAACTCACGAACATAATGGTCTTTGGAGCTGAGGAACACACTGTTTTATTACCTTTCACACCCGCAAACTCAGAAAAAAACAATAACACTGTCGCCTCTCTCTGACGTCACACGCGCGCCCCACTCTCACATGCATCCCCTATTACAGTAGAGAATGTCCCCATCTCTCAATACACATGTAAATGAAACACACAGGGAGAAAAAGATGTGCATATAAAACACAGCACATGTATACAGCCAAACAGGCCATGAGGCAATTCAAAAAACACAACTGTAAAGTGTACACAGCGTAGATAACCCACACAATAGAAACACAACATACCGGTTGCCCTTAGAGGTGACCGGCAACTCAAGTACGTCGGCTGCAACATGTTGGAAAGGTCTCTCCACCTGTGAAGTCCTCAGAGAGGCATGATGTCGAGGAACTGGGGACTTCCTCCTTTGACAGGCGTAACACTGATCACACTAAGCTGTACCATCACCGTACATAGTGGGCCAATAACAAACACCCCGGGCACGTGCTAAGACCTGTTCATACGCAAGGTGAGCCGTCAAAGGTGTGCCATGCAGGTGTCCGAGGACCTCGGGGACCAAGACAACAGGGACCACAACTTGTGATGTTTGCCCCACTACAGACAGCCACACCACCCTGCACAACAGTCCATCAATGAAAGTCAGTCGTGAAACTCATGCCACAGTCTCTTTAAACCCCGACCAGCATCCTTCAGCCTCCACCTAAAGGGTCTCCGACCTTCCTCCAGCCAGGCCAACACTTGTCTGATATCAGCGTCACCCTGTTGGAGCTCCCTGACATTGGAGCCATCATGTGACAGAGTATAGATTAAGGCTCGGTCCATACAAGCCTGGGAGTCAGAAAGCAAATGGTGGCTGGGGCTGGAGCTGGGGGCTGCTGTAGGGGCTGTGATGGAAGTGGGTGTCTCTATGGCACACACTGTGCTGGGGTCATCGTCCATAACTGTTTGGGTACCTTTGTGCACGAGAGTGTGGATAGGATCAGGGGACTCATGGTCTGTTAGCTCCGCACTGAGGTCGGGTCTGAGTAAAAGAGCATCCGCGTTGGTGTGTTGACTTCCACTTTTGTGCACGATTACCCAGTCATAAGTGTCCAGTTCCAGGGCCTAGCTGCTGTGACGCCCCCTTCTGTCATTATCAATGGGAAGCTGTTGAAGGCCCAACAACAGTCGGTGATCTGTGACAATAGTGAATGGGCAATGACACAAATAGTGTCTGAAATGACAAACAGCCCACACTATCGCCCACAGTTCCCTGTCATACGTAGACCATCGTCATTCGGCTGCCGTTAGGGAGTGACTAGCATAAGCCACCACTTTCTCTAGACCATCAGCATCTTGTGCCAACACTGCCCCCACAGCGACCTGAGAAGCGTTGGTGTATAGCATGAAACGGTGAGTGAAGTCTGGGTGACTCATTATAGGTTCTGCACAGACAGCGTCCCGCAGGAACTCAAACGCCTCCTGGTAATCTGCAGTCCACTGAAACGGAACATCCTTCCCCGTAAGGTGAGTGAGGGGGGCGACTTGCTGGGCAAAGTTCCTCACAAACCTCCTGTAGTAGGAACAGAACCGCAGGAAGGCACACACCTCCATGGCGGACCTCGGCACAGGCCATGACTTCACCTTCTCTGTGTTCTTGGGGTCAGGGTGTAGGCCCTCAGCAGAGATGACATGCCCAAGGAAGACCACATGATCCCGGGCCAGGTGGCACTTCCTAGCGTTCAGCCGTAGCCCAGCTGGGGGGCATGGGCATGGATCTGAATTAGTAGAGGCCCTGGCCGGTGGTGAAGGCGGTCTTTTCACAGTCCTCCTGCGCCACTTCCACCTGCCAGTAGCCATCTCATAAGTTCAGGGTGCTGAACCAGGTGGCTCCTGCTAGGGCGTCAAGTGTATCATCGACACGCGGCAGTGGGTGGCAATCTTTTATTGTCACAGCATTGAGGCCCCTATAATCAATACAAAATCTGCATGTCTTATTCCTCTTCCTGACAAGAACCACAGGAGAGAAAGGCTGCAACTCTCCTCAATTATGCCATCCTCCAAAAGGCACTGGACCTGCCTATTTATTTCCCTCCGCTTGTCAGGGGAAGTGCGATAGGCCCACAGGGCTGAACACTCCCTGATGTTTCCCCAGCAAGGCCTGCAGCTGCTGCCTTTGATTGTCGGACAGCGGAAAATCAGCTACATCAGGTAGGGGGGCATCCACCTCTTGAGAATCAAAAACCTCTGCAGGGGTGAGTATGTCCCAGTCATTAACATGATGAAATACCCCCAGGTGAGACCCAGTTTTAGTTCCTGGTCCGTTGGGTTGAGTAGCCATGCTTCAATTTTTCACTGGCGCTACCCCACCCCCCCAAGTCCCCACACCGACAAGGGACCACACCCACACCCTCTCAGAGGCCTCCCACAGGCAAGACCCACGGCCCTCAAGGGCTCTAGGCCAATCTCGTTTGGAAGCTCCAACCTAAAGGTTCAGGGAGCATTCCTAGTAACAGCAAGACTGTCATGATTCTGGTTTTTGTCTGTTTGGGTTTGGATTTGTCGTTGGCTTCTGTGCTTTGTTTGTTGGGGATGTGTTGTGTGCTTGTGTTTGACAGGCAGGAGGAGGCGCTGCGTTTTCCCGGTGCAGTGACGAGACACACCTGATTCCAATCGTCTAATCAGTGTGGATTCTTAAGGCGGGCCTTGTGTGCTTCTCGTCGCCAGAGTATTGCATTACCTCATGGTAGCTACTCATCTCCAAGTTGTTCTTTGTTTGTCTTGGCTAGCTTACTAAAGCTTTGTTTCTTTCATCCAGTTTCCTGCACTGGTGAGCTGCGGTCTGCCCCCTGCCTTTTGTTTTTTCTATGTGCGCCGAGCGCCACTAAGTAGTTGTTCCAGCTTCTACTAAGTCATTTTTTGTTAAACCTTGCTCTGGTCATTAAAGACTTTGAAATTGCCCTCTCTGCCTCTGCCTGCTGAATCCGATACTGACTAATCCTAACAAAGACACTGGGAACTCCTGGTTGACCTAGGGATATAACTAAAATTTCTAGATGCCATTACACCTATCTCCTGAAAGCCATATCAGGGGCCGCCATTTTTTATGCGAAGTTTGGAATTTATAAAAAACAATCATGACTGGAAATGTGTGCAGCTCTCCGGAAACTTTCAGCCATGCGTACGCAAAAAAACAGTAAAAGGAAAAAGGGTGACCTCAGAAGGAAACGTGGGGAACAGTTTGAAATGCCACTAGTCATATAACGTAAATCCCAATATTCAGATTTCATATCACATACTTTACTTCATAAATAAACGTTTTTATCTTGTACATGTTTAAATGAGCTTAGTTTTTCATAACTTGTAAGAACAGAGATGAGTTTCAAATATAAATGACTAGGGGCCTCATTTATAAACGCTGTGTACGCACAGAAGATTGCGTACACCATGTTATACGGAAAGTTTGGGATTTATAAAAAACAAACTTGACGGCAAATGTGCGCAGCTCTCTGGAAACTTTCACCCAACTTTCCTGTGCTTGGAGCTCTGATTGGCCCTTTCCACCACTCGTGACACAGATGATCTGTCGGTGTCAGCCTTTCTTGGCATCCACCTTAACATCGGGTCACTGTTTTCATTTTAATAATCCCACCTTGTCATGACTCAGCATTAACTGCATCCGTCACAAGCTGCATCCTGCAGCCTTTTTGTCACCAGTGATGTGAACTGTTTGACCGCTGAATAAAATCCTTTTCATCCACTGACACTTTTAACTCAGAGTTAGTGACGTTTCTCGTCTTTCCTCTCTCATCCAGTGCCGTGCTGCTGCCGCTTCCTCTCAGGAACGCCCCTAAACGCCCTTAATTAAGTAGGGGCGTTCCACTGACCATTTTTAGGCAAGTGTGGGTGTGGCATGACGACTGCACAGGTGGCGCCACATTTAGAGTGGATTGTGAGTTATAAAGGGAAATTGGCGTAGGACATGAGTAAGCATGTTTTTATAAATCAGAATATTTTTGTTTGCACGCCATTTCCTCCACTCTTGTGTACGCAATCTTTTCATTCAAATCCTGTGCACAGTTTTGTAAACAAGGCAGTGTGTGTGTGTGTGTGTGCGTGTGTGTGTGTGTGTTTCGGGCACAGGGGTCATGACTGAGGAAGCAGATATCAAATATTTTTTTATTGTAATAAAGTAAATGAAAAATTAGGAGCTGCTGAGAAATAAAGAGAAAAAAATAGGTTACCAACACAAGACGAGTATAAGGAAAATTATTTGATTAATGGAATTAATCTAGAAAGGCTGGCTGAAACAATATATAGATATAACTAAAATTTCTAGATGCCATTACACCTATCTCCTGAAAGCCAGATCAGGGGCCGCCATTTTTTATGCGAAGTTTGGAATTTATAAAAAACAATCTTGACTGGCTCTCCGGAAACTTTCACCCATGCGTACGCAAAAAAACAGCAAAAGGAAAAAGGGTGACCTCAGAAGGAAACGTGGGGAACAGTTTGAAATGTCACTAGTCATATAACGTAAATCCCAATATTCAGATTTCATATCACATACTTTACTAAACTCCAATAACTATAACAGAAAACTAAAACTGAAAACTAAATTCAGTGGAATGGGGTGTCAGTGGGAGGCAGACTACTAGGAAACTGCCTCTTCTTCCTAGTCTGGGGTGTAACACTACAAAAAAAACATCTCCCACCTGAGAACACCCAGGCCACACTGCGAATCAAAGAAAGAAACAAAAGGAACCTTCCCGAAACAAAGAAACAAAAAAAGTTAACAAAACCAACAACCAAAGTGGTAACTAAACAATCTCAAATCAATCTACAAACACAAGACCAGGTAATCAAAGAGAATTGTACTTGAAATAAATTTGGACCCAAAAGAAACAAAACTACAGGAAATTAACAACAAGGGCCAAAATTGTGGAAAAAGGCAAAAATACTCAAACTTTCAAGAATGAGTCTCACTGCAGGGAGGTGGTGTATCGACTGGCTGTGTGGTGCAACAACAAAAACATGCCGCTCAAGAAAAATCACTCTCTCAGACATCATGATGAACGTCTACCACTGTACCATTGAGAGCATCCTCACAAGCTGCATCACATTATTTACAATACGCTTTGCCTCAAGAGGGCAACAAAGCACTCAAAAAAAGGACTCACTACCCAGCACATGGACTGTTTGCCCTACTGCCCTCAGGGAAGCGGTTTAGGATGCTGCAGACAAGAACCTCTTCCCTATAGCTGACTCGCTTGTGAACACTCTCTGACGCAAAGTCCTTCCCTCACAGCTGCCTCCCACATACCCCCCTTCACACATACACACAAGACATGCACTGAATACACAGACTAGCCAACCCCCCACTCCCTACCCACACACACATTTTGGACTGAAAACATCACTGCACTACAAATATTTACATATTTAGTCTTAGCATCATCTGTTGCAATTATATATATATGTAGTATCTACATATTGTATATTGTTCATATCCATATACTATTCGTGCATATTTACATATTGTATTTTTAGACAACAACTGGTGACATTTATGATCATTTATGTTTTATATACTATATCCCCGATGCAAACTACATTTTGTTGCTTTGTACCAGTGACATTTGCAATGACAATAAAGTTTAATCTAATCTAAAATCTAATCTAATACTAAGGGGTCGTCATTAAATAGCCAGTGTCGTTCCTTTTCTACAATAATTTTCTTATTACTTTGGTTCTGTAGAAGCAGATAGGTCTTAGAGCAGTGCTTCTGGCAGCTTCAGCAAGATTTCAGTCGGCATGTTCCCATTCACCCGTGTTAAGGTAAGCATTCAACAATTAGGATTCAAGAGTTTAAAAAACTAAACAAACGTGCCTTCAACAAAGAGGTCACCAAAAACCAAATACAGAGCCACTGCTGTGCCATATCTGGATTGTTGCATCCGTATGGAACGGTGAGTTATTTGTTTAAATGTAAATGTTGTTGTTTTAAGGGAGTATTAACAAAGATCTGAAACTGTAAATAAACTTCTCCTTTAAATGTACATATATATAGACAATATTGCAGACATGGATGATAATATAAATGAAAGTATGCTGTAAAAGTGTCCTATATAAAATTCTAAGTTTTGTCTTAGTAGAAAATGTCTACTTCATAGCCATGCCTCAGAAAGCAATTCTGACATTGTTTGGCTGAAAGTCCAGTCATTGTCTGTGTTACTCAGTAAAAAAAAAAGTAAAAAACTTGTCCCAAAGCCAATTTAGTGTTGTTTTAAGATGATCCAGTTATTCCTGTTTCGTGTTTTTCTTGCCATTAGGGATAATTGAGCATTTTAAGTTTATTATCCTGTGTTATGTCACTCATAGATTAAAGGCTACAGACATTGTCATGCCCATAACACATACACACCATCACAGACACACCGTCAAAATAGTTAGTATACATCCGTTATGACACAACCCTACAGCCTCAATCATCATGTCTTTCACACACAAATAGTTTGTGGAAAGCCCCTGTAGCAGCAGCCCGGTGTAGAGTACAATAGAATTAATGGAGGAGAAACCGACAGCATGAAGTGATCGGTTATTTTCCTGTTTGTCCCCAGGACCTGAAAGCTGGTGCCTTGAGAGACAGCAAAAACCTGCAGGGCTGCATTCCACACTAAGCTTTTTTCCCCAACACGTGGCAACAGGGCGTGAGTGATGTTGTGAAATGTGGGGCATAACGTCAAGGCATTACTCACTAAATCACATTTCAAAGGTGTAGGTTTAATAGGACTATAGGAAAAGTCTATAAACATATCAATCTGCCCCAAGCCACACTTTGTCTGTTTCCATTCAACAGTAGCAGAACAGGAATTACACAAACATTCACTGAGGCTATTTTAACACTACTCCAGCAGTACTTGTACAGTTTTGTAATAAACAGGTGGCGTGTTCACTGTATATGTGCTTGTGCACATGCGTGTACCACATAGCACATTAGTAACAATTCTATAACTGTATCTGAAGTCTTGAGGATAATGAAGCCTGGCTTGTTTTATTTATGTATTTATTTATGTATATTTGTGTAATACAAACTGTAATTTTTGAATGAAACTGAAAAATTAATAGTGAGGGGAAATGGGAGGAAATCCAGTGTAAATGGCACACGACATAATTAATATGTTTTTATTATTATCTAAGAAATTTTCATTTTTACATTACAGTTGAGATTCACCCATTCACATGCATATGAGTACACAACTGCTATATTTAGCACTGTCTGGGCTTAATTTTGGGGCTCTGATTCTTGGTTATTTCCTCATGACTGCTACTGTGGTGGGGATAGAAGAGAAGACAAAATGGCTTGATATCGGTCCACTTTTTTGCCTTGTTGGTCTTGGGGGTATTCTATTGTTATGGGGCTTTATTTCCATTCGGGGGAAAGGATGTGCTCAGGTTATGGGTACGTTGATAGGTTTGAGGGCAACTCCTTCCTTATGTACCCTAGTCAAAAGATACAAAAATGGCTTCCCTACGGACAGTTGGTAGTAAAGTTATTGGTTAATGCTCTGCCCCAAGGCGGTAATGTAGCTCTTGAAGCGACTGATGGTGTCTCACCTGAGTGCCTCAGTCAGTACCTGACTATATCACCAAGAAGTCCAGTAAGCCAGGCATGAAATTCAGTTGAGTTCAGAACTGTCCTTTTGTTATAGCCACTAATGATGTGTCGTTCGCAAAAGAGCGAGCTCTAAGAGCCAATGCTTTGTAGTGAATCAGAAGAGCCGACTCTCGTCGAATGAGAGCTGGCTTCCCACTTTCTTATTAGCTCTGCTCACTGATATACACAGCCATTGGTAGATATTTAATAGAGTAGTATTGAATTGATGTGTATCATAATAATTTGCCTTTAATAAAATCGCACGTCCCTGCGATTTGAAAACCACACATGTGAAAATCAGGATTTCGATTCTCAAACAATACATTGTGGAGCCGTACCCGGAAACCACTGGACCAATCATGTCCAATCGTCGGGATTGGACGTCAGTTTTCGGGTAGACTCAGCACACTTGGAACCACGGCCGAGTGGTTCCAAAGTTGGAACCATTTTCGGCCACTGGGGCCGAGTGGAAAAGCGCACAAAGCCTACCGTACCGTACCGTGCTGAGGTGACCCTAGTGGAAAAGTACCCTAATAGCCACACTACACTACTTTAAAACTAATACTGTTTCACTCCAGAGTTGGTTGCTTGGAAAATGCAGAAAAAATGTTTCCCCTGCTGGTAGTTGAATTGTGGGTGATAAGTGTATTATCCACAAACTTGTCCTCACTGAAATGAAATGCAAGTTCTACATGTAGCTGAATCACCTTTGGATTGTAGACGTCAATGGTGAAGTATTTTTGCCTACTCACTGAGTAGCTTTTCTTAAGCCCTTTGTAAGATTCTTTTGATTCGGTGGCTTTTCACTGTACAGCCTTGGCATGAGTTGATGGGAATTATTTTTATTGATTTAATCTCACACTGACACACATATGAAATCATCTTCTGAAAAAGCAAGTCCAGTTGCCTAAACCAATGCCTAAAGATAAGTGGATGAGAACCTTCACAGACATCTCGTGGAAACCTTTTCCTGCCCACTTCCTGCAATACAAAAACCTTCAGTTCTCACTGTGTAATATGACACCTTATCGGATTTCTTAAACACTGTGGATTTATTTACTCTCGCATTACCTTTATTCATCTTTCAATGAGTTTTCTGTTTCTCAATTTTCACTCCTTGCAGGTTTACTAAGCATTTAACTGGTACACAGTACCACAGCAGGGTATTCAAAATACCTGCAGATTTAAAACTCCTCACAATGCTTCATCATATTTCTTTAATATTGCAACAATGCATGGAGTTTCACAAACTGTTTTGGTTTTCAAAAACAAAATGACCTCCTTGACATTCAGTAGGTGCCATGCTAAATATTAAAAAGTCAACTGGTGAGATGGCTTCAGCTCACCAGTTAGAATTGCTGTGTGACCTAAAATGAGCTGAAAGTAGTGTAACTGCTGCTACGGTCAGTCCAACCAAACTTGGCACAGATATGAATAAAAGGGTGAATAAAGTTAAAGACTGTGTTTTCACAGTCACAGTGCTTTAGTCAATATTGCACACAAAGGCTGACCTCATTCTGCAAACACAGATGATCACCTCTGCAGGCCCATATGTATGGTATTGTGATCACTACAAACACTGTAGTTTTTATGTACATATATACATTTATACTTATAAATATACACACATGTATATATACATGTATATATATACACACACAAAAATCCTGATAATCACTTTCTGTTGAGTTTCTGTTGATTGATCAACAGTAAATCCTGGCAAATGTATGAATTCTTGTCTGCAAAAATCGGAAATGATTTCACATTTGACAAAAAAACAGACCTCCACTGCAGTTTGATAAAATATTTTTTTACAGAGAATATATATAAGTAATCTAAATGAATGCACCTCATAAAAGCTATGCCAGTCCACACAAACACCTATATAATGTAACTCTTACAGATATTTTTCAAAGTTATAGAAGGAAAAAGCTGGAAGAGAAAAGCAGGACAGGTTTGTTTTGTTAATCAAGTTCTCAGGAAAGCAGGGTAGGAGGTGGCAGGTTGGAGGTGTGTTCAGTTTCAGGTGGAATTCCCCTGAACTCACCTGAGTCCATCCCCCACACCTTTACCATAGTATAAAGCTTCATAAAAGGAGGAACAGAAGATCACTAAGACTTGGATTACGGGTATTGCACACACTCACTGTGGAGCAACAGGCCTTTGCATCATACTGTGGCTCAGGTAAAGGTCACTATCACTATTTAATTTAAATGTTAGAGTTGTTCTGTGTAGAAATAAGTGTTATGTTACAACTAAATATCATGAATATGTAAATTGTAATTAGTATAGCTTTTCAATGCCAGATTTCTTTTAATTCAAATTAAATAAACTTTGAAAGAGGTCGGTAAAAAAAATTCTCATATGTTTGTCAGTGTCTCCATGTCATCACCGTGCCTCAGCAGTGTCTTAACTCATGCCAACCTCACCATGTATCCGACTGGCATCCCTGATGTTGTACCGCAGCCCAGTCCACTACCCAGCATTAACACTTTGCAGACCATCAATCCAGTATATAGCTCCAACAGTAAGAGGAACACTCATCTCTATCTATCAGCATTGTTGATTTAGTTGTATGTATGTTCTGTAATCCCATGTGAGATTAAAAAGATGTTTTGTGAATTTAACTTAAATATTAAATTCCAATCTGAGTAATTTATTGGCAGTCCTTTATTTTCAAATATCTGTCAGCAAAACTAGGTTGCTGAACTTTTCTAAGCCCCATTTAGATGATGTTGGTTAATAATTACTAGTCAGTAAATGTTTAACTCACCTTAACAGTCAATGACTTTGTTGTTAAAACAGAAAGGGCTTTGTGTGTCTGTGTGAACACAGATTCACATAGACTGACATGAGTCAACATAATAGATAGCTGAACCCATTTGAGGTAAACTGAAGAACCAAGTGTTTACAAGTTTGTTTATTTTGGAAGAACTTTTAGTTCTGAACTGATTTTTTTTTTAAATACATTTTTTAAAATCAGCATCTTACTTTCTTTGCAGGTCAATGGTACAAGCAGGTCAGCCCTCAGGGCTGGGCAGCAGAACATGTTTTAGAGTGGATCAGCGACCATGTTGAGAGCACCAAGTTTGATGCAAGCACTCTGAGTCTGGCCTGCTGCACTATGGATGGTCCCACCCTCTGCCAGATGAACCGAGACAAGATGGTAGAGATCTTTGGGTCCCAGCTTGGTCCCATCCTCCACCAGAGTTTGCAGGAACACAAGACCAAATATGGTCAGTCAAGTAGCATAAATAATAGATTTTTAAATACATTGTTATGTAGATAGTAATAGATCGGTAATCAAGTTTTAAAAGAGTGCACCAAAATAAAACTGGCTTGTAACATGACAGTAAATCAATTGAGCATAGTGCCAAATTACAACATACATTATCTCAAGGCACTTTACATAGCGACATCAAGAGCTTTCAATATGATTACCAAAAATAAACTTAAACTGTTGATTTGCTTCTGTTCTCAGTTAACAGTACAGTGTAACAGATTAGTTCTCCATGAATTATTTTCTTTTTCGCTTGTGTGAATAAAATATGTTGCCTGTTTTAAGAGCTACAGAGCATGTCCGGACCGGAGCTGAATGAGACCTGCCAACTCCTGGACAACTTTTTGTACAACCTAAACTTCCCTTTGCTAAGCACCATCAGAATGGGCCAAGGTAAATATTGCATAGAGATGTTAGATAACAAAAAGGATAGTGTGTGAAATATTGGGGCTAATGCCGTTTCTTAATTCCAACAGCTGAAGGAGCTGGCAACAAGAGAGAGTTTGAATACAGGGATGATTATGATCTGACCACTTTGACCCTGGAGTCAATTTCAACCTTCAGAGACACAGAGTATATGTCTGATAATCAGTCAGACAGCGAATACAGCTCATCCTCAAACAGTAAGTATTTAACGGCTTTTATGTTCATTGACTGCTAGCACCCAGTTTCCCAGAAATACTAGAGGGAATATTTCTTATGTGTTCAGGTGGTATGTTTGGCTTCTCAAGCCTTGGCTCACCAGAATCCGGCAGTGGTGAATCAGACCCAGAGTTCTCCTACCCTACCATTTCAAGTGAGTAAACAGAAAAGAGTCAGTTGGTTACATTCTTTAAGTTCACATTACTTGCAGGTGGTAGAACCATGACAACAAAATGTTGTGTTGACAGAGGTGCACATAAAATCTGAGAAAGGAGAAACTCGCATCAAGAGACCACGAGGGCGGCCTCCAAAAGTCAGCAGAGAGTTTAACAGCAGTATTAATGACACTCCAAAGAAAAACAAACACGGTGAGGTCATGTTTAAAAGATCTTTTTAATGCTATATAATGCATCACTGTTCCAAAGGGCATCTATACTTGAGCACTGCTTACCCCTTTAACAAATTATACGTTGCATCAGTTTTATATCTTGAACACATACTGATTTTATTCGGATGCTTATGCATGCCAAAATAAATAAAAATCTAATTCACTTTGCACTACTTTGTATTTATAGTTCCTCGAGGCACCCACCTCTGGGAGTTCATCAGGGACATTTTGATCCATCCAGAGAGGAATCAAGGCCTGATGAAATGGGAGGACCGTCGTGAGGGTGTCTTTAAGTTCCTCAAGTCTGAGGCTGTGGCTCAAATGTGGGGCCAAAAGAAGAAGAACAGCAGCATGACCTATGAGAAACTCAGCCGTGCCATGAGGTGAGTTAGTTACTGTTGCAACAAAGAATTACACAGCTTTATACTGCATCTGTCTGAATTGTGAACTATGCAGCACAGAGTGGGCAGTGTAGCTAGTCTTTAAATACAAACCAGTAAAATCTGTTCTCCATTAAAAAAGATGACATCCCCTCACATGACTAAACTTAAAAGACCTCTAAGATTGGACTCCCAAAAATCCAAAAAATATTGGTACCTATATTTCCCATGATGAGGACTGACTGTTCCTTTCATTAAACCCAGTGTCTTGTCGAAACTCTTGTCACAACTGCAAGTTACCTTTCTAAAATTTTTAATCTCCAAACCAAGTCAAAGTCAAAGTGATGACATTTGTGACAGATTGATTATGGCATGTAAATGTGGTGATGTGTCTCCTAAGCTGATCAAGTGTTGCAGGTAATAAAATAGACAACATTGTTTGTGTTTAAACCTAAACTTACTAAACCTCCTCTGCCCTTAGGTATTACTATAAGAGGGAGATCCTGGAGCGAGTCGACGGCAGGAGGCTTGTTTACAAATTCGGAAAGAATTCTAGTGGCTGGAAGATTGAGGAGACTGGCACAGCAATGTGAGGCATAAGTCACATAGGAGGTAGAAACTATATTAGGGGACCATGAGTTAATATATGTGGCCCATCTGAAAAAAAACTTGCTGCGCCAGCTGTTAAAGACACTAACTTCCTTTTAGAAGGAAGGTGTTGCAGAAAACGTAAGCCAGTGTTTTTGGCTCTAGTAGGTTTTATGAACCATTATTAATGTTGTAAGTTTTTTTTATATTTTTGATTGTTACTATGTACACAATACTAAAATAGACAATATTCTAGAAACTTGTAAGTTTCTCTAACCACTGTAAGGCTAGTCAGTTGTACTGAATAAATCTGTTGTGTTGTTCTATTTTACTGAAGCAGTGCTAACCCATCTTTGTTTTGCTGTATGGGAATTGTGGTTCTGGAAATATTATTCTCTTTTTAAGTTTTCATATTTCTTACTTATTTTTATACATATGTGAACCATGCATCTGTAAATGTAGAGTCTGATGTAGGTTTGAATGAAGGAGCAAATACAGGAATCTTTTAAAAGTAAATCCTATTTTTGGAATAAAACATGGTAAACAGACCAGAAAAAAATGACGTTACTTAAAATTATTCAGTATAACACGCACTACATGTCTATTCTAATGTATCACTTATAATGTATTCTTTCACAAGTACAATATAATAATATCATCACCTGTAAAACACTTTTATTCAATTTTTTGAGCCAAATTTTTTGTGTCGTTGTTTTGTCAATAATTGTCTAACCAATATGTTTGTATGTAGATTCATTGTGTACAATATCAACTGATCGTTTTTTTTGTAAGAATAAAATTTTACATTCATTAACTTTATATTTTAAAACTGATTTGAAAATTTGAAAGCTGTACTATTGTTGGTATTTGACGGTGAGTAACAATAGCCGAATAAATACCTACTTATTCTGTTTGTTTGTTTTGTTTTATTTTGTGAGGTGGCTATTAGATGCTGATCCAACCAGCGGGGCTACTGCGTTAGATGCCTCCCCATCCTGCATTTAAATACAATACATAAAAATAATCTGAATAAAAAGAGGCACTACCTAAAGCTCATGGGGTTAGAATGTAGATTGACTGGAAACATACAAATGTATAGTTGGCCACTGTTATAGATAATGTAGGATCAATGATTGCAGCTGGCTAGCCAGGTGGTGTTATTCAACTAGGTATATTCACAAGAATTTTTGACTCAATAATAATAGTAATTCATTCAATCAGTCAATCAAATTTTATTTGTATGGTCCATATTCACATACAATGTGCCTCAGAGTGCCACAGAAAACCTATCTTGAAAAAGGGGGTTAACTTCGAAGTATAAAATTCTAAATTTTCAAGTTTGAAAATCATAAATTAATATGAGGAGGTTAAATCTTTACAAGTTTAGAAGCTGAAAAAATATTTGTAAAATCTTTAAGATTCATGCTAAACCTTGAAAGTTTGTGTGTTTTTTCTTTCAAGCTACAGTACACAACTGGTGTACACAACACACCAACACAATAACTAGAGACAGGGGGAGGGGGCAAAGAGTTACACTGTATAAATGGTTGTTAGCATAATTATGCAAGTAGATGTAGACATGTATGTATGGAACTATATTGGTGCACAAAAATAAATAAATGTGGCCTGGCAATTTCAAAGATAACATAGAACCAAAACATTCACATTAACTTGGCACTGCTACCAAAACTTAAGTTTTATACTTAAGTCTTCCAATCCTCACACGTCAGGGTGAGAGACAGAAAGAGAACGAAGCTTCCAATTGTTGATTCGGCCTGAATATGTTTTTCATGTTAGACACTGAGATCTTATCATGTATCATCTGTGTTGTGATATCACACAAATGACTGTTACGCTTATACTATAAAACAGGACTTTGGAAGAACTAGAAACAAGACATAAACACGTACAGAGGACACAGTATACTACACTTATTCTGTCTCACTCACATAGCTATTGTGCACTAATTTCTGTGTTTTTCTTGTATGTGCTTTGGGTTTTCACACCATCACTGGTGTGAAAACTGGTTTAGCCCTAGTTTACCTGTGAGGTTGTAGTGCCATAAAAACCTGTAGGTCCTGTTCAATGGATGGGTTTCACAAAACACTTATGTTACACTGAATTGCACAGGTCACCTTTTTAACTGGCAACTGGTACCAGCACCTGCACACCTGTCACTTATTCAACCAGGACATATAATGTGTTTTGTATGAAAGTCAAGATGCACTTTTCCTCTAACTGACATTAGCAAGAGGGCGTTGTCATTTCAGAATGGTGTATAACAAGCCTGACCTATTGCTGATAAAAGTAGATGATAATCTCTAGATGGCTATGCTGGGATATAAGAACTTCCTCTAGTGCCAGAGACAGTTGCCATGCAGTTCTGTCTCCTGATAAATATATATTTACTGCATGTTTAATGGTTTTGGAACAAAGCAAGAACTGTGCAAGAGGAATGTGGGGGTAAAGTAACTCCAGTCACATACCAAAAAAAGTAAAGTTCCATTGTATGGCCTCAAGGTGATGGTGGCATGAAGATAATGTCCTCTTTGGTCATTGACTGGGCTCTCAGTTAACACAAGATAAAAACAGCATGTTGTTTTTTTTTTGCAGTCTTGGTAGCTATGAATAGCTATGGATAAGGCATGGAGCAAAAAACGAATCAGGTGACGGATTCACTGTATGGCTTCTGTTGAGCTGTTATATCAGAATTAATTGTTTTTAGATAAACAGAGACAAAGAGAGACCAAACTTAAGTGTATAATGAACTCATTCCAAATTGTCATACTCACTGATTTGGCCTCATGCTCACATTCTTCTCAGTACACCCATGTATGCATACACATGTATTCTCTGCATTCCTATGAATAGGAAGATGTACAGTTATGATTATTCAAATGCAGCAAAATTTTTTAATGAAGTTATGAAAGCTTCAACTTCTAGATACAATGAATACCATTTGTCAGAGATAGATATATCTAAGTATTTATTATTTATAAATACAATAAATAAAGTATTCATTTATTTTATTTTAAAAAAGTAACATTTTAAAGGTTTTGAATTGATTGATTTCATTGCAAATACATTTTTCTCAACTGTAACTGACACTTGCAATGATTGTTTACAGTATCCAAAGGTCAGGTCACTACATACCTCATCTTGATACAACTAACATGGCACCACAAAGCATTTTTGCGAAGGGCACCCAAATGGCTAGCGCAGGTACTAAGTACATGTACAATAATAAATTGAAAATAGTTGTTGTTGAAATAAATATAAAGCATATTAATTTACACAAATGGTGTAAAACAGTACATGAAAACAAACATGCCACTCAGAATTATTTTTGATGGATTATTTAATTTGATCCTAAACTTTTCATGTAAATTCATGAATATAAATAAAAGACATGCCCACCAGACACTCCGATGAGCTCACCTTCCTTGTCTAGCTCCAAAAGGGGCATCCACATTCCCTGTTTTGGACAAGGTTCATTGTTGTTGTTGTGACAGTATGGTCGAGCGATCATTTTATCATAATTTTCTTCTGTTTTACTTGGCACCCCAGACAAAATAGGAAACTTTCAACCTGTTGTCTACCACATATTTCAACTGTACAGTCTACAAAATATAATAACACACCTGTCTCTGTACTGGAACAGTACAGACAGTGCATATGCACAGTGCATATGCTTCTATCAACATTAAAACATCAAGTTCTCGAAGTGAAATGTCAGTAATAGTGCGGAAAGAAAGAAAAAAAAAACATACACAGTATGGAAAGCGCCACAAATTGCAACTGGATCATTGTGGAGACCTTAACTTGGAACTTTTCATAGTCATTAACACCTGTGCTTATCTCAGTCACTGTAATCTTTGATTTGTCATTGTCACTGAGAACCATTTCAGTGATTTTAATATTTCAACATTTAGTGACATCGTTCTACATTTAATCTTTGTTTAGATGTCTGTTACTATAAGTCTGACCTTAACCATACAAAAACACTGTCCACATAGAAGCTATGTTTTTAATCTGTGTCCATTTAAAATCACACACTTTATGGCTTTGAGGTAGTTTTGACAGTTATAATCTGTATAGTTAATCAGCAGTTACAAAATTCTGGGTAATAATCTTATCATTGAGGCACATTTTTACCTCAGATTCCATCATAGAGTAGAGTGAAAATGTATTCTAACTAGAGTGTATGTTTACCAGGTGCTCAAAAACGTCGAACAAATCTCTACTTCTATTTGACACCTAATGATGTCCTCCATTTTATTAATCATTTACTAAGTTCAATCAGTGCACCATGCACTAAAAACATGCCTGATTTAACATTCATATACTGCCATTGTTAGACCTGTTAATACCTGAGCAGAGCCTCTCCCCAACACATACACACACACACACACACACACACACACACACACACACAGACACACACACACAAGCTTCAGTGAGGTGAGAGTTACTGTGCTCTCCTCCTTCTAGGTCAACATACCTGTCAAACCGGTAGATTTGGCCGCTGGCCAGAATGTGCATGTGGCACGTAGCTTACTGGAAACTTTACAATCAGTGCCAGAAAAAACACAGGAGAGGGAAGAGAGACAGCATTTTACTGCAGTGATCTCAGTGCATTGTCACTGGGTAAACACAGAGAGTTATTATGCCCTTCCCCACAGTTACTGATTAAACTTATGTCCTATACTTTCATTTTGTGCACAATACAGGTATCTCTCTCTCTCTCTCTCTCTCTCCCTCTCCCTCTCTATCTCTGTCCCTCTATCTCCTTCTCTCTTACACACACACACACACGCACACAAACAAACACACACACACACACACAAAGTCTGCCTTCAGTCCTTAGAGTTAAAATGACAAAGTTTAAGTTTTCTCTGTTTGTCAGTTCCGTTATTAAATCTAAGTATTGACAACCTGTATGAATATGTATAGATATGTAAAAACAGTGTGTAATAAAATTGTATGAATCTCTGTGAATTGGTGTCAGTTGATATGTGCTCGTGTGGTCATGTAATTGCTCCATTTCTGCTGGTAAATGTCTTGTGTACTTGACAAAATATTTTCTTTTCACAATGAAGAACCTCTGTATATTAGTGTTATAAATGACTGACCACTGGTCTGCTTTCTGACAGCAGCCTCTCATGCTGGCTACTGCATGCAGCTCGTGCATTGCATCTCTTCCTGGGTTCACTGCAGCTGCAGGTGCTTTCGTCTCGCTCCTCTGTAAACTTGTCAATCAGTCATTTTTTACCGCTTATCCTACTCAGGGTCGCAAGGGGAGCTGGAGCCAATCCTAGCTGACATCGGGTGGCATGTTTACAGCCTATCACAAGGCCAATATATAGAATATATAGACAGACAACCATTCACACTCACATTCACATCTATGGACAATTAAGAGTGGCCAATCAACCTAACCCCCTTAGTGCATGTTTTTGGGCGGTGGGAGGAAGCCGGAGTACCCGGAGAGAACCCACGCAGACACAGGGAGAACATGCAAACTCCACACAGAAAGACATGTTAACTTGTGTTAACTCTTTTATTTTATGCATTTCTGTGGTAAATCACTGATATATGTCATGAATCTGTGTTCTGGACTTTGCCTGGTTGTACTTTGTGTTTGTTTTTTGTTTTTGCTGTGCCTTCCTTTCTCTCTGTATCTGCAGTGTGTGTGTGGGAGACGTGGCTGGCTCCTCCCTGTGGCAACTGACGAGACACACCTGCTTGGAATCAGTAAACAAGCCCCCTTTATAAGGAGCATGTGTACTTGACTTTGATGCCGGATTATTACGTACACCTCTGTACCTATGTTTTGCCTTGTGCTTTTCTCTTGTGAAACTTTTGATGGTTGCTGACTTCCTTTTGTCCTTTCTAGTTTTTGCCTCATCTCGTGTTGCCTTCAGGACCAGCTCTGCTTCTGCCTTGTTACCACGCTGTTTGGACTTCATCACTATATCGTTGAGTCGACATAGAGTCACTTTTTGTTATTAAGCTTTTGAACTGTTTATTAAAGTTTTTGTTTTGTTTTACTACATGTCTGCATACTTTTGGATCCAGCCTACTACGTAAACCTGACAGAATAATCCGGCCAAGTATGGATCCTGCAGACACTAAGTGGGTTAAAACAGCTCTCAATCTTCACAGCAACCGAGTCTGACAGCATGAGAACGCCTTAAAAGAGGTAATCGCCCAGCTTGGTCACCTTGCCATATGTGTCAGCCGCCTCGAAGATTGCCTATCCCGGGTAACACAACACTCAACTTCTGAGGTACCTCTGGCGACCACGCTGACTAGGGCTTAATCCTCACTCCACTCATCACAAGCCTCACATACCGACACCTAACAGATTCTCTGGCATTTTAGGTGATTGTAGTCAATTTCTCTATCACTGCTCTCTTGTATTCAATCAACAACCTACCACTTTCTACTCAGACCGTTCCAAAGTAGTGTATATCTGTAGTTTGCTCATTGATAAAGCGGCCGCTTGGGCCATAGCTATTCAAGCTAACCATTCTGAGATTTACCACAGTTATCGTTCTTTCACTACAGAGCTACGTAAGGTTTTTGATAATCCTCTTAAAGACAAAGAAGTTGATAATAAATTAGGGGAGCGTGTCTATGTTCCCTGGGTCCTATGTTCCCCGTGTCCTATGTTCCCAGTGTCCTATGTTCCCCACTTTGTATGTGACCAAGGAACAAACAACCCTTTTTTTAAAAAGAGGGTCCTATGTTCCCCAATTTGAATATGACCGGGGAACACAGGACATTTTTCAAAAAAAGGTCCTTTGTTCCCCGAGAGGGGAACATAGGACCCGGGGAACATAGGACCCATTTTTTGAAAAAGGTCTATGTTTCCCAGTCTGTTACTTTTCCCACCATCACTGCCGAATTCCACGGCAAATAGGCCTGTGTAGGCGCATATCCGAACAGACCTAGAAGAGGAGAGATTAAGAGAGGCGTATATGAATGACATCTACCCGGTCTCCCGGTCCCATCCCCGGTCTTCCCGGGAGTGGTTATACTTTGCAAAGTATCGAGGCCAGGGCAGGGGGAGAGTGGGCCAGCATACGACCCTGTTTCCTGGGTGGATGTTATTCCAGCGGATTGATCGGTAAGATACAAGATTGCTGGGAAACATAGGACCCTTTTCCAGAAAAAGGTTTTATGTTCCCCGGTATGTATTGCAACAGGGGAACATAGGACCCTTCTTGGGAAAAACGGGGAATATCGGACCCTTTTTCTGAAAAAGGACCCGGGGAACATAGGGATGACCCCAAGAGGAGGAGGGTGGGAGAGAAGCCATTGTTAACGGTTAGCTTAGACGATCGTAGCCAGAGACAAATACTAAACAGTGGGTACTGTTTTTGTAACGCTAGTGGATCGGCGATTTACAATAGAAGGTTCGTACATAGAAGGAAAGGATCAATGCTTCGAGAGATGCTCGGGAAATTCATTTTGTATATTTGGATGACATTCTCATTTTTTATGATAATCTAAATGGACACATTCAACCTGTACGACTTGTTTTGCAAAGGCTACTACAGAGCCGCTTATTTGTTAAAGCAGAAAAGTGTGAATTTCACATGTCCTCAGTTAATTTCTTCGGTTTTGTGGTGGAGAAGGGCCAACTCAGATCCGATCCTGCCAAGGTCCAGGCAGTGGTCAGTTGGCCAACTCCAACATCAAGAAAACAACTGCAACAGTTTCTAGGATTTGCAAATTTCTATCGCAGATTTATTAGAAATTACAGCCGCGTTCCAACACCGCTCACTAGACTAACCTCAGCTAAAATACCCTGTACATGGTCTAAAGAAGCAGAAGATGTCTTTGTTTTGTTATAATCTCTCTTTGTCAAAGCTCCTGTTCTTGTTCATCGTGACCCTGCTTTACAGTTTGTGGTGGTAGTTGATGCCTCTGAATCCAGGGTTGGGGCTGTCCTCTCCCAAAGATCATCTCATGACAACAAGATGCATCCTTGTGCCTTTTTCTCCCGTCGCCTGACACCCGCACAGCAGAACTACGATGTAGGTAACCGTGAGCTGCTGGCTGTGGTCATGGTGCTGCAGAAGTGGAGGCATTGGCTGGAGGGGGCTACACATCCCTTTTCTTGTCTGGACCAACCACAAGAACCTGTCTTATCTACGTTCCACCAAGCATCGAAATTCCCGCATGGCGAGATGGGCTTTGTTCCTGGACTGGTTCAATTTCACCATTACCTACATTTCTGGCTCTCGTAATATCAAACCCGACTCTCTCACGCCAGTTTGCTTCACAGGGGGAGAAGGCGGTCAAGGAACCTATTCTTCCAGCAACCTGGGTGGTTGGAGTGGCCAGATGGGAGGTGGAGCACACGGTCCAAGAGGTTCAAGTGAACAATCCTCTCCCGGATGAGTGTCCCTGTGATCTTCTGTTTGTTCCTGAGAGTGCCAGAACAGCGGCATTACTATGAGGACACGACTCTGAGCTGGCTTGCCATCCAGGGGTTCACAGGACTTTGACTCTCATTCCTCAACCTGCCCGGAATAAGGCTTCTCATCGCACTCCCCCTGGACTCCTGCGGCTGTTGCCCATTCCTCATCGCCCCTGGTCACACAGAGATGGAGGCAAACCACATACTGGTTTGCCTCCATCTCTGTGTAATACTACCATTCTGACTATCGTTGATAGGTTTTCTGAAATCACTCATTTTGTTCTTTTGAAAAAAACTACCTTCTGCCTTTGAGACCACTGAACTGTTAGTGCAACATGTTTTTCGTATCCATGGTCTTCCGACTTATATTGTTTCAGACAGGCGTCCCTAGTTTATTTTGGCCGTATGGAGAGCATTCTGTAAAGCAGTGGGAGCGTCGCTGAGTCGCTCTTCAGGTTACCATCCGCAGACCAGTGGCTAGACTAAGTGAGCTAATCAAGACCTTTCGTGCAGCAAACCGGCACCCTGGGCCTTCCACCGCCCCTGGGTGGATGGGGGTCGGGTCAGCTCCGCCACAGGCGTCTCCCCTTTTATGGCCGCCATCAGATACCAACCACCCCTGTTCCCAACACAAGAGAGAGAGTTATCGGTTCCACCTATTCAGCACCACATGCAGCAAGCCCATCAAGTCTGGCGGGACACCTGCGTGGCCCTGGCGTGCACAGCTGACAGGAACCAGATTTTCGCTGACAAACACAGAACCCCGGCTCCTGACTACCGCCCCAGACAGAAGGTTTGGCTATCATTCTGTGACTTACCTCTCTAGATCGAGTCACGGAAGATATCATCTAGATTCATCGGTTCTTTCGAGATTGAAAAGTGTATCAACCCAGTGGCAGTTTGTCTGTAATGGTACATGTAATAACGTGTAATAACCAGGCTTTGCACTGCAGAGCCTTCACTAGCAGGGGTGTGCCTACAACAATATTGGTATTGAACCAATATAATTCTTAAGTTCTTGTGCTGGTGCTCCCAAAAATAAATATAATTCTTAAGTTCTTGTGCTGGTGCTCCCAAAAATACTTAATACTATGCATCTGATACCTATTTACTGCTAAGTGACATCATTACCTTTCCTCCAAGATTGCTGCTGCTAGTAGCAGTGCAGATTGTTTGCCGGGGATGTGAGTGGCTAAGGCTAAACATTCAGTGAGATAGAAATTAAAGTTGGCAACAGCTGTTGCACCCTGAAAATGAACTGCCATAAACATGTCCATCTTCTTTTTTAGCATTTTTTAATAAAAGAACACACAAGCACACATCTCATTTCAGCCTGCAACTACTACAATGCACCTCACTTATCCTCTAAAAGAGACAGTACCATTTTTCTTTAACGGGTAAGTACAAATGTTTACAATTCTTAAAATATACAGGGATTCAAGTAATATTTAATATTTTAACCTTGAAATACTACTACTACTACTAATAATAATAATATGCATAAGGAAAAAAACTGTAACACATTTTAAGCAAATTACTTCCACTGGACACTGATATTCTGAAATTCTAAAATTAGACTACCTGATCTGACCAATGGACATATTTTGCCAGATGTTGTCATTCAATCACTGGTAGTTAGCAACATTGTGGATCATTTCTGAGAGTCTGACAGAATGTATTGACCAAAAATGACAAACCAAAGTTGAGACCTCTTTGAGTTTTCTTGATTTATTTTTTCAAAAGCTACCATTGACCCTCCCGTGTACACTGAAAGAAGGCAAATTTTGGGTCTTTACAAAAGTGGAGTTAGTACTACACAATTCATTTATATTCTGTTTGTGAACATGGTTTCATTAAGTACACTTAAGTTATTTTTGAAGAATGTTGAACTAACTAGATTCTTGGAAGTAGATTGAAATTAATCAAATTAAAAAAGCAAACTCATTTTATTTGAGTTTAGTCTCTGCTGTCCCTCCGGAACAGATGGTTGGGTTATGCGCCGGTATTTGGATGCCAAAAATAGAAGAAGAAGATCTCTCGGAAAGCCTGCGAAATATTCATGCCACCCATGTCTTGCACACACAATCAACCTGTTTGTAAGAGATGCTCTGAACGTGATGAAGCCCACTGTGCCCACACTGAAGCCCACAAAGTAAAGGCGATAGTGGAGTTTTTCCACAGGAGCACTCAAATCTACCCAACTACAGATGGGCCTGCCTGAGCTGAAGCTCAAACAAGACTGTGTCATAAGGTGGAACTCCACCTTTCATATGATAAAACGGATTCTGGAGTCCAAGGATGCAGTCATCTCTACACTGGCTGTTATGAATGCATCAGTTGATCCTCTGAGTCAAGAGGACTGGGAGGTACTGCAGGAGGCATGCACTGTTCTGGAGCCATTTGAGCAGGTCACTGTGAAGATCAGTGCAGACAGGTGTCGTGTACACATGTTATCACATTATTAGGGCCCGAGCTGGAACAGTGAAGGCCCTATTCTTTCTGAAGGAGTTATTATTATTCTTATTCTTTGCGAAAGTTGCTCGAAAATTCAAGAAATTTACCAGGGACGTCAGGCGTGGGACGTCAGGCGTGGGACGTCAGGCGTGGGACGTCAGGCGTGGGACGTCAGGCGTGGGACGAAACGGCGCAATTTGGCAGTCGCGTGCATTGATGTCACAAAATGGCTCTGTAGAGCCCCCTAGAACATTGCAAAAACACCTCCGCATTGGGGTTATTTTGAAGTTGCCCGACGAAATTCGGTACACACATTCGTCATGCCCAGACGCACAAAATTATTATTATTATTGTTGTTGTTGTTGTTGTTGTTGTTGTTGTTGTTGTTGCATTATTGGTATGAAAAGTGGATTAGATATGATCAGAAGTAATAATATATACTGCTAAATAAAACAAAGCATAACACTTATTGTTTACTCTTTTTCAGCTATGTTACAGCCTGCAAAATGTTGACCCTGTGCAAAGGTCTGCAGAGAGTGACAGCTGAGCACCAGACCAGAGTAACCACAGGGAAAGTGACAGAGTTAGTGGCTGCTCCCCATGCATGGTGCATCCATGGGCAGAACTGAAGATTCAAGAAGCTGGCCTTTTATGATAACAGAGTGGTTGATGAAACTCTTCAGAGAGTAAGCGCAGCAACAGCAAGATCTTGGAGCTTGGTGAATAGTTTTGATTGGCTATCTTTGGTTTTCTTGCCTTTTGTCTGTTTTGTACAGAGCCAACTGTAACAACAGCATCAATGAGGCCACTGAAGACACCACTGTTTGGATCTATGTTGTCAGAGAACATGCTTGAAGTGATGAAGTAGAGGACATTGGCATTGTTCTTGAAGGCATCATGGTGTTACAACATCTTCATAATAACATTAGCTGTAGCTATGCTGTTCAGACCGATGTATGTGCTCAACCTTAACTACCCTGCTGACCTCTGCTACACTTTCGAGGTTATCCAAAAGGTTTTGATGGAAATGGATGGAGGTAAGCTTTCCAACAAAGGACTTGTTCTGAAAAACAGGCTCTCTCAGTGCAGTGGTCACACCGATATCACTGCACCTTTTTTTATTTGTGTTATTTCTCCATGACGAGTCGATTCAGGGTTTATTACTTTTTGTTTGCAAATCTACTTTGATTTGTTATCTGTGTAAAATAGTGTTCACAGGGTTAACCGTCATGGTTACATTTTTTATGAACACTAGTTGTTACTTGCCTAATTCATATTTTGGCATATTTTGTTTATCGGTTTACAGTAAAAAATGTTTTTATTACTGTTGTTGAGGATGCAGTACTAACTGTTCACAGTTTTTTTATGCTGCATTGTGCTGCAACAATTGATTTGGGATTTGTATTGTGAATCTACTGGCATTATAATGGTTACAGCTTTGTCTTTCTACATTAAGATAAAATATGTGTGTGGTTTGCAAAGGTTTATGGAAGTACTTTTTTTTTTCAATGCAATTGGTTACAATTTTTGTATTTCCACAAACACAAACCAATGTCTGCAATGCATTTGGCTGGCTTTAACAAATCAAGTTACATGTAGAGACCTAACCTGGGTTGTAAAGAAATAATACAATTTTTTCTTCTAATATTAGCATTAACAAATCAACTTCGTTAGATTTTTAAAATCAGGTATCCTGAACATGATAAAATCACTGTCATAATACTTAATTAATTGGTGTTGCAGTAGCTTAAAATATAAGTTAGCTCAACTTGATTATTTGAGATACCTGAACATGACTGAAGTATTTTCTCAATTAATCAAGTAATGATTAATTGAGAAAAAGAAGTACCGTAAATTCTGGCATATAAGCAGCTACTTTTAATATAAGCCGCTACAACCACAGAGCCCCGAGATGCCCACCTCCAAGACAGCCTTAACACCTTCTATGCTGTTGTGCAGACAGAAGTAGCTCGTCCACATGCGGACTCGGGGTTAGATTCTTGCAGCAATCTGCGATGACTTTTGGTTTGAAAAATGTTGGCCACTTGGAGAGGAATTTACCAGACACCTCCTCACCAAAGATCATTGTGAAGTCTTGCTCGATCTTAAACAAGAAAACGTTTGTGTGTGTGTGAATGAGAACACCATTGTAATGGCGCTATGGGTGTCAATTAATAAACAGTTAAGCAAAATAAGGCAATCACAAAGTCGTCAGTAATTCATTTTATGTTTACCAAGCCAGGTGTATCCAAGAATCTGGGAAAGAGATCCAGGACAGAAGAGGCAGTATCCGGGTCTTGAGCCACCTTTTGCCTGTGCTGGAATGTTGCCTTCATCTTATTTTTGACAAGGGTCGGGTCACTTGAGTGTTTCATCACTGATATGGCTTCCCTGCATTCATCACCAGTCAGCTGCTTCTCATCTGAACAGATACTGCGTGGAGTCTTGGGGCTCTCTTGGAAAGTAGTCCTGGATTTTTTGTCTTGAGCGGACAGTTTTCAGCCTCCACGCTAGGTAGCCGGAACCACTCTGGTGATCATAGAAATGTTCCTGTTGATAAAGAAAAACACATCGACTCAGATCAACTGAGGAAAAACTCCAGGAAAATCCTGGGAAAATCGGGAGAGGCGCCACCATCTGTCCACCACCTTGGGCCCTTGAGCAAGGCCCTTAACCCCCTGAACTTGCTCCCCGGGCGCTCCTCACGGTGTAGCCTTCTGCTCTGCATGTGCATGTCAATACTTGGTACTAACTGTATGTTGTGTACAATGCATGTGTAGATAATTAATTTCCCCATGTGGGACGATTAAAGGTGTTCTTTCTTTCTTTCTTAAGACTTTATTACAAAATATACTCTAT
Source organism: Trinectes maculatus (assembly GCA_016785345.1). Lineage (NCBI taxonomy): Eukaryota > Metazoa > Chordata > Actinopteri > Pleuronectiformes > Achiridae > Trinectes > Trinectes maculatus. Next base: position 59,742 of record JAFBJQ010001712.1, read on the forward strand.
ATGTTAAAAGATGTCACTACACTGGAGCTTTTTACCAGCACGCGGTGGCTGTATCAGAGAGGCCTACAGGAGTGGGGGAGTGAAGGGGAGAGGGGCCACCACCAGGTACAAGAAAAGAAGTCACCCACATACACTGCAAAGCAAAAGACACACAAATTAAAACACGACAAATATTAAGCATGCAAAATAAACTAAGGGTGGGGAAACCCTCCACCTAGCGAGCCACCGCCTATAAACCTATGACCAGCTCACCTGTGCTGGCATAGACAGGGCCCCAGGGTAGGACTAACTCAACTTGGTTCAAGTAAAAAAACAAAATTCCCTTGACTTGGGGGAAAACAAAACTTAACAATTCATGATCAAACCACTAAATAAAACAAGGTCATAATAAATACACAAAATCTATTTCAAAAGGGGCAAAAACGGCAGTGGATCTTCATGCAATGTGTCGCATGCTTGTTTAGAGCGTGGAAGTGATGTCCTGCACCAAAGAGGCTGTTTTGAAATAGAGTTGGATGATGCACACTTAATAGTTGTCATTGTTGCTAAAATGCTGGTAGACAATAGTGACTTCCTCGCTGGGAGTCTCAGCTGACCTGTCCTCAAGCAGTTTCCTCAAACTCATTAATTTTATTATTTAAAATTTGCTTGATTGCTTGATCTTATTCTGTCACAATGCAAGCAGATACACCACACAGAGTTCACAAAGAGCCAGGACCGTCCCTCCCCCACTCTCATGGTCTTTAAATAGATGTGCTCAATCTGTGAACTGCAGCTGCCTATGTGTGTCTACCATGGTTTAACCCATGTTTGCCTTTAAAGGTTGCTACTAAAGCTGATATTTTTAGATCATAGGTGTTTTTATGTTGAGTTATATGTTAATTATGTTCGTGTGTATGTTGAGTTTTAATTGTTTATCTTTTAAAAAAAATATTTGAATAAAATAAAAAAAAATTAAAATTAAAATAAATAAAATACATTTAAAAAAGTAAAAAAATACAACTTTATAAATAAAAATCAGTTAACCAGAAAAGTATTTTTAAAAATAATTTGAGTGAAAGAAATTATGTAAACATTACAGAACAATATAAAAAGGAATGTGCTTTAATTTGAACTCAGTTGCAGTCCCTGTGTCTGTATGAATGTCAATCAATGAAAGTTCTCAGTACACCCGGTTTAAGAACGGCAGGTTGTCTTGCAGGAAACAACTCTTCTGCATGTTCTCCTGTGAGGTGGTTCCTGCACGTTCTGCCGCACCAATAACACGGGGCTGACTGCAGACAAGCCTGACTTTAGCTATGCAATAATGAAGACTCAGCCTTTAAATCGGCGCTAAAAGACACGGATATCGGCCAATGCCGATTTAAATCATTCATTCAAAAATCGCCCCACTGATAAATCGGTGTCTCTCTCTAATTAAGAGACTCCTTGTTGGCCAGAATATGATCCATATATGTGCGACCAGGGCAGCTGTATGCCCCTGACAAAGTGACAACGCCACTCTGGGACTTTCACCCAGAGAGTACCACACTTGAATACAGGTTCTTATGTTTTAAGAAAAAGGGAGCAGAGGTGAATTTCTAGTTTTAAACAAGGTTCACTTTTTATTTACAGGTAAATTTTATGTTCGTTAAATACCAGGAGGTCTCAAGTCTTAAAAATAAGACTTTATTACAAAATATACTCTCTATATGTTGATGTCACAACACTGGAGCGTTTTACCAGCACGTGGTGGCTGTATCAGAGAGGCCTACAGGAGTGGGGGAGTGAAGGGGAGAGGGGCCACCACCAGGTACCAAAAAAGAAGTTACCCACATACACTGCAAAGCAAAAGACACACAAATTAAAACACGACAAATATGAAGCATGCAAAATAAACTAAGAGTGGGGAAACCCTCCACCTAGCGAGCCACCGCCTATAAACCTATGACCAGCTCACCTGTGCTGGCATAGACAGGGCCCCAGGGTAGGACTAACTCAAGTTGGTTCAAGTAAAAAAACAAAACAAAATTCACTTGACTTGGGGGAAAACAAAACTTAACAATTCATGATCAAACCACTAAATAAAACAAGGTCATAATAAATACACAAAATCTATTTCAAAAGGGGCAAAAACAGCAGTGGCTAGCGCTCCACTACGGCACCAGGAGCCGACATCACTTCCCCGTTCCTGTTATGAGAAGCACATGTCATACACAATATGTAAAATAACTATGCACTGAGCATCAGGGCACTGCTATGGGACATATCTAAACAAAAGACAAAAACACATAAAAAAAACCCCCACTTAACTCCAAAACAGGCATACCTGGGAATTGCACATTATACAGCCACTCGTCCTCACATGGTGAGCACTGCACAGACGAGGGGGGGCACTCTGACTAGTGCCCTTTAGTGCTCAGTCCTATACCTATGCAGGTGCAAGGGAAGTACTAAGTACACATGCCAGGAATATCTTCACAGAAAGACCAAACAAAAAACATACCCTGACTAGACGTAGTCCTTCCTCGGACAAGTGTGGAGTCGGAAGACCCTGCGGCAACACCGACATTTAAAAGGAACCAGGAGCTGATCTAGCCTTACCTGTTGTGAATCACTGATTGGGGGGTGTGGCCAGACAGCTAGAGAAGGGAGGGGGAGCTCTACCCATCACAATCTAGGGGGGCGTGGCCAAACAGGTAGAGGAGGGAGGGGGAGCTCTACCCATCACATATGCTTGTAAATGGACAGTTAGGCCTGTCTTTCTGCTTAGCTGCTCAAGTTTGCGCCCAGCAGCTTTGATTTTACGCACCTCAGGGGTGCGTCTGGGAGCAAAGCGACGGCGAGGAAAGAGACAGTGCGTGTTTTCAGGGGGTCAAGTTGATTTACCGGTACTTTTGTATGTATGTATGTATGTATGTATGTATGTATGTATGTATGTATGTATGTATGTATGTATGTATTTAGTTTTTTTTAAAAAAGACTGATTTACTTTATTCTGAGTCTAATTTTTGGTTTGGTGTTGATCATTGTTTGTCAAAACAAAGCCACATATTTTATGTTAATAATTATAGCTATGGCATTTTTGGATACAGTGTTTTACCTACTACAATACAAATTTCATATTTTACAGTTGTATTTGTGTTTGTTGGGTAGATTGAACTTAAAAATGTTATGCACATGTAAATTATTTTTAGTTGCCAGGCTAGTTTCAATATTTCATGATGCACTCCTTCCACTTGTCGCTCAGTGGAGTCAGGCAATTCCAGATTGTGCATTAATAGACATTCCACAAAAGAAACCACTGATGAGGCGTCATCTTTTTGATTTGTTCACCTTTGACGACAAGAAGATGCTTTATTTGAGAGATAATAGCAATAGATAGATGTGGATCTTCATGCAATGTGTTGCATGCTTGTTTAGAGCGTGGAAGTGATATCCTGCACCAAAGAGGCTGTTTTGAAATAGAGTTGGATGATGCACACTTAATAGTTGTCATTGTTGCTAAAATGCTGGTAGACAATAGTGACTTCCTCACTGGGAGTCTCAGCTGACCTGTCCTCAAGCAGTTTCCTCAAACTCATTAATTTTATTATTTAAAATTTGCTTGATTGCTTGATCTTATTCTGTCACAATGCAAGCAGATACACCACACAGAGTTCACAAAGAGCCAGGACCGTCCCTCCCCCACTCTCATGGTCTTTAAATAGATGTGCTCAATCTGTGAACTGCAGCTGCCTATGTGTGTCTACCATGGTTTAACCCATGTTTGCCTTTAAAGGTTGCTACTAAAGCTGATATTTTTAGATCATAGGTGTTTTTATGTTGAGTTATATGTTAATTATGTTCGTGTGTATGTTGAGTTTTAATTGTTTATCTTTAATAGTGGGCAGTTTAACCTCTTGAAAAAACGTCAATCACATATGTATTTTTATTTGAATGTAACCTCAATATTAGTTTGGTTTACAAACAGACTTACAAAGTGTCCATCCCAGTATCTGTTGCTCTCTTTCTCAGGCTATTACTTTGCTTTGCTTTCTTTCTCTGTGCTCCCGGCCCCCTTATATATTTCCACTCCACTCCCACCCCCTCACTTGCTTTCCCAACCTTTCTGCTAGTCTCCTGCTTAGTCATTTTTCTTTAGGTCTTTTACTCCAGTCCTCCTCTACATTGGGTTGTTAAGGCAGTCTTACACCATGGCTGACAAAAGTTACAAGTTAATAAGAACAAAAGACAAAAAGGACACAGAAGCCGCTGAAACGACCAAGGATTTAAAGGAAGTGAAGAATGAAGGGGAGAAGAAAGAGAACAAGAAAGAGGTCCTATCTGATGAGGCAGCAGCCACAAGTTCCACAGGAGCTAATGTGCAGAATGAAGATTTTAATGAAGTAGAGCCAATGGAACTACCTCCCTTTGAAATCATCACAGGGTAGGTCTGCATCACCAAGTCCAGTTCACAACATTGTAATACAGACAGAACTTAAATGACATTGTTCTGTATTTGCTTAACCGACTTGGTTTAATTAATGCTTGAAAACACCTAACACCTAGCAACACACACACACACACTTAATGCATTGATCTGTCTAAGGGGTGCCCCTACTCTATATTAGTGACATGAGTGATATTGGAAACAGTAATATTGGACATTCTTATGCATGTACTCGCCTTGAATATGTGTTTCCTATTAAATTAAATAAAAATTGACAGTTGTCTCTACAAGATTCAGAATAGCCATGACGTCGGTCTAAAGCGTAGGCAAAGACACATTCTTTTCACTTCCGTTAAGAGAGAAGAAGAAATATCTTTATCCACACAGCTTCCTTACTTAACTATTCACAGTCCAGAATTGCAGGAGACAAGCAGACAGTTTTAGTTCTCAGAGATCACCATTTTTCTTTTAGTGCTTTAATTTATACTTATAATTTAAGTTATAAATAGATTTACAGTCATTGATGAAAGGAGACACAGGCTCTATCTGTCACATACTTTAATAGTTTCAGTAATGAAACTATCTAGGAATTTGGTTTGTATGAAAAGTACTCACAGAAAACATATTTTAATATATTATCAATCAATAATCTAAAGCAAAACTTTAAGGTGAAATACTTAAATGCCACAATATGGAAGTGAAAATGAATGTATAATGTATAATTCCCTCCAGGGATTAATAAAGGTCTGATTCTGATTTAACCTTAGTGAAAGGGGACAAAAGCTTGATTTGCAGTATACTTACTTTCATACTAATAGTTTCAGTGATGGACCTCTACTTTCAGTTTTAAAAGTACACACTAGCTTAAACAATTGATTAAAACAATAAAAAGGTCTGATACACGATATATCATTTGATTCCTAAAAATATACATGTTTATATTTATATCTGTGGCCTAAATGTAGCTCCCAGCTTAAGTGACACAGTCAGCTGGTCTGCTGCTGTGCCTGTGGGCCCATCAGTCAGACTTCAAATTACACTGATGTTTAAATGCCATATTCTGAGTCAGCAGAGAGGCAGCGACTGTACAGACTAATAAGATCTTGATCGGGCCAAAAGCAGTCTAATAATATTGTTGCGAAATTCTAGTCGCAGCCGTACAGACAGTGTAAATTTAGTTCTGCTGTGCCTGATGCTACCATGTTTCAATAGGCTTCAATAGGCTTTCCTGTCAGCACCTTAAGGGGCAGTCTCCTAATTCACTTTTTATGTCAATCCTGTTCGTAGCACCAAAAATAATATACTCACAATATTGTATTCCTTTGAAATACCACTTTGTTAACTGTTTGAAGACTTGATTAAAAAAATGGAGAGTGGCTTGGTCAACATTATGTAAAATCGCAGGAAGGGACTCCAAAGCACAAGTCATGGATCGAGAGCAAAATCAGGGTCTTTATTTCCAGAAGCAATTTCCGTACACAGGAAGGCAGTCAGAAAAGGCAACAGTACCAAATCAGCAGGCAGTCTCGAAGTCCACAATCTAAAGCAAAGGTCCAATACACAGTTAAAGCACAAGAAAACACACTAGGAAATGTAACGTGGGAATGAATACTCAGAGAGTGAGACAAACTGGCAAAGAACAAAGGGAAACATCAGGTATATATACTAAGGGAGGCGGGAAAACTAAAACACAGGTGAAATCTATCAGGTAATCAAGGGAAAGGGAAGTAAAGCAACCTAACAACAAGAAGACTAACCTATCAAAATAAAACAAGAATTGCAGAAAACAGACATCATGACAGTACCCCCCACCCCCCCTCCGACACCCCTCCGAAACCCATGACCGCTCCTCTGGGCCGTATCCTTCCCAGTCAACAAGGTATTGGGACCCGCGGCTCCGACGATGAACTGCCAACAACTTCTTGACTGTGTAAACAGGACCCCCCTCAATGAGTCGGGGGGGG
>JAFBJQ010001712.1:66130-94110 GCA_016785345.1 Trinectes maculatus
GGGGGGTCTGGAGGCAGGGACCATAGTACTCTTCTTAGCCGGTTTAACCTTGCTCACATGAAAAGTGGGTTGAATTCGCATGGATCTGGGGAGTTTCAGGATTAATAACCTTTGAGATAGGGAATGGACCCACGAATCGAGGAGCTAACTTATGTGGAGCTCCTGGCAGAGAAAAGTCCCTCATTGACAGCCAGACCCTCTGCCCTGAATGCCAGAGTGGAAGTTCTTTTACGATCCGCAAATCTTTTATAGTTGCCTGAGGTTCTCAACAAAACCTGTCGGGCATGCACCCAAGCATTTTGACATCTGCGAACCAGAGCAAAAGCAGAGGGAACACGGATCTCCTTCTCCATGGCCGGGAACAGTGGAGGCTGAAACCCATAAACACACTGAAATGGTGAAAGATTAGTGGAGGCACTGGGCAGCAAATTATGCGCATATTCAGCCCATAAGAGTTGCTTAGACCAGAAGGAAGGGTTATGGGATGCCAGGCATCGAAGACCAGTCTCTAATTCTTGATTGAAGCGTTCTGTCTGGCCATTGGACTGTGGGTGATAGCCAGAGGAGAGATTAACTTTAGCTCCAATCAAGCTGCAAAACTCCCTCCAAAACTGAGGGATGAATTGGGGGCCTCTGTCCGAAACAATGTCCCTTGGAATGCCATGTCTTACAATGGGCACAGGTGTGACAGGCTGCCAAATACTCCTTGATATCCTTCTCCATCCAAAACAGGTTCCACCTAGCTTGGTAGCACAAGAACAGGAGCTGTAGTGAAGGTGTGTTTGAGCCTCAGGAAAGCCTAATCAGCCTCAGGATTCCAGGAGATTCTGGTCTTGGGAGAGATTAGTGCATGCAAGGGTGCAGCCACAGTGCTAGCATTTCGAATGAACCGTCTGTAAAAGTTCGCAAATCCCAAGAACCTCTGAAGCTGTCTGTGGTTCTCTGGGATCGTCTAATCAGCCACCGCTTTGACCTTTTCAGGATCGATCTTGACCTCCCCTTCAGAAACCACAAATCCAAGAAAAGAAACTGTGGGTACATGAAATTCACATTTCTCTGCTTTGACAAATAAATTATTGTCCAATAGACGCTGGAGAACCTGTCTAACATGCTGGATGTGGGTATCAGTGTCCTGAGAAAAAATGACAGGCGCTTGTCTACTCGTACCGCCAACACGATGAGAGAATCCATATCTGAAGGCAAGTCCAGGGGAGCAAGATGATCTTTTAATTGAGGTGATATCCGTGTATGAAGGCGTCAAACAGGGCCGACTGATTCCACCCGCTGTCGGAGGCAAGAGTACGGAATTCAATGGCATAATCAGATATGCTTCTCCTGCCCTGTCGCAGGCTCATCAGCGCTCTCGCAGCTTCCCGACCTGGAGATATCTGCTGAAAAATCTTCACCAATGAGTCCCAGAACAATTGTAGTGAGTCACAGATGGGTGAGCCTCTACTCCACTCTGCTGTCGCCCAAGCCTCGGCTCTGCCGCTCAGGTGGGAAATAATGAAAGCGACCCGAGCCCAATCAGATGGGAAGGAAGCCACCTGTAGCTCAAAGTGAAGCTCTGCGTGAGAAAAGACCGACAGTCTCCGGAATCCACAGAAAATCTATCAGGGCATGAGAGGTTGGAGAGGAGCAGGGCATAAGAGACATAGAGGATGGAGTCGGAGAGGTGGTTGCCTATACTGAGGTCCTGGCGCCTCTACTGCCTGTGTATTCCGAATGTGGTCTGTGAGGAAGGAAAGTTGGTCGCCAAAGGACATGAACAATTGTTCATGATGTTCAGAAACGGTCCTTAATTCTTGACGGAGAGCATTTAATTGCTCCTTCTGTCTGTGAAGTCTTTGTCCCTGCATCCTGATAGCCTCTCAAACAGGAGAAGAGTTGGCTGAGTCTATTCTTATGGCCAGTTTGTACTGTAACGGAGGCAGGAAGGGACTCAAAAGCACAACTCAGAGGTGAAGAGCAAAATCAGGGTCTTTATATCCAGAAGCAGGTTCGGTACACAGGATGGCAGTCAGAAAATGCAACAGTAGCAAATCAGCAGGCAGTCTCGAAGTCCAAAATCCATTTCTGGTTGCTAAGATAATTAAATGAAAAAAAGAATCATACTGATCGTAAATCTCCCCTGAATATTTCACTTTTCATTTACAGAGAATGCTACGGTATTAGTTTTACCAAAGGAAATAACTTATGTCTATTTTTCTATATTTTTTTCTGTTTTCCACAGGGACCGCATTGATCCATTTGTGTATAAGTTCCAGTTCAAAAATGTGGAATATTCCTCAGGTCGCAACAAGACCTTCCTGTGTTACCTGGTGGATAAAGGTAACACCACCGATGGACTTCTGAGGGGCTATCTGGAAGATGAGCATACCACCTCTCATGCTGAGGAAGCCTTCTTCAAACAGTGCCTGCCACAGTGTGACCCAGCACTTAAGTACACAGTCACCTGGTACGTACTTCAACTTAATTGTGAGATAATATGTGTTTTAGAGAATTAAGAAAATTAAAAGACAACCTACATTCAGTCTGCATCAGTGGTCGCCAACACGGCACCTGGCTGCACGTGAGTCGCTGGCAGTACATGTTCTCAAAGTAGCACTAGTCATCATGCAGCAACACCTAAAAAAATATTTAATCTAATTTTTTAAATTTTTAAGTAGTACCAATTGCATGGATGTAGATTTGAAAATAAAAACAACTGATTAAAAACAAAAAGTAATTCTTTTATGGATAGGCCTATGGGGTAGTAAATTTTTCTGGGGTCAAAGTTCAAAATCATGCAGAAAACTCCACAATCTCTTTGCCAAGATTTGTGAGCGGGCGTATCTAGAAAGTATTTTTATTCAAGGATTCAAGGTGCTTTATTGTCATTCACAAGCCATACAAGAGCATGAGATGAAACGAAATTATGCACTCAGGTCCCAGATTATTTGCCCATTACAAAATAAATGAAATTCTAAACATAAGAAAAGCAATAGGTAACTATAGAATAGGAAATAAAATAAATAAATCAAAATTAAATAAAAGTAACCTGGTGACATATGATGCCACGCCAGCATCAAGTGAAACAAGAACCTAATCCTAGTATCATTTTAAAAAAGTAAAAATAGTCTTTGTTGAGTTTAACTTCTATAACATTTATATTTTCCGACTTTGCATTTAACAAGAACCTTCAGTACACCCTCAGACTGTTACACAGGCTTTTTGGGTGAAACATATTTTGTCTGCATTTTCAAACTGAATTACCTCAGTGGTATTCCACATTTCCAGTAAACTGGCCCTAACATGTGTACTTTCTGCAGTTACTGTATTTTTTTCTCTCTTCATTACACTTCTTTCCTCTCAGGTATGTGTCTTCAAGTCCCTGCTCTGCTTGTGCAGAAAAGATAGCTGAGGTGTTGAAGGCCAGGACAAATGTGAAGTTGAGCATTTTTTCGGCTCGGTTGTTTGAGTGGGAGGAAGCAGAGATCCAGGCAGGGCTGAGAATCCTGCATGCTGCTGGCTGTAAACTGAGGGTCATGAAGCCTCTGGACTTTTCCTACACCTGGGATACCTTTGTCGAGCATGAGGACCAACCTCTAAACTTGTGGGAGGACTGCAAAGAGAATTATGAATATTACCATGAAAAGCTGGCTGAAATTCTTCAGTGAACTCAATGAGTGTTAAATGAAGTTGTTTTGCTCATTTACCTTTTGATAGTAACATAGAGAGGGAGAGAGAGAGAGAGAGAGAACACCCATTAACCAGTTAAGTATTTAACATTTGGGTGTGTTTAGAATGAGTTATGTTAAACAGTTCTGTTTAACTGTCTCGGTTGACATAGATCCACCATGATCTCTGTGCCATCACCATCATTTTTTTATCGTTGTTGATTGTATGCTTTTAGTGTCTTCAATAATGATGTCATACTTTCTGTTCCTACATGTGACAGTGAACCTAATAACCTATTTCCACTCTGTCTTGCTCTCAGACAGTAGGGCTATTATATTTGTACACACTCATTTCAATGGCGTGCTGGAGCATTTTGATCGTTTTAAAATCATATATGCTGACAGGTGGCAACATACACAACATACACAACAACACAGTGAACCTTAGTTAGGCTAGGCTTAGTTAGGGCAGACAACATCAAGAAATGAAATCTATTCATATTCACATTCACACTTGTAGAGTTTCCAGTTAATCTAGCCTGCATGTCATTGGACTGTGGGAGGAGCACCCAAAAACCCATCCAGGACCAGGGAACTCTCACTTTCACTGCAAGGCATCATCGTTAACCATCTGTTTTCCAAGCACCTACTGTAGGTTGTGGATAGCACATGTTGTTGGGCCAAAAATCTGTATGACATTTAAATAAAATTCATTTCATTTATTTTCATAAGTGATGCAGTGAGTAGCATCTAACAATTCCTGTATTACCAACAACTACAAATACTGATTACATTTAACTGGTAACACTGGCACCAAATTACGTCATTGCTCCCTCATATCAAGAAGAGACATTTAAGATGATGTTTAAACAGTACCTTCTGTCTGGTACCTTTTGTCTGCAGTTTGTGTGTGTGTGTGTGTGTGTGCGTGCGTGTGTGTGCGTGTGTGTGTGTGTGTGGTGAGAGAGAGAGAGATTGTAGATGTATTTTATTTTGAGACGGTTGCTTCACGATCTCAGGTTCACATTAACAGTATGATAGTTTAAATAGATTAATTACTCTGGCTGTGTCTAAGCCAAAGTAATTCAGGTCTTTTCATACGGCCAGATTAACCTGTTTGGGAACTCTGGATCTACTTACCAGAAACCAAGTGACGGCTTGTGACAATCAGACTTTCTGGGCCAGTGAAGTCTTATCTGCACAAAAATCATTTCAGATCTAGACATTGTAATGGCGCCCATCTTATCTGGACTACACATTTAGACACATTTTAGATGCTATTGTTTTGGTTTTCTAGTATCTACAGTGAGTCTGTTCTCGGCCCTTGGTGAACTGAAGCTGTAGTTGTGCAACTCTGTAGGCACAGAGAAGGTTTTTTAATGTAGCGTACCTCATCTGTTCATCATTTGTTGAGGTTTAAATAATGTACCAGTGTCATCTTTATGTCTTTCCTGTTCTTTTTTTTACTAATAAATACATTTTCTGTTGACCAAGCACAGAATCAAACCAAAAGCAAAGTCCTATCCCTTAATGTACACTATGAGGAAGAAACACCCTTATTAATCCACACTTGGGGAAATTAGGTCTCTGCTTTTTTTTACCCATTTCCACATGAGTAGGTATAACTGTTGGTACAACACACAGCACACACATAATGAGCAAGGGGCAGCTATTCAAGGTGACAAGGGAGCGAATATGGGGGGTTAAGGGCCTTGCTCAAGGCCTAAGGTGGTGGACAGCAGCAGTCAGATGGCGGCACTCCTCCCAATTTTTGGCCAATCCAGAGTTTGAACCAGCGACCTATCCGCCCCAAGCCCGAGTCTATCAATCTCTTGATTAATCAGTCAATCAAATTTTTATTTGTTTAGCCCATATTCACAAATTTGCCTCATAGGGCTTTAACAAAGAGTCCAGGGTGTGACATCCTCTGACCTCTGACCAATGCCCTCAACAAGGGTGAGGAAAAAAACCTTTTAACAGGAGAAAAAAAAAATGCAGAAACCTCCAGGAGAGACTCATGTGAGGGATCCCACTCCCAGGGATGGACAGAAGTGCAATGGATGCCACATGTACATGAACAAAATGATTGCGAGACAGAGAGAGAGATAGCTGTAAGCTTTGTCAAAAAGGAAAGCAGGAGAGTCTGCTCTTAAATAAAGAGAGGTTGTCCACCTCCCTGACTGAAGCTGGGAGATGATTCCACAGCAGAGGAGCCTGATAGCTGAAGGTTCTGGCTCTTAGTCTGCTCCTATTGATTTTTGGAATTGTGAGTAAACCTGCGTTCTGAGAGCGGAGTGCTCTAGTAGGATGATATGGGATTATTAAATTTTGTAGGTATGTTGGTGCCATACCATTTAGAGCTTTGTATGCGAGTAGAATGATTGTGAATTCGATTCTAAATTTCACAGGGAGCCAGTGCAGTGAAGCTAATATGGGGGAGATATGTTCTCTTCTCTTGGTTCTGGTCAATACACGTGCAGCAGCATTTTGAACAAGCTGCAGGCTCTTTAAGGACTTACTGCTGCAGCCTGCTAGTAATGAGTTACAGTAGTCAAGTCTGGACGTGACAAAAGCGTGGATTAATTTTTTGGCATCTTTAAGAGACAGGATATGTCTGATTTTTGCGATATTGCGGAGGTGAAAAAAGGCAGTTCTCGAGGTCTGTTTTATGTGAGAATCGAGTGATAAATCAGAATCAAATATAACTCCCAGATTCCTGGCAGTTTCACTGGGACTAAGGACAATGCCATCTAGACTGGCTATATAATTAGATAATGATTCTCTAAGGTGTCTCGGGCTGTCATCTGTCCTTTTTATCTATTCATCTATTTGCCCTGTGTTATTTATGTGTGTGTCTTTCTCACCTATATAGTGTTCACACATTTTTAATAAAGACAACTCAATTAAAACAAAACTACAACAATAGTGATTTTATATACTGTAAGTATGTGTCAACTAACTCTACACCAATGCTAATCATATATACTTATATATAATAAGTATGTTCACCCACTGTGTAAAACTAATACTGTTAAATATCAGTATATGTGCTCTAGTAGTATAATGTGTAACTGTGTATAACCATGTATGTAACTTTGTATATGACTGTGGGTGTGGTCTATATGCATGTGTATGTGCGTCCCGTTGTCTGGACTCTCAGTTTTACAATGCTTCTTTTTGTTAACATCCTGTGGCAAAGACAAACATCATCTGCTAAACCTATTGCTTCACTGAAGGAATTTATTGCCTGTGTCTTCTTGGTTCTGTCGTATCAGTTAATTTGGTGTAGCTGCATCACCAGTTTCACAGTGCTGAATACAAAGCCTGGTTTCACAATGTAACATGACTAAACACAGTATTTTTGTGATTGATTACAAACTTCTACCATCTACATTACATTACTACAAATGACTCTACTACATACTTTCATGCAAAATAAAAACTTCAAGATTAAATATAAAATCCTAACACTATCTCCCTCACACAGTACAGTGGTAACAAAGCAGAGGAAAGATGAAATAGCTTTCCAACACTGAAATCTGCTGCTAGTTAAACACATAATAGCAACAGTTGTGTTACAAGAGCAACTGTCTACTGCTTTCCACCAACAGGAGGATAGCCATTGTGCCAATTCTGGGAATTTGTTATATAATACACTGAGCTATGAGGAAACCAAATAAAATACCTCTGAACTGCTAAAGAAGGTGTGCGTGTATGTGTGTGTAGTTTTGCATTTATGACAGTTCTTGCGTAAAGGACAAAATTCTTTACAAAGTTGTGTCATTCAGTGTTTTTCTATGATAATTAGCGACTGCATTTTTAGAGCACACTGAAACATTTAAAGCACGATTTGTGTGAGTGCTTTTGGTGAATGATTGTGTAAATAAAGATGCATCAATCTGTGTGTCGGCTGGGTGGTGACTTTGGCTTGTCTTACTGTTGTTAACATTCACTTTTTTCTTCAGATAAAAATAATGATGATAAATAAATAAAAAGGTCACATAGTGTTAAAGGGAGATAATTTGTCTTTGAAACAGCAATGTTAGAGTTAAATTAAGAGCTGGTAAACGCTGTAATCAGTGAGAAAGGTTCAGAACAAGCTGTGAAGAGGTGGAATAATGGGTAACAAATATTTTATATAGAACTTATGCTTTACATATCAAGACTTCTATTATTACAGTGTATAATAGTCATATCAAACAATGACAGCTAAATGGCGCCATCATGTGTGGCTAGGTGTGTCCTCATTAACAATAACTCTCCACCTGAAGTCGTGTGGTGGCCACTCAGCGTGGGACACACATGCTGGCTGAAGAATACGAGAAAACTACATTTTGAAATTACATTTAGTGAACAAACAAGTGTAAAATCTGAAGGTTACTGGGATATTTAATACTACACACCCCAATGACCGCTCATGTTATATGTGGTATTTAACAATGGGTACAGGCTACTATATGTTAACAAACCCACGGTTTTGAAAAAGAAACATCTCCTTGTTTGGATCTGTCTGGATAATTTCTTGCTTATGTAAGTTAGACAGAGTGTGAACATGAGAAAGCTGTGCAGTGCACGGTCAAGTCATGAGCTTGTCTAGAAGCAAACCGTGTGTGTGTCATTTTAGTTCTGGTGCTGGTCCCAAGGCCGGATAAATGGTGAGGGTTGCATCAGGAAAGGCATCAGGCGTAAAACTTAAAAAACAAACATGCGGATCACAAATAGGACAGTCATATCGTATTGGTCAAGGCCCGGGTTATCAACGACCGCCTCCGGTGCTGTTGACCAGCAGGGTGCCGGTGGAAATTGGGTTACTGTTGGTCGAAGACCATTGAGGAGGAGAGGAGGAAGGCAGGTTAGAAGGCAGAGGGAGAGAGAGCGAGGGAGTGTGGAGGTTAGAGCAGGGACTCTGAATGTAGGGACAATGACTGGTAAAGGCAGAGACCTGGCAGACATGATTGAGAGAAGGAAGTTAGATATTTTGTGTGTTCAGGAGACCAGATGGAAAGGAAGCAAGGCCAGGGACATTGGAGGTGGATGGAAACTGTTCTACCATGGTGTAGATAAGAAGAGAAATGGAGTAGGGGTAATTTTCAAGGAACAGTTTGTGAAAAGTGTTCTCGAGATTGTGCCAGATGCCAGATTGCTTGTGACAGATGTCCCCCGTATTCGGCTACCTATTTTCACATGCTTTGGTTGCCCCCTTCTTTACATACTTTTTGGATGGAGATTTTTTAACATTATTTCACAAATGACCTCTATCACTTTCTCGCCATCAGCCGTCACTGCCTTTTGTGGAGTTACCCTTACGCCTGCAGTACCAATGTATAAGAACTTTGTGGCTTTTGTAACACTCCTGGCTAGACGTGTCATTCTTATCAGGTGGAAATCTCCCACTCCACCTTCCCATCACTTGTGCATAAAGGACATTTTCTACTTTGTCAATATGGAGAAAATCAGATGTACACTGCGGAGGTTGTGTGCTACTACTGGGAGAACATGGGGCCCATTTTTTGCGTACGCAGACAAATTGACCTTCCCTGACATCTCAGACTGACAAACGAGCCTTTGAACCATGTCTGATTTGTTTTAATGACATTATGCTTTGTGCAGCTATATGTGAACCTACACTTAGATGTGACTTTGATAACTGCCATCCATATAACTACCTAATTCATAATTTTTAAAGTGGACCTACACTTTTTCTTTTCTCCTTTGTTTTTGTTTGTTTGGGTTTTTTTTTTTTGTTATTTATGATTGTTCTTTTATATAGAAGAAGAATTGACCTGCATGGAGAAATTAATTTTCTGCACATGCACAGTACACAACATGCTTCATACAGGTAGTACAAACTACAGGCATGCACATGCTGAACAGTAGGCTACACCATGAGGATATATAGCCTATATATAGCACATATATATATATATTATGTGTTTGAAATCTCAGTAAACACGTTTGGAAAGAAAAAAAGAACTTATGGTACAATTATCATCTATATTTATTTGAGAGCAATTGGACAGATCATTAATAATGCAACAATGTGGTGATGTTTTTAGGGTGAACACAGGTTGTTTCTTTTACCCATAACCATGATATTTTTATAGCTGTAACCACACCTTTTACAGTCATCGTGATGATTAAGGGCATTCATTAATAACCCAAACTGTTACCTTTCATTGTTTGGATACTTTTGCCTCTTGTATATTTTTACTGTATGTTTTTGAATTCATCAGTGCCCTCCATTTGGGTCCCAAGGACCCGGCTCTTATATATTGGTGGGGAGCTGGCCTGAATCTGATGTTTAGGAGTTACCTCATAGAAAAAAAAGAAGAAATGAATGGAGCCACTGTAAAGCACTGAAGTGTCCGGCTGTCCAGGTAAAAACCTGAGGAAGGTTTAGGTGTTTAAATGAATGTAAAAAATTATTAATTGACTTGACTTTGTTCCTACCTGACAGCATTGCTAAGTTGGTCTTGAGACCAGTAATATTCCCTTTAATAAAGCACATTTGTATACATTTCTGAGAAACACAAGTTTTCTCCTGTAATTCAAACTCTTTGGAAAGTATGTAAAATGCTAAAAGATGAACAGAGAGACCAGTAGTCGAGGGATAGAGAAAAGGAGATAGCTTTACTATAAAGAAGGCGTCCCTAGCAGAAGTTGCAACATATCATCATACACACAGACATGGTACATATATTTATGCAATTTTCTGTTGAGTAGATGGACCATACAAAAACTGTTCTTTAGCATGTTGAAGCAAGACACTGCTGCTCTGACTCACAGACAAACAAAAATGCTAATATGACAAAATTAGCAGAATTTTTTTTAAAGCCATACAGCATGTGATTGGTCAAAACTTTCAGAAATTCTACCTATGTGCACCAGCAAAATTGAGACTTTGCAGCATTTGAAATAAAAATAAAAAACAAAGCTATAAAAGCGTATCCTGACAATTTCTTCTGTATGGTGAGCTGAGACAATGCAGAGGGTGAAACAAAACCTTCAGTTCTGTATGCAACCTAAATAAGTCGGCACAAACAAGAGGACAATAAAGAAAAACAATGTGTCAGCAAAAGTGCTCTCTTTGTTTATATAACCAGTTTAGAACATTTCTCCAAAGTGATGGCATCACACCAGTTTGAACTATGGTCCAACCCACTGATCTCATAGTCCTTTTTTGCCCTCTATTTCAACATTGCAATCCTGTGGGGCTTAGTCCTTAAATTAACAACTGCTGTAACCACACCATGGATACACTGAACACACAATAAAACAATAGTATTAAAGAAGCCATTCAACTGACAAACACAGGTTAGTGACAGAATTATTGTGTTTCTGGAGAATCAGACATCTGAGGAAAACCAGATCTGGACTTGTTTTCACAATGGCTGTCTTTCATTCGGACACACACCGTGTTCAACATTAGCGCCTGAAGCTGAGAACAGAATGTATGGCATGTAGCAGAAATTGGATATAGAGAACCAAACATGACTTAATAGTATTCATCAAAAGATCACGCCCATGATGGCAAAAATGACAAAAACTATGGTTTGATGCTTTGGATCCAACTTAAGGCCAATATATCCTTTTTTGAACAAAGCCTTTCAGGGTTCTCATACACTGACGTCATGGGAAGCTCTTTGGAGTGTTAGGATTCTGAAGTGAAAAAGTTACAGTATTTAATTGGAGGGAAATTATGCTAATGTTGGACATATGGGTTTAGATGACACTAGTCCTAAATGCAGTGTTAAAGGTCAGATTTGCCCAAAATGGGCATGACAGGGGGAGCAGAGTGAACAGTGGACATGCACCTACCAAGTACCTGCTCACATTATACTAGATATGATGAATAAGTGGACATAATTATTACATGCAAACTGCAAGTTCTGAAAAAAAACAACTGCAACAATGTTGGGTAAAAGATATCTTGGGAAGCTGGAGCAGAGACAGTTTTAGAAAGAACAGTGTAAGAAGGGGGATTTGTTTCAGTCCATCATCAAATGCATTTTTCATTTCGTCCTATTAACAGTATTTGTGCAACAAATGGGATATTCCAGGACTTATTGCATCATAGAGAATCTAACATATTCTTCTTCCACAGTATAGAATTCCAACCCTTTTTAAAGCAAGTGACATACTGCTCACAGCCATTTCCATATATTACAAGCCAAGACAATACAGAGTGAAAGATAATTCTTGATTCTTGCAGAGTGCAAATGTTAGTTGAAGCAACATTACAGAGGTGCACGACACACGAGAGCTGCACCAGTCTCATGTTGCTTGTTGGATGGATTTGTGAGTCTTTGTTTCTTTTCAAATAATGTGAAATAATGCATTTTTGGGGGGTAATTTTGGGCTATGAAATATGTACAGAAATATGAGATCCACGTGTAGAGAATATATGCCAAATAAATAATATAATAATAATATTAATTTTCTTAGTGATAATGCTATGTTACATAAAACTTGAGGTGTCCCGAACTTTATTCCAGACCGTGGACGAGTACCTAAGCAAAGCACTGGGTAAGAGCTTCTGTTCTTTTTACTATCTGTGGGTTGTCTGGTGCCATTTTGTTTAACTTCTACGGTGTTTGCAGTTAAGTTGGTTGTGTGAACTCTTTGTCGTGTATAGCTTTGCACAGTGGATGAGAGGTAATGAGAACACCTAACAGTAGAGTGGTATTGAGTGCAGCTTACAAGTACTCAAGACCGGTATCAGGCTCGATTCCAATACCGGTATTGGAATCGGGACACCCCTACATAATAATAAAAATAAATAAATAACACAGAGTAGCAGTAGTACAACATGAGTACAGGAAGAAGAGCACAATGGACAGATAAACATGACATGAACTTTTCCAAATGTGATGACAAGTATCTTGTTTGTTTTGTTTTTTGTTTTTTTCGCAGAAAAGCCAGCCACTACAAAAATATCTTACATACTGATGAGTTCAACGCTTCTCATGATAAGCAATAACAGAATTCTGGCGACATCGGTACTTTGGCTATTTCTGGTGTGTTAAACTATAGTGAGTCATCAGAAATGTGTATATAACAATTATTAAATAAAGAACTAATTTATTACTATCCACATAATGTCATAAATAGAAATATAAAATACATATGTAAAATACAATTTAAAATACAGTTTCTAACTGCAGTTAAGCTCTATGCGATATAGCACTGGAGGGTCTTATAGCCCTGTTGACCAGCAAGTAACTACGATAAAAGTACCAAAGCTCCGTGGTTTAAACAATGAGCACTCAGTGAATGTTTACTGGAAATTAAAGGAATAGGATCATTGAATGTCAGTGCATCAGTCTGTTAAGACAATGACTACATAACTAATATGGTGGTGGTGGAGTGGGGAGGGGGGGCAATTAAAATACTGAGCAAGCAGACCTCTTAAAACGTACTCAATCAATTTTCCTTTCTGTCTCTGCAAACACTCAAAATTCAGCCTATATATTTATTTTAAAGTTAGCGGTGAAATTAATGTACATATTTTCATGCTAAATATTTAAAGTGTATCCTACAAGGGCCGAATGCAGTCTGTTCTTTTGTAATGCTGGGTCAATTTCATAGAAAAAACTTGAGGGAAGGCAAGAGGCGTAGACACCTGTGTGAAAGTGGAGTTGAACTAAAAAAAGAGAGAATTATAGAAGTAGGCTGATCAACACAAATTCATGAGCTGAGCCAAAGTGTACATGTCTGTACACTGACTATTTGGAATTAATGGCCAATGACTAAAATAAGCATTCACTAATTAGGTTTGTGTGAATAACACTATGCACAATTCTGAACACACCAAGTTCCCAGCTTAATATGCTTGATCTGTGTTCCACAGGGGTAAACATCCACAAACTTCAGACTTTAAACCAATGGAAATGGTCTAGTGGTGTTGCCAAAGTACTGCTAATGCTCCTCTCAGCTGCTCCAGCCACAATTATTTTTGGCAGCCATTTCGAACATCTGCACCCCAACAAGAGAAACATGAGGAAAGAGTTTAGACTGACAGTGGTAAAAATAAACAAATTGAAATGTACTTTTACTGACCAAATGAAACTCAAACTGGTATCGCAGAGGTGGTTGTGCATAGTTTAGCAGGGCACTAAAATGTGTGCCATGTGTGTGTGTCTACAGCATTCATTACGATTCAATGATTCATCTACAAGCTGTGGAAATTAACTTTAATCTTTCATTGAGTAAATATCAATATGATAAACATATCTGCCAGCATTGTGTCAAGATTAATAGTTAGAAGCTGATATGTAACAATATGGGGCAGCTGCGTGCGCACATTGTGTGTGTGTGTGTACTGTACTGGAGGCTACATATAAGTATGAGGATTGCATCAGGATGGAGCGCAGTGTGACAATGAAAAGGTTCAGAACGAGAACAAACCAAAGAAACATCTCCAGGTAAGAAGTGTTGATGCCTCCACATACTGGACGCTGCCCTGAAGGCACACTTAATGTCTGTGTGGGAAAAGGGCAGGCAGAGAGGACACAGAGGAAAACAACCACTGTCCACTTTGTACATCCTCCTTCAATAGGCCGTATTTTCAGATGTGGAAACCTAAAGTAAAGGTTTGTGGTCTGCTTCCACTCCTGTGGTTCTCAACATTCTCCTAAGAGGAAAGGCTACTCAGTCTCCAGACAGGCCCTGTTGCATTTCTTCTGATTCTTCTGATTATACTGTTTCCGATACATACAGTATATATTTATATGTGTGTGGATGTTTGTCTGGTGTATAACTGGTCGCTGCCATAGCTGAGTCTCCTCAGTGCTGCTAAGCTGCTATGCCAGCGAGTAGATTGCATTTACGGGTGAAGTTGCCTCGGAGCTCTCGTTGCCCTCTGTCTCATCCTTGTCCTTCTTTACCGTGTACTGGCCAATGAAAGAGCCATCTTCATTGAACTGGCCATCGCCACCTTCACCATAGTCCACCAGGCTGTCATCACTTTCCTTCACATTCCCATCCAGTGAAGTCTGGCTGCCCTGCAGAGGCTTGTTGTCCTCATCGCTGCTGTAAAAGGAAATGAGGTTGTAGATTAAAAAGGGAACAGGATGTTGTTATGTAGTGTCAGCAACATTTCGGGCGCTGTCAAAAATGTTTGCACAGATCAAACATTTGAAATAAATGGTTATGGTGGCAGATAAAAAATAACATTAAGATTAATATGACGAATATTAATCTTTTAAAGTTTTTGGCTGTAAAATAGCTTATTATTATTATTGATGTTCTCCAAACAATACAAGCCATTAAGCAATCTTTGTAGAGCAACTACACCATAAGTAATAAACCAAATGTATTTTGTCCCAGCAATGAACATAGGTGCTATAACGTACCACCAGGATATAAATATGTACATAAAAATATAGATACAGTATATAAAACCAATTGGTTTGAACAGAAAACAAATGCAGTTAAGGGAGAACTCCGACCATTTTTACACTCGGGTTGTATCTCTCGGTCTCCTCCAGTGCGATAGGAAGCAAATTACTGAAGAAACCTTTTGTGTTGTGTGAGATATCTCTGTGATCAGCTGGCACAGCTGCAGGGGCTCCAATGTTTTCCTATGGGGGCAATCTCTAAGCACTCATATGGCCTCTAAACAACATTAGAAAATCATTACAGAAAACAAGTCTGCTCTTTAATGGACACCACTGTGTGGGTATAACTCAAATAATGTGGGAAGACAGTATAAATGATGTGTTTTTATTATGGCAGTCTATGTCAAAAGAACGGGGGTGAGAGACTGCCACTAAAAACACATAATTGTGTGAATGCTGAAAGCAGGAGTAAACTACAGTACTGTTTTAGTACCTGGTTTCTTAATTCTTCTTATTATTATTATTATTGTGTGAATGCTGAAAGCATACTACTCCTAGAACACCAAGAGATGCACACATCAACCACTCCTGCTCTGCCTTTTGTCACTCTGTGCAGAGCTTCCTGCTTCTTCTCCTGTACCCCCCACATCTTTCACCTCACACATACAATTTATAGCTCATTTTGGAGCTACGCATGTAAAAATGGCCTGAGTTCTCCTTTAAGATTAAGATCCGTTTCTAAGGTCCATAAAGTTTTAATGAACCATGTGATGACTGGGCATTTGACATAGACACAGATGCAAACCAGACAGTTGGTGGTTTTACATCAAGTTGCTTAATAATAATGATAATAATTATAATTATTGTTATCATTATTATTAGTAGTAGTAGTACTACTTCAAAAGAAATAATTCCTCCTCTCTAAATGTAACTATAATATGTGAGTACTTAAACTCTAAGGCCAATCCCCAAATCTATCCTCTGATAGCTGCACTTGCATTTCGGTATACGTATATTGTTCATAGTATTCAGCTCTGTCAAGCAGCCCTGCTAAAATCACATTTGTATTACTATTTTGCACTAAAAATATAATCTAATATACCAAACATTTTAGTGAATGTATCTGCAAATCTTATATGGAATGATCACACTCAAAAAAATCTGTAACCATTTGTTTTCTTTCTATTTTTTTTTTTAACCAAGCCCTGAACAACGTGGGCCAGGACATGAACTGTGGTCTCTGATGTCCCGCTCCAGACCTGGAAAAATAAACAATGCACTTGCATTTCTTCCAAAATATATTTGTCAAAATAACTGAGCGAAGGTGTTTCTTTCTTTCTTCTTTCTGAACCAGTAATATTTTGATAATACATGACAAATATCAATGCTAAATACTGCACAAAAATAAATAATGACTTTGCATACACATGCTAAATGCCCCGTGGGGTCCCAGGGTAGAACAGGTACCTAACATTGGAAGAGCCAACAAATGTGGCAGAACATGTAATCCAGTGTAAAGTGGTGTAATGTGAAGTGCTATAATGTAGTGTATGTGATGGCAATGCACCTATGCCAACTGCAATTAAAATAAAAAAAGGTGATACACGTGATTATATCAGTTACATACAGAACAGGGTACATAGATGCTTGTCACCTCAGTTTTATTTTAGGGAGAATGACATGCACTGAAACAAAAGGCACTCCATAAGCATGTGTGTGCATAAAATCTTAGGGTTGCAAACTTGAAAAGCCGTTGGCTTTTTTATCCGACAACAATAAAGTATAACCATTTCAGATCCTATAGGAAGCTATACTTTATATAGCTGCTTCTGAGTCTCATTATGGTCTGGCTAAAACAGCATGGAAACCACATTCTAGATACTATTTTACGAATGTGACATTTAATAATCAAGAGAAGAAACTGAGCAAGTTAGATGCATCATGACCAAAGTCCAGCCCAGCTCCGTCAGTGAAACAGTCCTAACTTCTGACGTGAGGCTGTGAAGTAACACATAAAGTGAGTACTGTGATTAAATGAAACCGAAATATCTCCGATTCTAGTGCTTGCATCTTGCACTGGTGACATCATTTGGATGCTAAATCTGCCCAGTAATAACATAGGAGTGCAACCATGGTACTGAGGTCCCACTCCGTGTCACCTCGCACATCAAAAGGTGCTTTAATACATACATAAAGCTACTGACAATAGTTTGCATGAAAACGCTCTTTCTTTGTAGCCTGTGTGATGACAACGCAGCTAATTCAGGCTGATTACACTGTTTAATCTCCTAAATCAAGCTACAGTGTTGCTCAAAAGTTTGTGAACCCTACAGCAATGGTCAGATTTTTAGTATAGAATATGAAAATATCAGTATTAAAAAGTGATACCCCAATTCCCAATACTGACATTCCAAATGATGGACTCAAACAAAAGAAATGGTAAAGCTGTCATTCTTTATTAAAAGTAAGGTGATTTAAGAAAAAAACAGATTTCATGGGTGCAAAAGTATGTGAACCCTTTCAGTTAACAGGATATTGCACCAATAATCTCAACCAAACTGTGTCTGTAATGATTTATCAGTCTGTCCCACATACTTTGGGGGATTTGCACCTCCCCAGATGCTATGTTTGGGTTGGCTTCTTGGGTTGTAGTCTTTTTCAGTGTTCTCCATTTGTAGATGATCTTGCGGTGGAACGATGAAGCTCAAATTTGAGATTATTTTATAGCGTTCCCCCAGACAAATGTGCTGTCACTACCCTCTTCCTGAGGTCCTCTGAGCTCTCTCTTCCTCCCGGCATGGTTGACCTGTATGGGTTCACCTGGGTAAGACTAAAAGTGATCTGGTTTTTATCTCTGTTACAATCAGCGATGTGGAATTTCTTGCCTAAACATTTCACTGGTCCATTTCAGTGGTTATTTAGCCACCAACCTGTCCCACCTGATTCTACTTAAATGTTTGTTCTAAGCAGCGCAGCTCAGGGTTCACTTACTTTTGCACCAACAGAAGTTGTCCAAAAACTCTTTTTAATTTAGTCTTGACTACACAAGTAAATTGACTTTATATACCAACCCCTGCTATTTTATATACAAAATAACGCTTGTGATTCAATAAGGAAAATGATCAAGATGTTCATTAACTTTTGAGCAGCACTGTACACTTCATCCATATCCCCTTCTCCAAAGCTCAAGAGAAACATCCGCTCCACCCGACATGCACAGGCTAAAAGAGATGCCGTGCCACAACCAAAGTACCTGTTTTCCTTTTCATTCCTGTCAGGGACAGATGACCCATTTCAGCGTAGGGGAGAGAGAGGAACAAGATGTGAGGAAAAATTGAAGATAGCAAGAGAGGACATGCAGAGGAGGGAGGACAGCGAAGAGTCACATGATGCAGTGATGTAAATCCTCGCATGCACCCTGACAGAGAGTCAGAGGGGGGTAGCTTGATGCAGTAGCACCAGGGTCAGAATCAGACTAAAGCCATGACCTTGGCTATAAGAGATGAGTTGGCTGTCAATGTTCAACATGCGTTATTGATTATTGATTATATAAGAAGTAAAACAGGATCTGGGACACTGAAAACACATAAATCACTCAGTTTTTAGTACATAAGAACAGCACTATTAATGTGATGAGAAACACTGATGTCATTAAATGATCATGTGCACTAATTTCAAATCATGTGTTAAATTTGAATTCCATCAGAGGCACTGCTAACTTTATAATGAAACTGTCTTTAAATAAACTTAAAAGCATTTCATACAAATGCACACCTCATGTACACCTCATTTATGTACAACACACTTTCTGAATGTTGACATATAATCATTCACAGTTGTACTGCAAACTAATACCACTACCACTATTATATTATATTATATTATATTATATTATATTATATTATATTATATTATATTATATTATATTATATTATATTATATTATATTATAAATAATTATAAGTCATGTTGTTAATGTGTTGTGTACACGTGGCATCCATTGCACTTCTGTCCATCCCTGGGAGTGGGATCCCTCACATGAGTGTCTTCCGGAGGTTTCTGCGTTTTTTTTCCTCTGTTAAAAGGGTTTTTTTTGGCAGTTTTTCCTCGCCCTTGTTGAGGGTGTAGGTCAGAGGTCAGAGGATGTCACACCCTGTACTCTTTGTTAAAGCCCTATGAGGCAAATTGCAATTTGTGAATATGGTGCACTTCTGTCCATCCCTGGGAGTGGGATCCCTCACATGAGTGTCTCCTGGAGGTTTCTGCGTTTTTTTTCCTCTGTTAAAAGGGGTTTTTTTTGGCAATTTTTCCTCGCCCTTGTTGAGGGTGTAGGTCAGAGGATGTCACACCCTGTAGTCTTTGTTAAAGCCCTATGAGGCAAATTGCAATTTGTGAATATGGGCTATACAAATAAAATTTGATTGATTGATTGATTGATAATACTGCAATATAGTCAATAGGGTCAGTAAAATGAGTCAGGTGATTCTTATTATAGAGCATCTACAGTTACACATAAAAGTTGTGCAGTCACTCTCACACAGAGTTAAAACGGATATCTCAAATTTAGAAAGCGAGTTAATCCTCTTTTAAGTTAGAGTGGACAAACAGAGGAAAGGACTCATTCTTCAATAAGAGGAATGATATCATAGAGCTCAGTGGGACCTGGAAAGAGCAGAAGACACTATCACCACCAAGCCACAGCAACACATTGTGCTCCAGATGTACGTATACCATACATGCTTACAGCTCAAGCATATTCTGTATGTTCACTTATTTTAATGAAGCTCCACTGTACAACACCGTATGTCAGTATTTGGCCTGTGTCATCTGATCTCCGGGATTAATACTATTCTCATTTGGTTGCACCACTTGCTACTGACAATACTGCACTTGACACCAACAATAAAATTACTCTTCAAACAGACTGTCTGAGAAATGGCTTTTATCCCCACATAAATAACTAGAAGCTGTTGCATGGAAATGGACGCATTCCTAATCCATTTACCACAAATTCCCAAATTTGTTTCACATTTTAAAATGGCCCTCATATATAGATATAAATAATATAGTTTAGGTGGTGAGGCTTTAGTACAGAGATCAATGATACTTACTGGTAATCAAAGGAACCATCCTGGTCTTTCTGATCCACTGAATCCAAGGGGAGATCTTTTTTGTCACGCACTGAAGAAGTGAAAACAAAAGTAACATATTCAGCATCTTGCTAAGAGCTTTGCTGTTGTCAGGGATACATTTGATACACAAAAAGTCCACATAATGTGAAGTTCCTGAAGAAAGTTAAACTTTATTTACTTGTTTTCTGTCTCTATTTATCAAACTGATTCAAGTATAACCGTGCAATTATTGGAAGTTATTGGAGTTTGCTTTATTTTAGTTGTTTAATATTGGGTCAGTTTTGTAAGGTGCTTCAGTCAGTACTAAAACTCTATGTCTCTGAACTCCTGTCAGCCATTGTTATGTTTCTAATCCTATTTAACTTAGTTCAATACCTGGTGTTAGTTCTCATTCTTAGTAACACACAGCTCAGCACCTACCGAGAGGGCTTGAGAAACCGGTCACAAAGTGGCAACCTAAACATTACAGAAACTGTAAAACAATAACACAACGCTAATTTTTGTTGTTTTAAACCATTTAATTCATCATATTCAGAACAGCAAGACCCAAATATGAATTATATGTCTTCATAATAAGTGACTAAATCCTGTATATCACATCAAATATTCAGTAATCAAGATAACCTATATAAATATGAATGCATACATGAGTTACATATCCAATGTCCAGCCAAACGAATGAAATTTGAGTTTTGACACACACGCACACACACACACACACACACACACACACACACACATTCTATATGTATATATATAAATATAGAGTCAGGCATTACCTGGATACTTGCCCCCACGACTTCTCTTGATGAAGCAGACGATGAGGAGGATCAGTATGATGAGGGCAATGGCACACATTAAGCCAATGAACCAGCCTTGAGTGGCAATGTCTACCTGGTCAATGTAAGCTGGAGACATACACAGATCACATACACAGGGTGGGGCAGATGACAGACAAGGTTAGAAATACAGTGATTCTCTGGATTATAATGAATCAGAGCAAGCACATCAGGTAATATTTCACATCTCACAGCCCCACAGCCCTCAGCACAACTCCACAACTCAGAATCCACGTCACATTATAGTATTTTCCTCAAAGATCATATGCAGAGTGCAATCAAGTTGTACAAAGAGTAGACTGATCGTGGGAGAAGTATGTGGTCTGAAAAACTGGTACAACATGACAGACTGCAAATAGATAATAAACCTTAATTTAAACCAACCCTATATGGAAAAACACTGATGGCGAATGCCAACACATTAGGTGGAGGTGGGCTAGCAACAACTATTATTTTGAATGTTATCATTTTGGACTGAGATCCAACATGTCAGGTAATAAAGCAAAAGAAGCATGTTCAGGTGAACTAAGTTTGACGTGAAATGTAAGCATTTTACACATAAATATCTATTTATTGTATGTCCGAACTGAGCAGTTGCATATTAGAATTTTAACCTAAAACGGTTTAAAATGCATTAGTTGTTTTATGATCAAAATTTTAATTTTCACTGTATATCCATTATTATGTTCGTGCATATGCACAACAACAACAAAAAAGATTTGTACATCTTGTCATGTAAGCGACCCTCATATCAGCATATACTCATCAGGAGAGAACATGACAGCTGTGCAGAAAACCACAAGGGTCTGAGTTTTAAAGTTAGTGGAAGTAAAAGTTCCAATTACTTCCACTAATGAATTGTATCAATACATTTTATAGTGAAAACAAAGTTCAAATGGTGGAAGTGTGTCATTCAAACTGGCTTAACCTTTACCTATGGAGGAACATGCATGATGTTATACTGTAAAAACAAACCAATCAGAACACACCAATCCTTGACTAAATTACAGTGGGTAGTACTACTGACAGACTTGCACACTAAGAGTCGCCCACCTGGCTGGAACCCTGTTTACACTAGTCAGGTGTGGTCTCACCTGTTTTGGTCTTAAAGGTGACATATTTGCTGCTGATGCTGTTGAGCTCATGGGAGTAAACTCTCAGGTGGTATATGGCACCTGCGATCAGATCCGCCACTCTAATGGGGGGCTGCTGATTCACTGGTACAACTTTCATCGCCTTGTCACCTTGGAGACATAAGAAAGGGGCCAATCACACTCCAGGGGGGTGTAGCCATCATTCCACAATGACTGTGCTGTTTAGTCGCTGCATCACAATGTTCTGCAGGAGGGTCTGAGTGATAACTGAGCAGGATAACCATCGTGATATGAGACTAATAACAATGCAGTGCCAGTCCCCATCATAGACCTTCATTCAACTCCTTGTACTTTGATTTAAAGTACAAAATTACTTTTATTGTACTTAATGGCTGAAGTACCATTATTTAAAGTCAGGTTCAGATGAGACATTCAGACACATTCTGCTCTTTTATTGCTCTGAGAGTATATTTAGTCTGAAGGGTATTTCTCTCTAGAGAAATCTCAGCTATATATAAGAGCAAAGGAGCAGAAAAGCTAAAGGCAAAGCCATTATACTTAACAGTCCTGTGAATTAGCAGCTGTGTATCATGTGTAAAGCAGCCAGGATTTAATTTGACCACTGTTTTTTGTCATATCTGGGGCTAAGATGGCAAAGCATTGATCATCTCAAATGATCACAGATCACACAGGAACAAACACCTGCTCTTTTCTAACTTAAAGATGTGGTGGACATGACATTGTCAAGCTATGAGCATGGCTCTGAGGCATTGTGACAGAAGAAGGCAGCGCGCGGTGGGGATGTGCATAATGCAGTTAGCCTTTTGACAACTTTCTTTCAACAGCTCTCATTCCAAAGCAATGGCATTCGTTACCAGTCCTAAAACCAGCCAAACAAAATGTCATCTGCAGAAACAACACTAACATGCCAGTTCATTTTTAAAAAACTTTGTCAGGGAAGTGCTATGAGAATGGCCAAGGATAATATTTAATACTCTGAGTGTCTTTATGTTTTCAGGTTATTGCAGAAAAGATTTCTGTATAGTGGCCCTGGAAGCTCAATGCACTGCAAACTTTAGAAAATATGCAAAATGACTCAGCACAGGTAAATTAGGAAGACCGAATACAGAGACCCACTGCAAACACATAGGACACAAACAAATAGACAACCGTGCTGCAAGTAGCAGTAGAAAGTGTTTGGAAATTGGAAACATTGCTCACCTTTGTGTGTTCCAGTGTATTTCTGGATTTTGTTATGTTGCGGGTATGGGTACACCATGGTAGTATTGTAAATCTTTTAAGTGCCTGTGTGGTCATACTAATTAAGATGTGTATTGTCTTAAGAGTTCACCGCATTGAGCTCTGAGGATACCAAACACCAACATCCTTCAAGCAAACGTGAAAAACTGCATTCTGTGATCAGACTGACCTGCTGATCTGCTGTATACCTACAGCTGTAGGAATACGGCTGTATTCCTACAGCTGTATTCCTACAGCAGAACTTCCAAGGCAAAGTTGTCATGCAGTAATTAAGCCCACTCGCCTCTTTTGGCCCAATGACTATCATTTGATTGGTGTTAAGCTACAGACGGAACTGCCTACAGATGTACAAAATGAAAAGCCTTCAGGGAATGGAGACTGTGCCTGCTGAGATGCTGGAAGGATTTGAGAGATGGGATGAGAGTTTCACTGATATACTGTTTATGACATAACTTTTGATAAAGATGGTATGCAATGAACGTAAAGAACATGCATTTACTTTTCGATAGGATTATTACTATCTATCTATTACTTTTAGATAGAATATATGGTGTATTTAAAGTATACTTAAATTACTATACTATAAATTGGCGTATAGAATATAACAAAACATAATTATATTGAAGTTGTTTCAAATAGCAGGTTGTCTCTTTCTCTCTTTCCAAAAATGTACAGTAAGTATTATTTTCTGCTATTATTAAGGGATGAAATGACTGACTAATATTAAGTTTGGGGATATAAAATTTATAAGCCTTTATCAGTCAAAAATTGAAATAGAAAAAAGAAACACTACTTCCGGGGTCTTCCACACGCTTTTTTGTATGACATAAATTAATAATTTCAAAATGACTTTGTGAGACTGGGCTCAGAAGAATAAAGGGATGCTGATTAGGGGTGGGGCGGGGTCAAGGGGCGTTCTGATACACCTCCTTAGAATCAGAGCTTTCGGACTTGACCTTCAAGAAAAGGATGTAGGTGACAGAGGTTGAGACCATTAGATCATTCTCATCCACCCACTCATCCCACCAAACTGTTTTCTGTTCACATTCCGACATCAGTAAGAATTTAAGCTACCGCCATTAAAAAACAGCCTCCATGTATTCTTCCTGTAAGCAAAGGTCATAGGTCATTACATTCCGGTGATTCAATCTCAGTGGGGATAGGACGGATAATGTGTTTTATTGTAAGCAGTCTCCAAGGGTGGTCAAAAGTCATTCCAAAGCAAACGCAAGTGATTGTGGAAGCATATAAGTGTCATTGTTTCAACAGTTCAGAGAAAGCAGCCCCAAACAGCCAAATGCCGCACAACACTGGTCAAACAAGAGCCATTCAAAGCCAGGCAGCGATTGTGATGGTGGACTGTGCTGGAAGTAAATGGTAGTGACATGATGATGATGATATACATTTTAAAACACAAGAAGAAGACCAAAAACAGATATAAGACAACGAGAGAGAGAGAGAGAGAGAGAGAGAGAGAGAGAGAGAGAGAGGGAGAGAGAGAGAGAGGACACAGTAGGTAGTGCCTTCTGCCAAGATCAAATCCAATAGTACTAAACTAAAGTCAGTCCTGTCCTGTTCTGCCTATTCCTTTATCTGTTTTTATCCTTATGTTTTAGTCCTGCTTTCATTTCTTACTATACTTCTCTTTCTCTCTCTCTCTCCAGGAAATTAAGTGTCGCATTTGTGATAAAAATGTCTGCTGCTTCTGAAATGCTGAATTTGTACAGATTTATAGATATAGTTTGCCTGCTCACTAAAAAAACGCCCCCCGGTCTGTTCCTACTCATCTTGTAACGCCACTGATATCCATCTCACTGCTCTGGGTCTTTTGGGGTTTTTTCTCACTAATAATTGAGCTCCGATCAAGTTTTATGTTTTAATAGATCAAGATGGGCTCCGTCTGGTTTCTTACTGTCCAGTGTGAACTCTAGCACAAACTCGCTGCTGCCGGCCGGGAAGTTGTGCCTCCAGCTGACGTTGGCGTAGTTACTGTTAGGCTCCACCGTCAGATTCCAGATCTCCCGCCCACGGACCTCTAAACATGCAAGATCAGGGGTATAGGGTTAAAGGTCAGAGAGGTACAGTTATAGCAGCCACACAGAGGACTCCTTTTAGACCTATGGTGCTGCCATGAATGAGGCCTTCAGCCAAAAAAATTTAATTCCACAGATTTCAGTTCTTGCAATGTTTACATTTGGTTTCAACCAAAAGCTAATTCAATAAAAAATATGGGAAAGTGGTGCGCTGCAATAGGCAGCTCCCATTACTACAAAGTATTGGGAGTATTTATTAAATGAAAAACTAAGTTTAGGTTCTCACTTCCTGACCAGGGGGGGCAATTGCTGGCTACATTCCAATATTCTGAAGTGATTTCCTGCTTTCTGCACAGCAGGCACGGTACAGTTTATCAGAATGCAGCTCTAATTTAAAGCCCTGCTTTGTCAGATGGGAGAAGGAACTGGGGCGCCCCGATACCAACCCAATACTGATATCGGTCTACAGTACTTCGCAAAAATACTGCACCCGATACCACTTGACTGCCGTGTGACATCATTAGCTCTCTTCCTCTGTACAAGACCAAACACTTCACAGAGTTGAAGGAGTTTGCTGCTGTTAGTAGCAGTGTAACACAACCAACTTTACGGCACACACTGGAGAAACGAGACAAAATGGCACCAGACAACCCAAAAGACAGTAAAAATAACTAAAGCTCTTACCCAGGACATTGCCCTTGATATTCTTGGTATCAGTACTCGGTAATCAAGTACTCAAACTTAGGTACTCATAGTACTCATACTCTGTATGGAAAAAAGGTATCGGGACACCCCTAAGAAGGAATATGCCAGAATTAAAATTGGTTAAAGGGAAACTGAAATACTGCACAGAGGGTAAAAAAACACAAAGAGGCCACAACATGTACCCAACACGTTCTGATCTGTACGCCTGGTGACCAGCACCGTAGGAGTGGTGGTAGTGATCGCCTCAGTTGCAGTGGTGGTAGTATAAGGAGAAGTAGGAGCAGAAGTTGTAGTTGTAGAAGTGGTAGAAGTTGAGGGACTAATGGTTGTAGGAGCGATGGTAGTAGGAGGAAGAGAAGCAAGAGGAGTAGGAGTGAAAGGTGAGGCCACAGAGACATCTGTAAGCTCAACTACAAGGAAAGAGGTCGGAGAGAGCACAGGGTTAGACAAAGTCACAGGATCATCGAACGGACAGACCAACACACTTACACATAAAGAAGAAAATCAGCAAAGCCTGAGTTGAAACACATGGAGTAATTCCCCACAAGTAGCAATAAGAACCATGCACAACACACACCTGTCTGAAGCCACCACCAGTCAGTAAATGATTACACGTCACCTCCTCTGGCATACACACACATACTGCATCATCAATGTTCTGCTTACAGTACATTTACATGCCATCGCCAACAAGTGGAAAAAGGCTGGTACTACGTACTAGTATCACAGCATTGCATGGAAGAGAATTTAAATAACTAGTACCTAATTTTGATGATAGTTACATTCGGAAAAAAGTACAGACTCTCTCTCTTTTTATTTCATTTCATTTTCTTTTCATTCATGGGGCACTTCATGGGTTGTACACAAAGTAATATTTAATCTGTGAAAACAGTCTCTCACCAAGCCATGGGAAATTGCCTGCATTTTCTAGTCATTTCTAAAGTACGAGAGAATGTTCCCTAATTATATCATCAAGTGTTACTTCAGTGATGATAATGTCATCAGGAATGACCTCAGCTTGGACTTTAAGAGAACAGTTGTAGTACAAGCACCTCACTTAATTATGTGTCTCTTTTAGTATTGTCCCTCTCTCTGTAAAGCTACTTAAGCTTTTTTCTAAAGCACTTTATAGAATTCCCTTTACAGAACCCACACACCAGTGAGAGAAAAAAAACAGCACATTACAAAGGTCAGCTACAACATTAAGATGGTAATTGGGTTTGGTGTTGTGGCAGATAAGTGGGGATTTGTGTTCTGTTTCTGTTTTGAAATGTGATTTTAAACACATTTTGGCGTTTAATGTTATGGCTGATGGGTGCACACATAAACAATTTGTTTCAATGACTGTATGTCATTAGTATGAATCAAAGAGTTTTACAGTTTTTCTCCATTGGTTTGGCTCATTTTGTGAAACAGAAATTACATTCTCAAAATAACATGGATAAACCTTCAAACCACTTGGCAGTTGTTCACAACAGAACTGAATTTCTCATTCATTTCATCAAATTGTCTCAATGTCTCAGGACATCTTTGCAAATGATTAAGTACAGGGGGTCCTCAAGTTACGACGGAGATCCGTTCCTGAGAATGTGTCGTAACCGAATTTCGACGTATTTGGAACATACATTCATTGTGCCATTGTGCATACATTGTGCCACCATATGTCCCTATAACACCACGCTAAAATAAGAGTTTATTATGGTGAATTGCCTTTTTTGTCCCTCTTGACACACCGTAGGGGTTGATATCACGAGTGTAATGAGCATTTCCTTTAGATTTCTGTTATCAACTGTGTAGACCCTGTGTTGTGAATAAACCTACAGTATTGCCACAATCCCGAACGAATCTGTGTCCGTGTGCATCTCCTTACCGGCTGCCGCTGCCCCCCCCCCCCCCCCCCCCCCCCCCCCCCCCCCCCCC
>JAFBJQ010001712.1:94998-114675 GCA_016785345.1 Trinectes maculatus
TCATGTGTGCCACGCCTTTCTGTCCACACACAGGCTCAGACAAAGAGGACAAACTCAGGGTTAGTTGGATAAAACCTGCCAGCGAGCAGGTTATGTTTACAGAGTATGTTGCCGCGGTAACTGACTCAGAGTCCAGCTGAACCGGCTTCGTGAAACCGAAAACCCAGAGTTTCCGCTGACGCTGAGTCAACTAACTCAGAGTTTTCACTAAACCTGCTTCCTGAAACAGGGCCCTGGAGATAGCTACAGGTGTCCATTTATAAATAAAGTCTGCAGGAATATTTTCTTTCAGTGCATACTGTTATGTTCCTGTGTTTTTCGGCCATGTGTTTTTGCTTTGTTACGGTTGTTTTTTGGTTTGTTGTTGTTCTCTTCTGTTCCCCTCCTCCCTCCTTTCTGTTGTCCATCCTCAGGGCGTGTGTTGTGGCCAGAGGCGGAGCCGTGTTCTCCTGGGAGCAGTTGACGAGACACACCTGTTCTGAATTTGGTGATCAGTCTGCTTCTTAAGCAGCGTTTGGTCTTCACTTCGTTGCTGGATTATTCCGCTACAGAAGGTATTTTTGTCTCACCAAGCTAAGCGCTGCGTTGTCTAAATTCTGGATCCTCATGTTCTTTATTTCTTTTTCCTTAGTCACCAGTCTTGTCAGCTGCTACCAGGACCAGCTCTGCCTCCTTGATTTTTTTGGACACCTTGTCTTGTTCTTTGGCTCGCTCTACAGTTCGAGGACTTAGAGTCGTTTTTTGTGCGGGACTGTTTGTAAATAAACTATTTATTTTGTTTACCTTGAATCCAGCTTGCTTTTGTGGAAATCTACTCTGCACAACCCTGACAGGCTACGACTGACAGGTGGATATGAGGGATATTTCAATGGTCAATGCTCTGCCATAGTGACAAAACATCTAAACATTTTGACTTGCAGTGCTTATACAATGCCAAAGGGACGATGCATTTGGGGGCACTGACTTTTTGTTTGGGAAAGAAATTTAGTTTTGAAAAATGAGTGAACAGTTTTGGGAGAGATATGAGCTTTTGCAAGTGAGCTAATGTGTTGTGCTGAACTGTTAGACTGTTTT
This sequence comes from Trinectes maculatus, assembly GCA_016785345.1. Taxonomy (NCBI): domain Eukaryota; kingdom Metazoa; phylum Chordata; class Actinopteri; order Pleuronectiformes; family Achiridae; genus Trinectes; species Trinectes maculatus. The sequence goes on from JAFBJQ010001712.1 coordinate 96,073, forward strand.
GTCAAATGATCTTAGAGTTTTGAGAATGTAATTTCTGTTTCATGACAGAAAAACTGTAAGAAACAGAATGTCTGTGTCCTCAGTCATCCAAGAGATGGTATCTTTAGGAGGAGTTTCTAGTAGGCATCTGAACCTGCTTGTGTTTCAAAAAGACCCTTCCTTAGTTCTAACTAGCAGATGGAAGGTATCAGGTATTTAATGTCTCAGGTTGTTTACCTGACAAAAGAATCATTCTGTAAAACAAGCATGTTGTGATACAAAATGTTGTACACTCATACTATACCTTGAAGTTGAGGGTATCTTCAGCCAGTAAACGGTTCAACAATGGATGCCCAACCCCAAATATCTCCCTTACACAACATGCATATATCTAGAGGCTGGATGTTGCCCACAAATCACTGAGTGATAGAAAAATGCAGCTGGGCAACATGATGGAAAGATCAGCATGTCAGAAGCCTTTGTGAGGTAGTTACATGCTACCTTACCTGTCATTTCCAGTATGTTCTGACTCAGTGAACAAGCAAAGGATAAAGATGGTAGAATGACCTCACTCTTGAAAAAGCTCACAGGCAAGACATTCAAGGCAGTGAGCATGCAAGCAAGCGGAATCCCGAGGGAGTTTTGTTTGTCGTCCACAGTCCACTCATTTATCAACAGTTTTCTTAATTTTCACTCAAATGTGCATCTCTTTCTCTCTTTCCCATCAGCCACTAGTTTTAATAGTGGCTGATCGATGTACGTATATCCTGCCTAACCTACAGCTTTCAAAGCCACTTATGACCTGAGCATGCAGAGTAGACTTATGCAATACCTGACAGCACACATATGCAGACAAAAAAAACTGAAAGTTAACACAAAGAGGAAAAATTAAGACATGAGGAGAAGAGGATGGACAGACAAAATGAAAGAAAGCCCAATACTGCAATACTGCAAACAGCAGTTCAGTCCAAGAGCAAAAAAAAACAAACTGTTCATTTTATAGTAATGAAGACACTGCTTAAGGGTAGGTAACTTGTAACGGGCAGTAACCATTTTGTTTAATACTAACTTTAATAATATAAGTGTAAAATATGTTATGTAAGTTTACTATATCAAAAGTAATGTAGTACCTTTTAATTCTAACCTCATTTATGTGGGCTTTTTTGTGTACTTCACAATCTTCAGAGGAGAATGAATCTGTCGACAAACATCTGTTCCCTGAAATCATTTTACACTATACAAGACAGCTTCTGACAACGAATGAAATAAGTTCCCAATAAAACTCAGAATAGAATTCAAATTCTTTTTCTTTACCTTTAAAACCATTGAGGACCAAGCCCAATTCTAAATGAAAGCACTCATCAACTAATGGTACCTTACTATCCTAGAATGCTCTCTAAATTTCTTTACTGGGCAACACGAGGGGGACTGAAGTTGGACTGCACTGCTGCTCAGTGTTGGGCGGGAAGACAGAGAGACAGAAGATTAGGGTGGATGAAAGGCAGTGGACAGTCTGTGCTTCTCATTCCATATTACCTAGACCTGTAGTATCAGTAAAGTTTTCTGCCAAGAAGAAGAAGAAGAAGAAGAGAGACAGGGAAGAATGCAGACATGTAAGCCAGACAGAGAGGAAAAACAATAAGGTCTGACAGGTCAGTTCATCACAATCTCTTACTGAACACTAACGTGGTGTAACCACTGATAGATTTTACCAACCAGTCTGTGTCAAAAGGTTTCATCTGTACCATACCATATGTCCACTGAAAAATCAACACTCAACAACCCACTATGACAATCTTATTTCTTTGCAAATGGTATTATTATATTATTCAGGTTTTTTGCCTTTTTTTCCGGTGGAATATATGTTCCTTAATTGAGATAACACATTTCATATAGTTACTGATAGATAGATAGATAGATAGATAGATAGATAGATAGATAGATAGATAGATAGATAGATAGATAGATAGATAGATAGAGTTCTGTTGTGTTATTTTCTTAATTTCATTCATCTGATAAAATATGGTAATTTCATAGAAGCTACTTTAATTAGTGTTTACATAACACTACTTATTTTTCACTTGAACACAGATATGAATAAAGGGAACATTTTCTCTATGCTGATGTATGATGTGACATACTCCGGTATATTTCTGTGACACTGTGTACTTATCAATGTGTGTAATGGCAATTCAACATGAAGCGTACTGAAAGGTGAATCAATTCACAGAGCAACATTTAAGAACCAGTACATCATGGTGCATATTTAGTTGCTTGGACAGATTTCCTGCATTTAAGCTTTAGTTCTCCACAATGAGGAGAACATTTCTCTGCACGCAAACCAACTATGACACGGTTAATTGTGTGACAAACAACCCGATTCATACATCCACAGTCAAAAGTCAAATTAAATTTAATGTGAAAAAATAAACAAAACTGTTGCTCAGTATGATGCACTTTGGTTTTCTAACTTGGATTTCAATCAACATACTTGATTGATTGAATGATTATGTTATGTAAATGGGGGGAAAAAATTCCGAGGTAACAAACCACAAACCACTGTGTGTGTGTGTGCAGCTGTGATTGTGTGTGCATACTGTCCATCTGTAGAACACTTTCTCTTCTTTTCCCATTTGGTACCCTAATAGACAGAGACCTGTATTTTCAAACGTGCTACAGTCTCTCACACTTTCCATATCTCAATTTTCACAAACACTTGCACACACAGCTTTTAGCGCTTTTGCAAAACCAGACATACATTTTTTATCAAAGCAATCTAATTGCCAAGTAGGGCTTCCACTGACGCATATAATAGAGTAAAACTGAGATCTTAGTATGCCCCCGCTTCTCCACTCATTGTGTGGCCCTCAGCACCAAACCCAGTGCTTTATACAGAATATAAAAAACGTAATAATACTTCATAAACATATATGTGCTTTAGTAAAAAATAAAACATTGGATGTCAAAAGAAATTACATTGTGTGTGACCATGTTGATATTAAATAAAATATGTATGTGTATGTGTGTATATACGATATGCATACATTTTCAAATGAATGATTCAAATATTATAGGAGATGGAGACTGATTTAAAGACAAATGCTGAATGACTCACCCTCATTGGAGAAGTGTGGGGACTCCTCAGCATAGACCTCCCCTGCTCCCACCTGTGTGAGTGCTGACAGGAAGAATTTGTAGCGGGTAGATCGGTCTGGCAGACGCAGGGTGAAGTCTGTTGCATTGGGAAGAAATGTCTCCAGCAGCTGGCGACCCACCCTAGAGCCATTGACTATACATACACAGACATACACATGCAGCTGAATGTATGAATGTATATATATTTGGAATTTAATAAATCAGAGCAACTTACCTGTTTGATACCTAAGCTGGTATCCAATCACAATGCCATTTGGCTCCAGAGGTTTGTCCCATTCCAAATAGAGAGTGTCAAAACTCCTCCGGTTGATCCGGAAGGATCTAGGAGCATCAGGAACTATACAAATACAGACACAGGCACATATTAACAAATAGGTGAAGAAAAGAAACAGGAGGCTTTCTAATGCAGAGCCAACTATAGTCACAAAATCCATATTTATATAGACAATTTGCTAAAATATCACCCAAACATCGCTGCTTTTTGCCCTACAAGAAATTAAGCAAATATTACTTGTGTCCTGGTGCTGTTAACAACCTCCAGGTGCATCAGAGATTTTTTTTGGTTCTGAAAAATACAGTAAGTAATTCAAACACCTCACCTCCCTCTTTCGTAGTGAATTCAACTGTGTTGCTAGGTGGACCCTCATAGCGGCTGTTGGCTACGACCATAAACATCTTATACTTGGAATATGGCACCAGGTCTGTGAGGATGCCAGAAGGCTCAGACGTGGTGCTATAAAACCCTTTGGTCTTCTTTTCCTTACTGCTCGTCAGACCCGGAAGCAGACTCGATTCACGCCAGTAATACAACTTGGAGAAACAAAGAAAATAGCGATTCAAGGCTGAGAAGTGAAAAGGAGAGTTTTGAGATAAACAAGTTGCAACTTTTTTTTTCTCATAACAAAATGCAGCTAGTCTCACTCTGTATTCTTTGAAGTCTCCCAGGATGGTGTTTGGGTCAACAGACTTCCAATGAATATTGGCTTTGGTGCTGTCAACCTTTAACACCCGTAAGTCAGTGGGGGCTTGGGATGGATCTGAACACAAAGGAACACAGCGTGTGAAATCACAAACTGTGGGATTTCTTTCTTCAGGAGTAAGAAAGATACTTCAGGTTCTTTGAAGTCATTGCACAAATACAGGCGTCAGGAGTCAAACAATTCACTGATGAAATTGTGAGGATCGATCCTTAAATCATCAGTCGAAAATGTTAGATCTGCTACCAATTGCCCATTTATCAACTCAAACACATGAAATCCAGTATCTACTCACTGTCCTCTCCGGAATATCCAATGACCATATTCGACTCAGGTCCTGATCCAAACTCATTTTTGGCCTGGATTTTGATTTCATAAGCCACATAGGTTTCAGTGTTGTGGACGATATGTTTGGACCCCTGTGTGGTCACATTGCTCCACTCTTCCTCCACGTCCTTCCTTTTCCACCACACAATGTATTGTAGGTTTGGACCATGTCTCTCCATGTCTAGCAGAGGCTGTAGAAAAAAACACAAGAAAAAAGCTCTCAACTAAGTCTAAAGGCAGATGTAATGCTGCTATGAATACAACAAATAATATGTTACAGGTGAGCAATATTGCCAACATAATTATAGTTAGCTAATTAAACATAAATATTGAATAGCATTAATTATTTAGACTTGCAAAGAGTCACAATCAATTTCACTGAGAGGACATGTAACCTTTCTGTTCACAGTTTCAAAGCACAATGAGATGCTGTGCTGTCATATCACACTCACAGAACAGTCCTTCAAAGTTAAAAACTACACATCAAATATATGTGTGTGTGTTCATTCGGCAGAACCGGGGGTGGGTTCATTCGGTGAGCCGTGGACAGTCGGCGAGGGCCTCTGGCCGGGCACGGCTCACTCAGCTGTCCGTGGACGTTCCATGGGACTTTTTCCACGGAGGGGCTTTCCACTCCGCGTTGCCGGCTGTCGCCCAGCTTCCCATCCATCCCCACCCATGATGCATTTCGAATAGTTCGTTTGGACCCAAGTTGGTCCAGACTTGCGTTCTCACCAGAGGGACCGCACCAGAGGTCGGCTTTTGGTGCGCAGTGTTTTAGTGCACACCCGAGTGCAACTGACACTTTCACACCAACAAAAACAAACCTAACTAAGAGCTTTTGGTACAGATGGACTGTTTGGTGCACACCGACCGCTGTTGGTGTGAAAGCACCCTAAGTCTTACCTCCCATGTGATCTCCATGTTGTCCTTCTTTGAGCCCCATCCTCGCAGATTCTTTGGAATGGCATCTGGGGCTTGATTAACATAAAATAAACATAATTTCAATTTTATAGGTTAACATGCATCAAGGTTTTTGATGAACAAGGTCATATGTCATTGTACATGATTAGAAGGCATATACAGTACATATGTTACTACTAAAGTACATATGTTACAGCTAAAGTATGGAAAAAAACAGCTTCAATTCACATAAATTATTCTCTAGTCTTTAAACACACAGCTGAGCCTCGATGTATGTGTGGTGCCTCTCACCAGCTCCGCTGGTCTTGTATCGGGGTGATGGGCGGCTCGGCCGACTCTGGCCCACTGAGTTGATGGCAATAACCCTGAACTGGTAGTTGACAAAGGGGGTGAGTTGCAAGATGACAGAGTTGAGGTCCCCCGGATAAGTGGTAAGGTTCTGCCACCTGCCTGGCTCCCAGGAGTCCTCCTCAAACTGGACTAAGAATTCTGCAGAGACACATCCGGCTTTAGGAAAAGGGAGGTGTAACTGTTGGAACACTTGAGTGGGATCACAAGTCAGATCTCCATGTTGCCCCCTGCACCTCTGGTTTCAAGTATTCTTAAACCACGTCATTTCGCCCTTTTGTCCCATCATAGATTTGTTTCACGGCCATATTACTTTATAATGTGATCTATGATTTTACATATGTGCAGTTTTCTTTTGGTGATTAGTATTTTTCTATTCCAGGGTCCTTAGATCAACATGATTTATCTTAACTTGATCTGAGGCAAACCTAGTCTTTTTCACTCATCAGCATCACTGCTTACATACAAAAACATACCTCAGACCATGCCTGAAATAAAACTCAAAGAAAAGGCAGTTTCATCTTTTCTGACTGTCCAACAGCCAAGAGTGAAAGAGCACTGTGAATGAGAGGAGTGTGTGTAGGCTGACCTGTGATGGGGCTCCTGTTGTCATTTCCTGGGATCCAGGTGAGGCGAACGCTGCGCGCTGCTGGGTCAGACAAATCCAGATCCATAGGAGGGTCAGGGCGGTCTGTGGAGAAAGAGCTGACCTTAGACATCATAAAAACGACAAGTAAAACGACATCATGCAAAATACAATGCTGCACAGGCTAATTTACTGTCACTTCAAAACATAATTGTCTCCATCTTCCATCTTTCCATTTCACTGGGAATATTTCAGAAAACTGAAATAAATGTACTGAACGGTGAAATAAGGAAGCACAACTGACTTAATATGAGATTAAATGATTTGATGTGCATAAAGAAATGTGTTCTGTATGACAACAATCTCCACACAAAACATACAGATTAAACTATTTAAAAAATATTATTTTCTAACCGTTGTTAGTATGATTATTTTAATTTTACAAAGGTACAAGTTAAGACAGTTAATGATGAAAGAGTTACACTATAAGCAAAGTTATAAAAACAGGAGGGAAAGAAAAGACACAGATTTCCACCTGAGGCATGTGTTACCTGGAGGTAAGGCACTAGAGACTGTGGGGTTGAGAGAGGCTTCCTCTGTGGGGACAGGGTCAAGGACCAGTAAGTATGTATAAGAGTTAGAGTTTGCAGGTTAGTCTAAGAGCCAGTAAACAGCAAGGGAGCACAAATATGATCATGCTATTGATATATTATAGCACAATTTTTTCAGAAAATGTGAGCTGACTCAAATTAAGGGTCATGCAGGAGGATCAGAGTCTCGTGTATAGCTTCAGTGTGGCACTTTAGTACACAGCATGCAATATTCCCATGCACTCTAGCAAACTGTTCACTGAGTCAGAGGAAGGAAGTTGCCTTTAAGATAGATAAGTATATATATAAAGCTGCGGAAAATCAACACATGCATTATTTCCATTTGAGGGCTGCAAAATAGTGTGAAGAAGAGTCATTCTTAATTAGAAAGTCATTCTAAATAGGAAAATCTAAAATTTTAACACCCAGATTTACTACAAAAACTGTGTCATTTGTGCTCCAGACATAACAAAGTTATGCAATATATTTAATTGTGGCTAAGAAATAGTTGTTTTCTTTTCGTCTCATCCATTACACCTAAATTCAAAATACTACTGAATAGATTTTTAAATGGGAGTTGTTTTTTTACATTTACCTTTAAAAGTGACACCAATATGATGGGTAATACCTTGAAGCACACAGCCTTCCAAATAATGTATATTAATTTTTTTTGAATGAACGCTAGCCCTGAACCCAGTGTTCATCGTGTATTAGTGTATAGTGAGTATAATATTAGTGCGTTTTATTGGTCCGTATTCCACTCTAATGTTGATAGTTAAAGTGAGGGACACTAGTACCTAAAACAGTCAAGCGGGCAGAGGCCGAGTCCTGGTCGATCTCGGATTTAACCGAGCAGGTGTATGTTCCTTCATCACCCTCATTAACATTGGAAATGGTCAGTGACTCTTCATCCTTCCTCAGCCTTAGAGACACATACAGAAAAAGGATTGAAAGTTACTGTAGCACGTACACAGGCATACAATATACATATCATTGATTCACCCAGTTTAAAACAAAGTGTATAAAAAAAATATCTTATAACTTGGCTTTATAACTGTTTGACAAGGAACACTGAAAAAGAGATCAGTATGTGTGGTGTACTCCATAAAGACACAAAAATTCACTGTATTTAGATGACAGATACTGAAAGACTACTTCTCAGTTTGGAACGATTGTTAGATTTTGAAGATTTCTAGTTATAAATTAATATTGTATGTGAGCAAAGATTATAAAACAAAATAGAGATAAAATAAATCTTTGAGTATTTGTGTATAATAACTGGAGTTTGACACGTCTGTGGTGTTTTGACCTTTCCGATATATGTGAGGAGTTCATTAAGAGTGAAGAACGAGTTTCAGTTGAGTCAATCTTGAAGTCCCATTACCTCCATCCAAGATAAAGAAACTTGTCATTCTTGGTCCAGGTCACAGTGACAGGCAGAGTGGGATCAGACTTCACCTTACAGTTGAAACGAACAGTGGAGCCCCTGACAGCTGACTCGTGCTCAGGGGCTCTGACTATACGAGTTGGCTCTGAGTTGGGGGATGCAGAAAAAATCACACACACAAACACATGGACACAAACACAAAAACAGCCACACACATTATAAGCAGAAGGCGAAAATGTGTCAGATAATTGACTTCACAGAGCTCAAGCCAACAAAGGCCTTTCAAAATACAGCTCATTTTTTAGTTTCAGTACCTTGAATGCTAGGATGGATATTGTGATTTTTGTTTCCAAATGTTAGTACAGTGAACCCTCGCTATAACGCGGTTCACCTTTCGCGCCTTCGCTGTTTCACAGATTTTTTTATGCTTTTTTTTACAGTGTATGAACGTGCATTGTGTTCTGCATCCTGATCAGCTAAGGGACTGTAGGCCAATGTAAATCAATCTCCTCCGTGCCTCGTCTCTGTCCAGTACAGAATGCCTTCGGCTTGGCAAATTTACACGTTTGCATATTATCTCCACAACAAAACCCACAATGTTGACGAAAGACACCTGCACCATGGCCTTCAGTAGAAAAAGATGCTACAGCGGAGCGGAGTCAGCACGAAGAGGCACAGTCAGAGGAACTGTGAAATACGCGTCAGTCACAATGTGTCCAACCGCGTAGGTTGATTATTAAAATGATTATTTTACAGTACAGGGGGTCCTCGAGTTACGTCGGTCGCGAATTACGTCGTTTTCGTAGTTACGACACATCTCCCGAACGAGTTGCTGAGCGCTCGCTCTGTCTCTCAGCGCTGCAGAGAGACAGAGAGACGTGCTGCAGAGCCTGCCGGCACCTCCACAGCTGTGTTTACTTATGTGAAATGGCAGGCCGGCCGGCCGGCGGGGGAAGGGAAGGGGGGGCGGAAATGCTCATTACACTCGTGATCTCAACCCCTACGGTGTGACAAGAGGGACAAGAGGGACAAAAGGCAATTCACCATAATAAACTCTTATTTTAGCGTGGCGTTATAGCGACATCTGGTGGCACAATGTATGCACAATGACACAATGAATGTATGGTCCGATTTACGTCGAAATTCGCTTACGACACATTCTCAGGAACGGATCTCCGACGTAACTCGAGGACCCCCTGTATTTCTAAAAACTATCATAGTTATTTGTTAGAAAACGCTTCTATTTTTATTTCTTAAACAAATGCTTGGGCCTGAAAACAGGTTTTGATCTTTGGTTTCGTTCTATAGTCCTGTATAATAATTGTGAAAAAATAAAGCTGACTACTTCGCGGATTTCGGCTATCACGGGTTCTTTTTGGAACGTAATCCCCGCGATAAACGAGGGTTCACTGTACCTACAAGATGAGGCATTTTAATAAAAGGCACCAGACACTTGAAATCATCAAACACTGCAAGCTTTTTGGCACAAGGTGGGAAAATTATGACCTTTTAGAACAGTATCACCTTTCAGATTCAGTACTGCTGAGGATGTAGCAATGAGTAATGACTGACCTTTGACCTCCAGGCGAACCTGGTTCTCGGCTGTGCCCAGGATGCTACTGGCAACACAGGTGTACGTGCCCTCATCCTCTGCTCGAGCCTTTTTGATCTCCAGTGTGCCATTAATGTAAACACGGTACTGACCACCATCAAGCCCACTGCCCTGTCCATTCTTAAACCTTCACACGGAGAAAACATAAGCACAAAATTTGAAGCGATTGATGAGTTTATTCACCTGGAACTGTTTGTCTCGGATAATACCGAATAAATCTAAATCAGAAATACTCACCAGCGTAGCTCTGGCAGAGGAGAACCAAAGAATGGACAATCCAGAAAGGTGCGGTTGTTCTCAGTGACTTTAATCAGCTGGTTTTTAGGGCCCAGCATTCTGGGAGGCATGTCTGCAGGGGAGGGACAGTGGATTACATCCTTTGCATCACTCAGACTTCCCATGCAAACACTCCGTGACACACACAGACTGTTTACATGTGAAATCTGAGTGATGTAAAATTCAAAGGCGGTTATTCAAATAGCTAAACATTTAGAATATGCTTACGTGCTCACAAGCCTAAAATATTGTTGTTTTTAAATTAGTTTTAGGGCTTGATGATTATGCAGATGATTCCCCCGCACACACTTGACCCCCCCACACACACACACACACACACGCACACACACACACACACAGACTCACCTAGAACACTAACAAAAGCATTGGCCAACAGATAACCATGCTGATTGGAGGCATTGCACTGATAGACAGCACTACTTCCCATCTGCACCGTGCGAAAGATTATTGTGTCACCAAACAGCTGTCTGCTCGGGTTTTGGGGAGAGCCTGGGGTTGAATGAACTGGAAGAACATAGTGGCAGAAAAGGTTATGATAAAAGTGAAGAAACGCCTCAGCTTTAGGACTGTAAAAAAACAACAAAATATAAGACAGGTTGAATGATAAAACAATAATACTGAGTTAGCTCAGTCCATCAGTATTGATAGGTTTTTAAGTGACTCCATCTAAAACATACTAAACAGGCAGGGAACAAGAATTGCTCTACTATGATACAGATAAAAAAGACCCAAATTTTTATACATGCAGGGATGTGTGGCACAAACAAATTCATATCCAAACAGTAAATGTTGGTCTACCAACACTTACCCTGAAGCTGTGCTGCATTATCACTTGTGCCCTTGAGAAATGAAGTAGGCTATACCACAAAAATGAGTTAAGTGCACTACAGTATGTATTAAAGGCAAGCGTATCTTCTTACATCGCACGCATTTCTAGGTGGGATTTGTGGGATGGTCTACTTAACTTCTCAAGGGTGCAATTGTTTGTAAATGGGGAGGGAAAACCCATCTATAGAGGTGAGTGGTATAGTGAAGACATATTGATTGCTCGCTGGATGACAGGCAGAAGTAAAGGTCACTTCTTTCAAAGGTAATGTGAAACAGTTCTTTGCCAGTGGTGGTTTCTGTTACGTTAGGTAGTTCTTATGATATAGATGTACGTTGAATTGATTATGCTTTCTAATATACAGATACTGATTTGTTATGTAATAAACAAAGGGATGAATAACAGTTTATGAAATTAGATATTATTATTATCAACAAACATTAGGTGCTTTTCAACCAGGGTCAGCTCAGTATGGTACGGTACAATACGGCACTACTCTACACGGTACGCTTGGTTTTCTATTATAATGGAGTAGTGTGGCTACGTGGGCGGAATTGTGGGTGGAGTCGTAGCCCCGAAACCTCTAGAGTGGATGCTTGCATATTCGCTTATGCGTCACGGTCAGAGCTCAGCATGGACGTTCAGCCGCTCCTCGTAGTGGTGGGTGACGCCACATACACGACAAGACCATCACCGGACCAGTCCTGCCAAGCAGCCCACTGATATCAGTTTTCGGCTGAATTCAGCACGCTTGGAAACAAAGATGGAACCGCTTGCAGGCACTGGCACCTAGAGGAAAAGCGCACAAAGTGTGCCGTACTGTACCGTGATGAGTAGACCCTCGTGGAAAAGCGCCTATTTATAAACAGTGGGACTAACATGGACTATAATCTTATGACCAGCTATCAAAACAAGTATATATGTAAGAACTTCTCTTCATAGGTAGCAGTTATCTAGTATCTTAGCAAACATCCGGCTGCTAATAGTGTCTGGTTTGATGGCAGTATTTTAGCCATTTCATCACACAGGACAGCTCCTCCATGAATCATCTCAGTCTCAGCGCTGAGTCAAAATTGCATAAAATTAATTAATCCTGACCTTCATACATACGCCACAAAAATATGCCGCAATCATTTTTTTCAACTTTTTAACCCAAGTGAGGAATATTAACAAGATCATGATATTAACTAATATAATTTTACACAGGTTACAGCTAAACAAACCATTTTTTTGCCCAACTCAAATGAAAGAGTGACAGCTACACCTACTTTCTATAGGCTGTCCATTGATCAGCCACTGGATGTTAGGTTTAGGGTACCCGTTGGCACGACACACCAGACGCCCATTTTCATCAGGAGCTAGCACCAGGTCTGTGGGTTTGTCCAGCCAGTAAGGAGCCGCTGAGGAAGACAGGGAGTGAGGCTGGTGGACAAGTATACTGCAGTTTAATATCAAGAAATAACACCTAAATCAGTAACTCCTCACCTTGCACCTGGACATAGATGGTGTGGCGTATGCTGCCCAAATGGTTGTTGGCCATGCACACATATTCCCCGCCATCCTCCTCTGACACACTGATAATCTTTAGGGTCTTGTTGAAGTTCTCAAACTTCACTTTGTGGACTGGCAGATCCCCGCCCTTCTTAAACCACTTGATGGTAGGTGTCGGTCTGTGGGAGAAGAGTTACACGATGCAGTTTGTTAATGTTAATGAATGTCACACAGCATACTTTTATTTTATGGAAAAAGAAAACAAATCTTCCTAAAGTTTTCAGTATCCTGGTGAACGATTGTTACAGTTTACACATGTTCGGCCTAGTTACAGTTAACATAAATTGTTACTACTTAGAAAACAGACCCAGAAACAAAAATGTCATTGTGCATTGTGTATATAGTATGAGAATTCACATTTGTTTCCTTGTTGGAAGTCACTAACAACAGGGTGTGTTTAAAAATAGGGTGTGTTGTTCTTTGTTAGTTAAGAACAAAATTCTCACCTTGTATTATGTACAGCACAATTATCTGTGTAATGGGGATGGGTATCGATAACCGGTTCCTGTTAAGCATCGATAGGAAATGGATTGAACCATTTCTTATCGATGCTTAACGGGAATCGGTTATCGCTATGGTATGGTATGGTTTTAATTTGCCTTTAATAAAATCGCAAGTTGGATCGATAAGTAGAATCGATAATGCCATTGGTATCGATAAAATCTTATCAATACCATCCCTACTGTACTACTCAAGACTACCAAGATGTAATTATTTTTGCAGTGAAAGGAAGAGAGAGGAAGAGACAGAGCGCTCACAGGCCAGCAGCGATACACTCCAGCAGCAGCTGCTCATCTCGCAGCACCATTTTGGAGCTTTCAATGCCTGACGGGGAGAGGAAGGTCGGTGTGGACTCGGCAACTTTACGGCCTGAAGACAAAGAATGAGAAGGAGTTAAAAAACAAAAAGAGAGCCAGAACTGAATCCAAAACTGCAACAGTTTAATAATATTATTCTGATCATTTCTCTGTGGCTGTTTGCACTCTGGTGTCTCTCACAATGACATGTTCAATGGGAAGCAGAGATACCAACCATTAATCGTCAAACACATCCTCAGTCACAACATGTAATTGGTTGCCATTTTCAGACCTCTTAGAACAGTATCTAGAACAAAAGCTAACAACACTCGTGTGTGTACCACAACAAAAAATGCCCATGTCTCATTAACTTGTCATGCGTCCTTGAGTGTCATTTTCTCATGATGTCAAAATATGAACAGCGTGATGAAGAGGACTGCTTCAATACAAGTTGTTATTGAAACAGAACATTTATCGGTCGATTCATGGATCAGACACTTAACACTTGCAGCTAATCACCTTGTTAGAGAACAGCATGTTATACAATAAGTACTGAACCATTGAACAGTTGGACATGTGCATTCAAAGGTTTACAGAAGGTCAAATTAAGTTTACCTGTAAAGGTTATGGTGCATTTTAGGTGCATTCTGAAATTTCATCTCAAAACCAATGCGTGTGAATGCTGAAAGCTGTACTGAACATACATCCAAACTCTGCTGACTGAGCTCTCATAGCATGGAGCCAAAGGTCTGCTGAATTAATACAAACATCGTTGTAGTAGTAGTAGTAGTAGTAGTAGTAGTAGTAGTGTGTGTGTGTGTGTGTGTGTGTGTGTGAGGTGAAAGATGTGGGGGCTATAGCAGAAAAAGCAGGGAGCTCTGCAGTGAGTGATATCATCAGTGACATCACTCACGGCATTCAATCACGAAACTGTAAATAGTAGTCATCATGTGCCTATGTTAAGTGCTTATTACATTCCTGACAAGCAAACAAATTAGCAAAGACAGTTTGGGGTATTAACCCATGAAGCAGGTGAAGTTCCCCCTTTTCACATTTACCTTAAGCACCTTCACAATAATGAAAAATAGTGAAAAATTGAAATCCCTGCTTTCGCACTAATTCAGCAGACCTTCAGCTCGCTTTAGCTCCTGTTTTCAGCTCAGTCAGCAGACTTTGGATGCATGTTCAGCACAGCTTTCAGCATTCACACACATTTTCTTCAGGGAATGCACTTTTTCTGGTTATTTAGTGACTACAGAATTACTACAGAATTCTAGACAGCATGTTTTACTCCAGCCCAACACAAATTTTGTTTACATCATGAACATCCAAACCATCTTGAGAAGGCTACAGCCTGCTGAAAAGCCTGTGGAATGAAATTAACATTGGCCACTTTTGTGATGCGGATGCAGCCTGTGTGGGATTAAAGGATCTGTTAGTGGGCAGCTTCTCCACTGGCAAACAGACAGGAGTGGGTGATGAGGAGCTGTTAAAGCTAGTGACACTACACAGGGAAGAACAATAACAAGAGGGAGAAAGACACACAGCACAGCGTTAAGGCTCAGCAGCAACAAACGCTAAAGGGCTTACGTAAATAATCCTTCTAATATGTGAACCCCAATAACATGGCAGCCAGCCTCCTGATGAATTTTGCAAGGCATTAGAGCCTTAAAGCTGTAACTTTTATAAAAGTAATTTTTTGTCATATTTGCTAAAACAGACAGCAGTACATGAGACGTGAAAAAAAAAGTTTCATTGGTCAGCTCCATTGGTCCCAGCACCTACAGCTCCTACTGCGATTTGCAAGAATCCACCGCGCACCTGACACAAAACAACCAGTCAGAGCCAGAGCAGCATTTAACTCAAAATGTATCTGTGCTCGGCGTAAAGTAAAACAATGCTTTGCATCCCTGGTATTTGAGATTCCAACCTGGAAAACAAAGCTTTAGTCAAACTATGGACAATAAAATATGCAATAACTCTCTAATGTTCTGATACACCTTTCTTTACTCTCTGAATATTTAAATACAGCAATATACATTTACATTCAACATAAACCAATATACTAGGTCCAACAACTAAATCATTTAAAAAGAGATCTGTAAATGCCAAGCTCTGAGAAGTGTTTTGACCAATACAGGTCAAAGTACCACATCATTGGCTCAGCAGTCATACAGTACAGTACAGTCATAAATTTACTGTCACCCAACAATTCACTAGAATTAATCAACATACCTCTATTATCCAGTCCCAAAAGTTGCTAGCTGTATTAGAAAATACATATACTTTCTCTGAAGTCGTTCACACCTAGTGCACATTTAAGGCATCCTTAAATCCTAAGGTCTAACAGGCATCATTATCCAGCACTTTGCTGGCAAACGGCAGTCAATGAAAACATCACCACTCATGTGGCCTGATTAAGCTCAGATTCAGACTGTCGCTCAAGTCATTCTTTAGTAAATGTGGAAATACTAAATTTTCTACTCTTTCTATTTAACCAATTTTATACATACAAACTCCATTTTAAAAAAACAACTTTTAATTCCCCATGTCTGAAGAGTAACCTGGCTAAGTTTGATGCCGTTAGCATTAAACCTGTAGGAGGAGTTAAATCATATGCGCGATGTGGAAATGGGCAGAAATGGTGCCAAATTGCATCTTCCACTCAAAATGGCCGACTTCCTGTGGACCTGGCACCATGGGGTCAAGAGGCTTTTTTGTGCGCCTGGGCATGACAAAGGCGTGTCCCGAATTTCGTCGGGCTACGCCAAAATAACCCCAATGTTACATTTTTGCAATGTTCTAGGGGGCGCTACAGAGCCATTTTGCAATGCCAATGCACGCGACTGCCAAATTGCGCCGTTCGTCCCACGTCTGACGTCCCTGGCGAATTTCATGACTTTTCGAGCAACTTTCGCAAAGACGAATAATAATAATAACCACACAGATAATGTTATGGCTCCAGTTAGGGGTTAGATAAATTTGAGGTCAGTGGAGATCCTGAGCCTTACTGAGGCAGCATGTTAGTGTTTCTTGCCATACTTCTGTAGGACAAGACTAAGTAGGTAAACAGGAAGTGGAGCTGTCCTGATAGGAAGCGACTCACCACCATAAGGACCAGCAGCATTGTAAGATGTGTCATTAAATGGCTCTTCTGGAAAAAAAACAGGCACACACAGTGGATCATCAATCCACACACAGACAAATGCAGAACATGTGATGGCACGTAATGGAGTTGAAAAAAACATACAAAGTTAAAAGGAAAAATTCACATTACATTAAAAAAAATCCAACATGTCCTCCTTTTGTTCCATCCTGGGGAACTGATCACAGATTTCTTTTCCATGTCATGTTGTTGCATTACCTCTAGATGGCGATATATTACATTTAGTTTGGTAATTTAGTTTAGTTTGTAAACAGTGAATTCACACAGTGTTACTGCAGCAGGTGCAGTGTTTCATGTTAAACAAGAAAATGTGTGTATGTGTGTTGTCTACTCACTGGTCTGAACTTTGAGAATGAAGGGGTTCTTCTGCTGGATGGTGTGTGTGAAGGGGAACCGAGCGTTGCAGCTGTAATCTGTATGAGCATCTTGTGTGACAACATTGGAGAAGTATAAGTCTCCATTCAAACCCATGGACACTCTCTTATCCTGTGGTATGGGGATCATGGCTGCAATTCACAGGAGACACAGAAAGAGCAGGACATATTAGGATTCCAATATGCTAATTGTGAGCAAGTGGTCTTTCTCAACAGACGCACTGCTTCATGTAATGTCAGGAAACTTCCTCATACATTATTAAGACATTTTAAATAAATGTTTGGATCACAAAATCCAGCAATACTAACATTCTACATTTAGGGGAGCTGTATTAGTTCTTGTTTGAAACTTCTTAATGTACGACAGTCAACTTCTTTCCAGTTTCTGAACAACACTTCACACACAGAAGTTAATTATTCAGAGTAATTATTACTCTAACATGAATCGAAGCCTGATAACATGAATAGAAGCCAGCATGTATCCATCCATCATTAATAAAAGAAAAGTAATTAGTCACAATCTGAGCGAACTTCAGTGATAACATCATCTAAACATCAATTTCACTTTTAGTGTCTCTTAACACTTGACTGTTTAGGGGGTGTTCCGAAATGGGTATTAGTATTGGACCCTATACTGGTCTCCAGTACCAAAAATACTATGATACTCCACACCCGAAACCACTTCCTTAGCTATCAAACTCAAAAGTACTTGTACTTCGTTCGTTCGTCTTCCTCCGCTTATCCGGGTCCGGGTCGCGGGGGCAGCAGCTTCAGCAGGGACCCCCAGACACTCCTCACCCCCGCCACCTCTGCCAGCTCCTCTGGGGGGACCCCTAGGCGCTCCCAAGCCAGCTGGGAGATGTAATCACGCCAGCGTGTCCTAGGCCTACCCCGGGGCCTCCTCCCAGTGGGACATGCCCAGTACATCTCCCGAGGGAGACGTCCAGGAGGCATCCTGACCAGATGCCCGAACCACCTCAACTGGCTCCTCTCGATGCGGAGGAGCAGTGGCTCTACTCTGAGTCCCTTCCGGATGTCCGAGCTTCTCACCCTATCCCTAAGGCTGAGCCCAGACACCCTGCGGAGGAAGCTCATTTCCGCCGCTTGTATTCGCGATCTCGTTCTTTCGGTCATTACCCAAAGCTCATGACCATAGGTGAGGGTCGGGACGAAGACTGACCGGTAAATCGAGAGCTTTGCCCTTCGGCTCAGCTCCTTCTTCACCACAACAGACCGGTTTAGCGCCCGCATCACTGCAGACGCTGCTCCGATCCGTCTATCAATCTCCTGGTCCCTTCTCCCCTCACTCGTGAACAAGACCCCGAGATACTTAAACTCCTCCACTTGGGACAGCGTCTCCTCTCTGACCCGGAGAAGGCAGTCCACCCTTTTCCGGCTGAGAACCATGGTTTCAGACTTAGAGGTGCTGATCCTCATCCCGGCCGCTTCACACTCGGTTTCGAACCGCTCCAGTGAAAGCCGTAGGTCATTGCTCGATGAAGCTAACAGGACCACGTCATCTGCAAAAAGCAGAGACGAGATCCTCCAGTCACCAAACACGACCCCCTCCGACACTTTGCTGCGCCTAGAAATTCTGTCCAGATAGATTATGAACAGAACCGGTGACAATGGGCAGCCCTGTCGGAGTCCAACTCCCACTGGAAACGTGTCCGACCTGTTGTTGGATATGCGGACCAAGCTCTGAC
>JAFBJQ010001712.1:115256-137892 GCA_016785345.1 Trinectes maculatus
CCCCGCCATCTGATCCAGCTCACCACCAGGTGGTGATCAGTTGACAGCTCTGCTCCTCTCTTTACTCGAGTGTCCAAAACATACGGCCTCAGATCGGCTGATACGACCACAAAGTCGATCATCGACCGTCGGCCTAAGGAGTCCAAGTGCCAGGTGCACTTGTGGACATCCTTATGCTTGAACATGGTGTTCGTTATGGACAAACTGTGACTAGCACAGAAGTCCAATAACTGGACACCACTCGAGTTCAGATCGGGGAGGCCGTTCCTCCCAATCACACCCTTCCAGGTCTCACTGTCATTGCCCACGTGTGCATTGAAGTCCCCCAGTAGGACAATGGAGTCCCCAGTAGGAACACCTTCCAGTGTCCTTCCCAGGGCCTCCAAAAAGGGCGGATAATCTGAACTGCCATTTGGTGCATAAGCACAAACCACAGACAGTATCCGTTCCCCTACCCGGAGGCGAAGGGCAGCTACCCTTTCATCCCCTGGAGAAAACTCCAGCACACAGCTTGAGAGTCGGGGTGTTAAGAGCATGCCCACGCCTGCCCTCCTCCTCTCACCAGGGTCAACTCCAGCATAGAAGAGGGTCCATCCCTTCTCGAGGATTTTTGTTCCAGAGCCCAAACTGTGCGTTGAGGTGAGGCCAACTATATCTAGCCGGAAACGCTCTGCCTCCCGCACCAGCTCTGGCTCCTTCCCAACCAGCGAGGTTACGTTCCATGTCCCTACAACTAGTTTCGGTAGCCGGGGGTCAGACCGCCAAGGGCCCCGCCTTGGTCTGCTGCCCGATCTACATCGCACCGGACCCATATGGCTCTTCCTGCGGGTGGTGGGCCTGCGGGAAGACGGTCTCATGTCCCTGCTTCGGGCTGAGCCCGACCGGGCCCCATGAGTGAAGGCCCGGCCACCAGGCGCTCGCCTACGGGCCCCAACCCCAGGCCTGGCTCCAGGGTGGGGCCCCGGTAGCCCTCCGGGCAGGGTACTCTGATCCCTTGTTGTTTCCCTCATATGGGCTTTTTGGACCATTCTTTGTTTGACCCTTCACCCAGAACCAATTTGCCATGGGAAACCCTACCAGGGGCTAGTGCCCCCGACAACACAGCTCCTGGGATCATTAGGGCACTCAAACCCCTCCACCACGATAAGGTGATGGTCCATGGAGGGGTACTTGTACTGAGTCTGGATAAAAAGGTATCAGGACACTGTTGATACTTTAAAATAAAACTACAAATGAGATGTGTTACATCTTACAGGAAGGAGAAAATACACTCTGTCTGTGTGTGTATACTTGTGTATACTTGGTGCTCACCACTGTTCATCCAGAAGGTGAGCGGAGGAGGAAGGCCTGGTGGGGGATTGCATGGTAGAACCAGTGGGGAACCTTCAGTCACCACCACAGGATCCAGCACCTCCTTAGGCCACAGAGGAGCCTCTAAAAAATGGAGGGGTAGAGGTGGATAAAAATGGAAGGAAAGGAGATGAGAACTATTATCAAATAAAGCTGACCAGTTAGTACTGTTGACTTCTTTGTGGACTATTCTGCACTATACTGTGTGTTCTTACTGGAGACTCTGAGCAGGATTTTGTTGGACAGAGCTACTCCAAAATCATTGCTGGCAAAACATTGGTACTCCCCTTCGTACTCCTCGGGTCGTCCTCCACTACGGAAACTGATCTCCAATGTTCCTGAGCGTTTTCGCATTGTCACCCTGTGATCTTTCCCAAAGTTGAAAAACTTCCCATTCTTTCGCCATGAGAACCTGTGCACCAACACAAAGACCCAAAGAGTTATGTTGCTGTCACACTGTTTTTTTTCTGGAACTAGATAGAAAATATCTCTAGCTGTTTGTGTTCGATCAAGATAAACTACACCACTAATTTTATGTCCAAGAGAACTAAATTGTTGTGATAGTTGGGTATACACATATTTAGGAAAAACATTCATTTTAATAGACTTTTAAGAAAAGGTGTGTGTTCTAAAGTAGCACAGTTATCTAAAGGTTGGCACACATGCCTCAAAGCAAGAAGCTTGTTAGTCTGAATCCCAGAATGTGTGTGGATTTTGGCACTCAAGGACATCACAGTTCATGACATGCATATTGGGGATAGGAATCTTTAAACTGACTATAGGTGTGAATGTAAGTGTAAATGGCTGTTTGTATGTTGTCATCTAACAGGCTGATGACCTGCCCAGGGTGTCTCACCTAAAGTCAGCTGGGATTGGCTCCAGTTCCCCTCTGCAACCCACAAAAGGTATGCAGGAGGTGATGGATGGATGGATGGATCTTTAGGACATGGTCACACTGACAGTGGTGTACCAGTAGACTGTGAGCCACCCTGATTTCAAATGTCTTGACTGCTATATAAGAGGACTGCAGGAGTCAGGTCTCCCTCTCCTCCCACCTTGTTGTTGTTGTAAGCTTGGGTCTGTTTTGCTTTCCTTAGATTTTACTCACACACCCACGCGTTATACTTATACTACATTCTGGCATTTGCCACTCTACTGACCCACTGACCTAGATGACATTACATCATTTTTGTATGGTTTATGAATGAATCAACAAAGGAGACAATGCTCCACTGGCACACGGCAGCACTACAATAATCTATTACACCATTGTCTGTTATAGTCAGTCAATCAGTCATTTTCTACCGCTTACCCTTCCCAGGGTCGCAGGGGGAGTAGGAGCTAATCCCAGCTGACGGGGAGAACATGCAAACTCCACACAGAAAGATCCCCCGAACCGATATTCCAACCGGGAACCTTCTTGCTGTGAGACACGAGCGCTAACCACTGCGCCACCGTGCTGCCCTGTCTGTAGCATAATCCTTCACATGTGGTGCTTTCAGAATTCCCTGATTACTACAGAACACTGAATATGTCGCTGCTTCTATCTTTGATGAGCAATGTGAATTTCTAGAAGATGCTGTCTTTTTTTCATTCCCAGCTGATTGGGGAATATTTCTGGTGCAGTTCAGCATTTAACAATGACCACCACTGAAGCCCTGAACAACAGAGCTGTGTGGTATGGTGTGTTGCATAGAGAAAGGCTGAAAAAGTGAATGATTTTTTTTGCTGAATGTTTCATAAACATGAATAGTCAACTGGCTACATGACTGGAGCACAATGTCTGTCTTGTGAAGGGGAGAACCAGTAAGTGTGCACATGCTTGTGTGCATTAGCATACATATACACACACACACACACACACACACACACACACACACACAAAGCCAACTCGTCTACAAAACCGCATTGTACCACCGTCCTCAGCACTGATGTAATCTCAAGAGACCATGTGTATGTGTGTATAAATGTATACATTACAGCAGATTTAATTTTACTTTTTTGTATATGTGCATTTTTTCACGTGTGAAGCAACAAAGGAGGCAGAAGTAACAGAGAACCTGAGAGTTTCTCTGTTACTTTTACTTGGCTAAACTGTTGGGATGAAGCACATTTTTTGACTACCCCTTCTTCCTTATTGGATTTAAGAAGATATAAATTTAACATATCACATTTTTCTCAGAATAACAAATGTGAAAATAGTTTGCTACTTTATAAAATTCAAACTCTGCCATTTCCTCTCGTTTTTTCTGGTTCTTTAAAATACTATTGAATATAAAGACAAGGGCAGACAGACCAGGGTAACAAAAGGCAACAGAAAAGAAAAATTGAAACTGAGAAAAACAATGAGCTTGGATAAAAGAAATGAATGATAATAAAGAGCGGGAAGAACAGATGGAGGCTAGAAAGATGTGTCATGACTGGCCCTTCTGCTGAATCATTTGGTCGACTGTTCTGTCCTACGCTGTACTGATGAGACTCCTGCTGCATCTCATAGAACCTGTTTTGCTTCACATTGTTGCTTCACTTTCAGTCTTACTGTGAGTCTTTCCAAATGACCTTATTATCTGTCAAGTCTATTTATCTATTTCATTTTGTTATTGTATTGTATTATAAACTCTGTTAAAGTCCATTTTAAATTTAGGTGAGCTTAGGTCTAAGTGAATGTAAGTCATTGAACTTCTCTGTGTGTGTCTGCATGTGTTGTGTGTGTCTGTCTGTGTGCATATGTGGGTGTGTGTCTTACGTTGGCACTGGGTTGCCCTTGGCCTCACACTCGATGATGATGTTATCTCTGGGGTCAACAATGTAGTCCTTGACTGACTGTTTGACTATAGTGGGGGGCTGCTTCACTGTGGGAGGAGGGTGACAAAGAGAGGGTTACAGAAGTAAGGTTGTGTACAGATAATGAACACAGACACATTCATGCACATGCACTTGCACACTTCTGCTAAGCATGTAATTTAAGTACACTAAAGACTGTAGGTCTTCAGTGAGTGATCCATATACAGCTTACAACTTAGAGATGAATATGCAGATTTCTTGAGTGAGAATAACAAAGCCAATTGGAAAGATATGAGAAGTGACGGACATATTAGACCTGTTGTTAGAATACATTTATTAGACAAGTGTAAACAATCTTGTTTTGAGTTGCCAAGTGAAACAGTTTATTACAGTAGATCCTACTGTAGATCCTGTTACCTGTATTAAGTACTGATCTGACTTCAACTCTTCAATTAGTCCCTCAAACATGGTAAAAACAGGTCTAAACTAGACTTGACAGGAGCAGAAATATCAACAGCACAATAATCTTTCATGTTGGAAATTATTCTGCAGGTTAGTCATGTAAATTCATTTCCATTTATTCCATTAATGTATCACGCATCATGTAGAAATCATTACAAAACCCTTTATTTGTCATGTCTTGTCTCTGTTTTGGTATAATTTCCTGTTTTATTTTGAAACCATACCCTCCTCACGTTAGGTCACTTCCCACTTCCCTTCAGGTGTTTCCCATTGTTCTGATTGTCATCACCGCCTTGATTGTTTCCACCTGTTTCCCTTCCTCAGTTTGTTAAATAGTCTGTGTTTCCCTTTGTCTTGTGCCAGTGTGTCTTAGTCTGTTGACCGATATCACGAGCATTCTGATTCCAAGCCATAGTCTTTGTCATCGCAATTCGTAAGTCGATATGTCTCTTTAAGAGTATTTTTGTTTTGTAAATTTGATAGTTTTGTTACCTTATCATAGCCATTGTTTTGTACTTTGTCAGATTGTTTTTCCTCCCTTATGGAGTGTTTTCAGTTAGAGTGATTTTGGTTGTACTTTGTATCTCAGATAGGTTTTCTCCCTTTATGAGCATTTTTGTAGATTTTGAGTTGTTACTTTGATAGTCGCGTTAGAGCATAGAAAGTTAGTTTGTCAAAGTTTCATAGCCTTGCTTTTTAACTCTGGGAAAGAGATCTTTGAAAAATAAAAGACTGTGAATCAAGTCTCTACTCCTGGGTCCTCTCTACATATCGGCCTGACATTATTTTGCAATTGTCAGAGTACGAATACATTTATAATATGCATGGTTGTGATCTGGGTGTCAGGACGCTGCAGTGGTTAGCACCCATTTCTCACTGTAAAAAGGTTCTGGGTTCAAAACCTGCTTTAGCCTGGGCCTTTCTGGTTTTCTAAAATCCCCAAAACACGCTAACCGCGGGATTAGATTAAATGGAAACTTTGAGGCGATCATAGGTTCTAATCAGAGTGTGACTGGTTGTTTGTTGTCCTGTGACAGGCTGACACCGTGTCCATTTAGATGGGGAAGGATGAATGTTAAGAAACACTTACGGTCTTGCTGGATCTTTGCTGTTAGTCCAATGTAAAGCCAGTGAGAGACAAAGAGACAAGTGGTTAAATAGTAATGTGACAATGTTAAATATATTAAGGACAAAAATACATAAAGTTATCATGTTATAACTGGCCAGAACTGGCCAGCATAGTAACATTTCCCGGCACTGAACTACAAGTTGAAAGATATCTGACAGCAAGTCTATGTGTATACAGTGATGAATTACGGATGTGTGATTGTCTGCACCATAGCCCAAGCCACAGCTTGACCACTGAGAAAGGCACAATACATACAGCATGTCAGCAGGACAGCATCTGTCGTAGAAGTACTGAGCATCAATGTGTCACCTGTATTGTGTTTGCACAGCTGTCTATTTCACATACAAGTTTATACTGACTGTTAGATCTAGGCTGACATTTGCTCCACCATTTGCAATAACATTCTGATTAGACATAGATCTGATAATTGCTGGATGACTTACGGTTCTGGGGGACTTCTATAGGTGTCGCTTCTTGCCACAATAGAGGCAATATAAACATAAGTGTCAGGGCAACACGCCCGCTCTGCACCAACATCGCTCCCTGATTGGCCTGCCTCATGTCTCACTGCTCCTTATAAGCTCGATGGCTCTCCTGGAAACTGCGTTGAGGACCTGTGAATACAGACACAGAGACAGATGGTTTGGCTGAAGATACTCTAGTAAACCTTAAAGTACAGAGAGTTTACAATATAAACTGGGGGTGAGTATATAGTTCTGAATATATTTTTATTCTGGAACAAAAGGATGTATGAACTCTGGCCTACAGAGTTCTGAACTCCTGCCTTCAGTACTGTTTCTCCTGGAGCTTCTCACTGTGAGTGCATGTGTGGCTGACTATGCACACACTTAGACAACAGTGGAAATTCATCAGGTTTCCAGCAGTGGAGGGCCCCCAAGATCCACAAGGCATATTTGTATGTCCCCTTTTAACTCATCTGTGACTTATTTTCTAGAAACTTCTAAGTTAAAGTTGTTGTTCACAAATACAGATTTCTTGCATACATGATGATACTTGGTTACTTAAATTTGATTGGTATTAAGTTTAAATCATATTTCATTCCCTTAGCTTCAGAATTAGATTACACTGTACATCACGCAAATCACACATTATTTAAATCAATTTATATTTAAATGTGTGTTTAGCAGGACAGGGATCTCAAATGCCCTCTAGTGGTCAGATTATGGCAGGGATTGAACCCAAATCTCCTGCATGGCAGACAGGAGTTTATCCACTAGACGACACAGAGAGGTAGGCCCACTCATATGCAGAGACAGGGACAGGTTATCTATTTGGTTTGGGTACTTTATTTGAGAACCAGGCAGAGGCGTCCAAAAACAACAAGGCACGAACAGCAACAATCCAAGCAAGGGTCAAAAACCAAGCCAGCAAACTAATCCAAAATCAGCAGGCAATAGGCAAAAATCCAAAGGGCACAGGGTCAAATCACAAAACTTTCTCAGTACTCAGAAGTGGATTATTACAACTTTGTCTATGTCTCACCCATGGTCAACACAAGACTGAACACAGACACAAAAATCAAGGAGTTTAAATAGGCATGAAAACCAGGTTGAGGTGAACACAGTGAATCAAAGATTACATGCTAAAGCAATCATATGGCACAGAGCAATTTATAGAATGGTAACCCCCACAATACAAGGTTAAAGATGGTACTGCAGTCCGAAATCCTGACACTTGTGAGTAAAGACGGGAGTATCAGGCTGACTTGAGACTCCACAAGTCATTAGCACTTGAATCCAAAGGCTTTAAGAAAATTCAAATAAATGTACCTAAACAATAAATGTCATCCAAAATGCTATAATATGTAATTATCATGTAATTTCTGAGCTGTTCTTATGTAAATAAAGACTTGATGGACAGTTTCAGTAGCACAGCAAGAGTTACTGAGGAAAAGTTTCTAGTTTTAAGCCTAATATTTTTTACGTTCGAATTTCACGTTCTTAATTTAAATTTGACTTATGACCGAGTAAGCTGCTTACACACTTCTATTCATCCATAGAATTTACCGGCCTATTCCACTGGATTATTGTGCGATTGACTGGATTATTGTACGATTGACTGGATTGTTGTGCAATTGACTGGATTATTGTACGATTGACTGGATTGTTGTGCGATTGACTGGATTATTGTGCGACTGACTGGATTATTGTGTGATGAACACAGTGGTTCCCAAAGTTTCTCTGCTGGGCTCCCCTTTGTTTGATAAGAAAATGTTCTACCTGAGAGGGAAATAAACCAACAAAAACCTAAAGCTTTGTTGTGCAAAAATGAAACTGTGTTCTGAGGGGATATAATCAACACCTCAGACCTGTACAGGTGGTGGATGCTGTGTCTACAGTGAGTGGTCTCAGTTCTTCAACCTTTTCAAATATCGAGCCACCACCCACCAGCCAAAGCTTTCTATATAAACTCTGCACCACAGCCACACATGACAGCCAGATCTGTGTACTCCCAACTATACCAGGATAGCCTGATCACAGTTAATCCCTTTTCCTGGCATGCTGCCACCCCCCACCTTGGGCTTTTTCTATGCTCCTTAACACTGAGTATAAAGAGAATATTAAAATATAATAATGTGGCAGTGTGGGAGGTTGTCATTTACCATACGCCATTTCCACACAACATAAAAATCCCCAAAAAAAGGTTTGCTCCCATCATAACAGAGAGCAGTGACACAGTTTAGTATCAGTCGCTATCTCTATCCACTAAGAGCAGATGAGCAGAAATCACAAGTGAGAGGAGAGAGCAGCTTTTTTGCTGGGCACTTGTCAGATTTTACCCAAAACCTACAAACACCTACCACACACACTCACATGCATGTACACATGTGTACACACATACATTCACTCACACACTTATGCACAAACGTGCATAAACCATCTGTTATTATGTCAGTCCTTATAGCTGATCTTCCCCCAGGGCGTAAGAACCCCAGTATGGGCTGGCACGAGGAGCCATACATATGTACTATACTTATGTGTTAATGAGGTCATTGACATAATGTGTTCCCCTAGCCACCCTTAGCCCATCATCACATCACATCTTAATGTCTAAACCAAATTCTAACCTTAAACCAAAGCCTTAACCCTCACACAGCCTCTTGTAGCCAGGGAGCGAGGGAAGGCAAGAAAGAGAGAGAAATAGGCCCGAAATACAGAGACACCATCAAAAACAGTGAAAGCCCTGAAATGTGTCATTGTTTATGTGTAGAAAACTTTCCATAGTAGTTTGGATGCCAGGTGTAAACATAGCAGAAATAAAGCATGTTATGTAGACGAAGCCCTGTGGGTGACCTTAATCTGATGATGAGGCAGACAGCAAATCTTTGTTCTAAATGTCAAACCTCGCTGTTTCACAACACTGTTTTCATCAGTCTGACTCAGAGGCAATGCTGAGGGCAACCAGTCTATTGACTTCTATTTCTAATGACCTACACCCACAACACAGCATCACCACTCTTCCTCTACCAACCTTCTAAATATAGCCCTCCACCAGTCGAACACTGTTATCCTCAGCACCCCACCACACAAAAGGCATTGCTTCTACTACATACATACATACCAGTACTGCACACAAGTAGTAGTAAGCCAGCATCCGCTGCACATGCCAAAACCACTGTTGATTAGATCCTAACCCCTTACCCTATCGCTGCCACATATATATGACAATGATTACTGATAGTGTGCCATAATCAAAAAGAATGTTACTGCAAAAAGAATGTGTGAATAAATATATAAAATCTGGAATTCACCTGAGGTCTATCAAAGATGTAAAGCACAGGCGAGCCAAGCAGCACTGACAGGCACAGGGTGTAAGTCTGAATTTTGATTGTTCGCAAGTTGGATTTTAAAGTCAAGTGACAAAAGGACAGTAAAATAATACTGAAATGTAATTTGCCATAAACATACCCAGGAGAAACATAATTGTTTCTCCTGGAGATGGAGATTGAGTGGAGATTGTTGTTAATGCAGGTCAGAGCATTTTTATAAACGTGAAATTACAGTTCAAACATCAATTTCATCAGCAGATCGGAAATGACACTATTCTACACAATAGGAGGAGATTGTTGATCAGGCAGACTGAAGCACATCTTAGGCCGTTCTCAATCATGCTTATGTTAACGGCTCTATGGTCTCGGAGAGAAAATGTAATGTATAATGTGAAGGGAAGATGTGCTCACTGCTCATCAGTCTTTTCCTGAGTGTTGGTGGAGGCAGACAGCAGTACACACACCCACATATGCACGCACTCACACACTCGCGCACACACACACTGGCCTCAGGACTGTCTGCCTCAGTGTTGTTTCTCCAACTGTTTGTCTGTGCTTTCAAAGCGCTCGTCTGTACAGCAGCCACTGCCCTTAGGATTATAGGATGATCTTTCCTTCCTTTTTTGTCTCTTGTCTGTGGTGCTGATGTTGCACACACTTACACACAAAGTTAACACACACTAACACACAGTATGGCTGGAGGAAGAAATGCAGGGAAAAGCCTCTGAGGACATATAAAACACACACACAACCACTCTCTCGCCAGTACAGGGGCAGCTGGGGCTCTCTGTCTATTGAGTTGTCTCAGATATAATCCAGTGCAGCGTAGCCCTGCCTTTTGTCTCTGCTAGTCTGCTGGTGTGGCAAACAGTCAACCATTCAGATCAGTTGTGAACATGGTAGTGGTGCTGCTGAGGCTTTGTGTCGTTTGGTTACACTTATCAGCGGGTTATTCTGGCGAACACAAGCACACGCACTACGATGGTACTTGCAATGTTGTTAGTAGGCTGTTTTCGGTCTCAGTGTTCCAGTGTTATATAGAGTTAAAAACTGTATCTGTGCATGTGTATGAACATTATAGCAAGAGCACCACTCAAAGACTAGAGTCTGATTGATGCAATAGTTTGGACAATGAACATGATGTGCATGTAGGTGAAAGAGCAGAACGTGAACTATATTGTATCTTGAACTTAATCTGATGACTAAAGCATGTATCCAATATGTGTTAGATATATATACAGTAAACCCCCTGTGAGTGCAGTATGGCACATATTGAACATCTGGGGCGGAACTAGGTTAAGTGCTTTGCCAAAGGGTATAGAAGAATTATGCCCTATTTGAGGGGAATGTGTATGTGAATAAGGACTGCAGACTAGTGTGCTGTATATGCTATTATTGCTACTACATGTTCTGTCATAGGTGGCCAGAAATGATACCATATGCCAAATCAAATATTACCAATATTACTTATGATTCACTATTATATATATATATATATATATATATATATATAATAGTAGACTGTTTGCATTCACCACCACCACCACGTTGTTTCCACAAGCAGGTGGTCAAACAGCAACAGAGCCTTCCATTGAGTCGTAAACACCAAATACTAAACAATGTTTGGTGTGAAAATGCTGACAGCACATTAAACATGCTCTGTCAATCTATCGACAGGGAGCGAGGATCATGAAGTTTGCAGGCTGAAAGTGAGAAACCCATTTTTTGCTGTTTTCCAAGTAATTCACTGTGTACAGAAGATTTTAAGATTGGAATCTACTCTCTGTGTACTTTATTCTATATTCAACCTTTTTTAACCAATTCATATGTTTTTTCTGTGTTTAATATCTTAAACACATATGCTTATCAGATTAACATTGGAAAGAAATAAAGAATGCACTGACTGCATGTGGGGGAGGGGGTCCAGTCTATCACCTGCTATTCCCTGCTGAGATACGAACACTTAACAGGCCTAGCACTCAACAATTCACTAATGACTATACCTCTCTCTCTCTCTCTCTCTCTCTCTCTCTCTCTCTGTGAGAGAGTGTGTGTGTGCGTGTGTGTGTGTGTGTGTGTGTGTGTGCGTGTGTGTGTGTGTGTGTGTGTCCAGCCCAACCCCTTACATCCCCAACCTCCTGTTCACAATATAACTATGGCCTTTGAACCCATTGCATCACAGACTGAGATGACATGGTAATAAATGGATCATACACACACAGGAAAGACAAAGGTCTCAGGCTAAAGACATTTTAGAAAATTTCCCCTACGACAGTGAGGAAGGGGTTACAATGACAACGATGTGTAGGAACTAATGGAATAACTGGAAAATGTGTGTAGTTGTTGGAGTCATATTTTAGTCTAAATGCAAAATAATCATTATTTGTGATTTCAGTGTCACTAAAGCATTATTCACGAAAAATTGTGATTATGTTTGTTGTTTGTTCTGTTTTTGTTTCATATGGAGTTGACTTCTCTTGTGGTGCATTTACTGGCTTGTGGGGGTTTATCTGCTGAACAGCTTCATGTTGCACACAGAGAAAATCAAGAACACACACACAGGAATACATGGAAGTACTATGGAAAATTAGTTATTTATAGTTATATATGTTTAATGACTGTGTACACTAAATTGGATTTGTCCTTTTTTTATTCTGTTGGTTTAAAAAGGTTACCATAATTTGGCACTGGGTTCTAAGATCAGCTGTTAAATCATCATCATACTGTTCAAGTCTAATTTCCTCATTTCAGCCATAATTCACGCGGTAACATTAATGTACATCTCTTGACATTACCAGATGTAAGCATCAACCCCTCTACTAAAGAAGAATGAGGACACAACAAAACCATGTCAGATCACGCTTTTGCACCAAGCACAACCTCCTGGGATGGTAAGATGGAGAGAAAGAGGATGGAAGATCAAGAGGGTGCATGGTGAACGTGTGGTTGCCAGGCAATATACAGTATGTGTGTATGTCACTATCATGCTTGGTGGGGACAGCTACTCAATGTTGCAGAGTGACCTACTTTTAATCCTAAGAGAGCGGTAGAGTGAATGGAAAGAAAGAGTGGGAGTAAGAGGACGAGCATATCTACTGGTTTATTATGTTGCAGGAGTAAATGAAATGCAGGAGGAGGGGAGAGGAGAGGAGAAGGGTGGAGTGGGAGAGATAGAAGTAGAAAAAAATGAATGATGGTCCAATCGACAGGGGAGAGGATGCACAGCTGATTGACTGGTTGTGTACATGCCGATTTTGGCGGGTGATGGTCAGCATTTATTCAGAAGTCTCATAAAATAGACTGAGTGGACAAAGGAAGCGTTTAAGTCATATCATTCTCAGAAATCTGGAATTGACTTATGCAGTAGCAAGCTGTACAAACACACACACACACGCACACGCACACAAACACACACACGCTTGTGTGTTTATGATACTAAAGAGACCACAACTGTGTAGCGTAGACAATCTCTACACAACTATCTTTAGAGCAATTTTTTATCTTCTCCACTTTTCATATTCATCCTTGAACAAAGAAGAGACGTTCTGCCATTAACAGTTAGAGTACATGAGACATCTCTACTCCAGGTACACGCTGTGAAATCAACAGCCAATCTGATGGTGTTTTTATCTTTATCTATTATCTATAATTTACATTTTTTTTTAGTGGACATACAATTACAAGACCACATGGTGGCCATCCAAATTCTCTGTAGGGCTTTGAGCCAAAGAGGAAACACAGGCAGAATGAGGCGTTAACCAGTTCGTTAACCCCTGTCAGTTTCTACTCTCACCCACAGAGACAGAATGGAGGCAAGGACATGGTGAGTGAAACCGGGTTAAGAGAGGTAAGATGGGAGGCAGATACAGATGTAGACAGAGAGAGGGGAAAAGCGTTAGAACATGAATGAATTAATGCTGTGTATTGTTTATTTGGAAAAGATTTGGGTCTAAAATTAGTTTTAGTTCATTGTTTTTCATTGGAAAAGAACCATCAAGAACACACACACATTACTAGTATAAGAATACTGTACATGAATGTGCGTGTTTATGTGCAGAACTAATGTTCCTTTGTTCAAGCCAACACAAATGAAAGGGTCCTGTCTGTCCTCTTTCTCTCTGTCTCCATCTATATCCTCTTCACTAGCTATCGCACCCCCACTCTGCTGCTCACACTCCCCATTCTGGTTGAAACTGCCTACCCTATTCCTCCCTTTATTCCTCTCCCCTCCTCTATTCATTTGTTTCTCAGCACTTCTCCAAAAAGATCTAATTTCTTAATACTACTATACAGTATATCTTAATACTGTCGCCATTTCTAGTTTATTACTCCTTGGCTTCTTTCATTCATTCCACTTGAAACATATCTCTTCTCAATTTTCCTATCCATCCATCAGGTCATCAACCCAGTCCTGACTCCCTTCTCGTCTGTGGTAATGTCGGGCACCGTCCGACCTCATTAGTACATCTGGATCTGACAGTGTGCTCCTTCAACCATTGCTACCTCCAGCACCTCCAACACACATGGCCTTGCCACTAATCCCCCTTTCCTCCATCCCTACTCTTTTCTCTTTGCCCTCACCTCCATTGGTGCTCAGCCAATGAGAAATCGCCCTGCTCACCATGGCTCCATAGCAACAGCCACACAAGGGTAATAAGGTGGGGGTGGGTGGTGGTGGGGTGGGGGTGGGGGGGTTAGTTAGGGAGTGTGAGGCTGGAGCCATGTTTGCCATTATCAGGCCTTGTGCAGTGTGTGTGCATGTATACATCCAGATGTATATGTACATGATTGGGGGAACAGTTGCAGCCAACAATAAAAGATCACACTCACACTGTATCTCTCTGTATGAACACTGTACACGAACACACATGAACAAACTGTAAGACCCATTACAATGCTTGGCCACTGTTTCTACTCTAAAGTCTAATCGACTCAAGAATAAATTCAAATTCTTAATTCATTATTTAAAATATCAACTAAAGTCCACTCTATTTTGCATAGGCACACATATGATGAGTGTTTATTAAACATATTCCTTTGCTTGTGCTTTTGATCTCAGAGTCCAAGTCTCAGAGGCAATGATGGACTCATTGTAAGAACTCTACATTTGAAGTAAACATAGAATGAAAGCATTGAAAAAGGTGTTGACAGTGGTTTACTACTCAGCCAACATCATATGATCAGAGAACTAATCAGAACCTCATGCAAAACATAAGGGGCTTTATCATTGTATCAGAATATATCATCCTGCATAATGTAATAGTAGTGAAGGAGATGGAGGGTGAGGCGGTTTCACTGTGTCCCTACACTGACACCCACGCTCATTTACAGCTTTAATGTCATCATGTGTTTTTGGCTGCCAGGCCTCATGTCCTAGTTTGCCATCATGGCCCCATCTGCCTCACCACTGTGATTCAATTCAGTCTACCACTGTCTACTCTGTGCTGTACCCTCACTCGATCTCTGTGTTTTGTGACCACTGAATTGACTCACTGCTAAAAAAAAATGTCTTTGCGTGTACGAGCACAAAGGGATTGGGCAGGTTTTGTGTATTGCATGTGTGCACACACATCTTTGTAAGAAAATGTGATGTGCTTTCTTTTTGTTGTGGAGGTATCTTGGATTGCTATCTGATACTGAATACATGTATTGTTTTATTGTGTATTGTGAACAGTAAAAGAAGGTGAAAACTACGTCCAAGCTGCTAGATTTCTACCATGACTGAAACATCAAACTCTCTAAACCACTCTGACACAACTGTCAGAAACTGTCATTTGTATAAGCTTTGGATAAGGGTTTTCAAAAGCGCACCTGTAACACTGAATTGTTATTTGAATGTAAATCAAAAGCCTGCCTACAAATTGTTGGGTAATTTTTCCAAATTTGAATATCACACAATGGCATATGCTGAGTCAAACTATGGCCTGGTGGTCATTGGGAGGCCTGCACTAAATCATAACAAAGAGAAATATTGCAGATGTCACTGTCCCCGTCTGCTGTTCTTTGGGATAACAGGCATTCTGATACAGCTGCTGTTAGGGATGGGCCGATCCGATAAAGTATCGGTATCGGCTTCCGATGCTGGCGATACTGACGTAATTCACGGATCGGAAATTTCCAATCCAACCTGACAGAATTTCCAATCCATGAGTTCTGTCTGTGCATTAACATTGTCTGCTGATTGACTCCACAAGTGATTCCTGCTGGCTGCTCTGCTAGCTGGCGGATTTCCTGAACGGAGGCGTGTCTAAATGAGACACAGAGATGAGACACGCCTCCATTCAGGAAGAGACTGGCCGCACGCGCTAGACAAAACACACACGGAGTGGGGGAAGAGGGGCGGGGTTGTGCATGTAGAAACTGCATGTCGCATATCCAACAACAACAAACTCCACCTAATGGAGTGAAATAAATAGTTATTAGAGTAAATAAATGATATTGTGCAGATATACACAGCCACTGGTAGATATTTAATAGAGCAGTGTTAAATTCAGTTTTATTCCAAGCTGAACAAAAGCTGTAACATGACATATATGGTAATAATTTGCCCTTGATAAAATTCGGAAATCGCGTATGTGAAAATTGCGATTTATATTCTCACACAAATTGAATCGTGCAGCCCTAAATAATGAGAATAATAATATTAAAGCAAACAGAGCTTTGGTATCGCAATAGTATCGGTATCTGCCGATATCCAAACTGAGGTATCGGCCGCATTTGTCAAACATTATCAGCAAAGGGATGCCAGGTACGTATTCTACTCAACAGTTCATCACAGGGGAACTGTTGATGGTCTCTTTTCCACATCAGCAACCATATGCCGACTCTGCAACTACTCTCCATTCATTCTGAACGTGATCCAGCTACATATGACACTGCTACCACAAAGTGGAGCAATGAGTTGATCTGTGCAGGATATCAAGACAGGGTCTCACACACACAGTGATTACGCAACTTACTGATGGGCACAACATCTGTGCTCCCACCAAGAAACAACCTTGTTTGGATCTTGACGTCGTGTACTGCCACTGGCACATTGTGCTCCAGACATGCAAAGTGAGCCGTGAACCTGAATCTGACAGTGAACTGTGACAAAGTCATAGGACAAAGCAAACTAAGCTCAAATGAGTGCCGGTACAATTCACGCATACAAGGTCTTTAGCATAAGAATTATCGACTCTTTGTATGTGTGAAAATGTGAAATGGCTAAGTGCCCAGCATTCACACTCTGACTTTGCCATGAGTTACCTGAAAGTAACACTACTGACCTATATTAGCACAGGATGTACAGGGGGTCCTCGAGTTACGACGGTCTCGAGATACGATGTTTTCGTGGTTACGACACATCTCCCATGAACTTCCTTGTTTCGGCTTAAGCGGTTTGCCCTGTAAATATGTACAGACTTCGCACGGGAACTAGTTGGTACCGGCTCTCCAACACCTCCACAGCTAGGCTACTCTGCGTTGTGTTTACTTATGTGAAATGGACGGCTGGCGGGGGGTGCAGCGGCAGCCGGTAAAGAGATGCATACGGACACAGATGCGTTCGTGATCGTGGCAATACCGTAGGTTTATTCACAACACAGGGTCTACACGGTTGATATCAGAAATCTAAAGGAAATGCTCATTACACTCGCGATATCAACCCCTACGGTGTGTCAAGAGGGACAAAAAGGCAATTCACCATAGTAAACTCTCATTTTAGCGTGGTGTTATAGCGACATCTAGTGGCACAACTTAGTATCTACCTTACATATGAATGTATACTCAGAAGCAAAGTAAAAGCGGAATATCGTCAAAAAGGCTGCATGAATAAAAGCAGAGTGGACTGACGGAAACGTGTTGACAGAATGTAAAGAATGTACAGTCAAGTACAGTTACTTGATGCTTTGGCATCTGTTCTTCATCCACTGTGTGATGCGACGCGTCGGGTAGGTGAGAAACATTCACAGTTTACTGGGAGACAAAGTGGTGAAATCATAAAAGCAACAAACTACACAACAATCACAGTGATTCCAGCATGGGTCCAGATGTGTGTGGAATGCACACACGTTCTTTGGCTGTGAGTTTGTCCTTCATCCCTTTTGGAGACACATGCGTGTTCCTGAGACTCGACAGAGTCTCAAACCTCCCGGAGTCACGTAATCGTAACCTTTCACCCACAGCGCCCCCCGAACATCACTCACAGGTTACTGGGGCCATCCCTCTTGGAAAATCTGAAATCCCGGTGTACACAAATGGCACCAACATTATGGTGAATCTCAGCGCTACGCATGCCTCGACCCACAAAGGTGTTCGGCAGTTGGAGAGTCACCGGTGCATTTTTGTCTGAGCTGAGAAAAGTGGCACTCAGCTACAACAAGTAAAGGCAGCAGGAAGAAAATGTGTGGCATCCATGGCATGACAGCTCCAGGTCACCAGGGGGAAACAAAGAGGGCAAACGTATTCAGATTAAAGCTCCCATCATGTGGCTAAAGCCTTTTTTCATTTTACACTAGGTCGAAATCTATATATCTATCTATCTATATCTATATCTATATCTATTACACTCGCGATATCAACCCCTACGGTGTGTCAAGAGGGACAAAAGGCAATTCACCATAATAAACTCTCATTTTAGCGTGGTGTTATAGCGACATCTAGTGGCACAACTTAGTATCTACCTTACATATGAATGTATGTTCCGACTTATGTCGAAAATCGGTTACGACACATTCTCAGGAACGGATCTCCGTCGTAACTCGAGGAGCCCCTGTATTAGTATAAAGCCTGAACAAAGCAGCTGAGATGTTTTAATGGGGAATCAAATACATTGTCTTGAAAAAGCAGATCGCACAGTGACAACATTTAGCTGATCTTTTCCTATAGGCATTGAAGAACAGAAAAGGAGAAAGAAAGGGGGATGGGGTAGATTTGTATGAATCCTCTTGACCAAATATTTGCAATAATAATTGTGTGACAGCATTTACGGTATAGCTGGCATTCAAATGAAAACAATTACAGCCCCGTGAAAAACATGATTAACAAAAAGAGAATGTGTAAATGTCTGACTAAAAGTCTTTTATTAATTACATTTTTTCAATCAGGCTAAAGGGCACATGTTACTTAGCTGCTGATCTACCCCTACATGGTGCCACAATCAAATTTAAATCACACATTTCTCCAAACAAAGAAACGTCTGGGTCTGGATGCATCTCCTGACACAACAACACAGGCTTATGCTCCTTCCCAACCAACGCTCCTCCAGGAAACATCATCTGGCTACTGCCATCCTGGCACACAGATAGTCACAGTCCAGACTGTTCTTGCACTTGGTTCCCTGATAGACGAATGAGCTGCCACATGTCAGTACATAGGATGGGTCTCTCTAAAAAGTACTGTAACCAAACCTGTCCTATTTTTGGTGCACTTCTTTACTTGATCTTTTGCAACAGACTTACAGTGCTTAACAAATGTATTAGACCACCACCAATGCTAGGTTTATGCCACAGCTGCCCTAAACAAACAGCACTGGTAACAATATAAATCGTTTTCTATGTTTCTGTAGTGGCTAATACACGAGTATGTAGAAGCTCTTTAACAAAAATTGTTTTAATGTTACAATATAATTATTATTATTGTTATCCATTCATGTCAAATTTACAGTTTCACAAAAAACTAACAAAAATAGTAAAGCACATTACTATTTCTTGATGAAGATGTCAAATTCTAGTTCTTTACTTGCATTCCTGAACAGAAAAATAATTTTTGTTATTTTAGACAATTCAAGCAAAACTTTACTTGTTTGGCAACTGCCAAACAACTAAAGGTAAATGTAATGTAAATGAAATGTAAATCAGGATGACGCATTGCCTAGATTGACTGTCCACTCCACTCTCGGGCTCGACTCCCTCTGTAAGGTTGCACCATGAGAACCTGTTCACGTGAGCTCAGTGTCCAGCTATCAGTCTGATTTCAGCATTCATACTAGCTGTTCTGCTTATCATCGTGTAGTGTGTATCATCCTGTTTGAATGAAAGCTAAATAAATAAACGACATCTATTGTTACTGTGTAATAATAGGTGTCAACTAGTGTGAAACACTCAGTTCTAATCAGTCAGTGAGCCACAGTGATGAGAGCTGGGTAAAAGGCAGACACAAAGACAGTACACTGTATCCTGTCTAATGTGATATCGTCAACCTTCTAACTGAGCTGCTGGCGTCAATGGAAGTGATGTTGAAATTGGGTTAAATGTATTAAGAAGGTAGAAGGTATGAGAAAATGAACAGTCAGACGGAGCCTAAAGCAGCAGGTCGAGCAGGGAACTGTGTTAAAAATCAGCTACATGCACCAAAGACAGACAAGATATCTGTCCAGTTGACTGAGGCAGACAGACAGCTCTCTCCCGCTTTCTCTCTCTCTTTGTGTGTGTGTGTGTGTGTGTGTGTGAGTGTGTGTGTGCGTGCATTCACGTTCACCACCATGGAATACAATTTTGTAACAAGGAAAAAAACAAGAGACAAAGGCTATGATTGTGTGTCAAGTACAGGCCAGTGGATTGTGTTGGAGCCATGTGGACAGTGGGTCGGCCGTCTTTGAATGTGAAATACAGATCTCCAGAATAGAATAAAAGGTCATCTTCCCGAACACACATCGCACACATCACACACATCGCACACATCGCACACATCACACACATCGCACGCATCGCACACAACACACACACAGCGCATCAGAGCCACTCAACCTCATGACAGTGTCAGACAGAGAATGGACTGATTTATTCTCCCCTACACACACACACACACACACACACACACACACACACACACACACACACACACACACACACACACACACACACACACACAATATATAAATGTACAGACAAAGTGTATGTCAGTACCTGTCAGTGCAGCTCTTGTATCCAGGGGAACAGCAGTACTGGGTGACTCGGTGTCTCCATCAACCTTTTATCATCAAAGAGAAAATAGTAAACACAAAAGAAAGACAGAGCAGCTGATGAGAGTCAAATCCAGCACCACCACCACGATGAGACCAAGCAGCAGATGGCAGTATGGAGGAAAAAACTAGACTCTGTCTATCTCTCTCATTTCCACTGTTTTCTTCATCCTCACTCTCTCTGTCCTCCTCTCGCTATCTGTGTTCTCTCACTCTGATGAGAGCTCCATCTGTCACAGCCCTGCTCCTTAATCCCTCCCACCTCATACATTATTAATGAGCCTCTCTCTCTCTCTCTCTCTCTCTCTCTCTCACACACACACACACACACACACACACACACACTCACAAGTCAAGTGCTTTGAAAAACCACTGCACAGTCTCACGTAATGTCTCTGTGGTCACAGACATGTTCTGTTTTCTCTATGCTTTATCTATCTGTCAGTTCATAACTATTTGCTTTTTTTTTCCTGTGGTAGATTAAAGAAAACCAAAAATATATTGTAACCAAAAAGATACAGTCATGTACTTGTATTTGTGCTAAAAGAAATACTATCATACAAAATAATAACTGCTGCAGCACTGCCCACTGTCTGCCCTTTAGTTGAGTGAGAAGTGTCTCCCTCTTGGACAAACATTGGACAAATTAGAGCTTTACAGGCAGAACTGTGAATAGAGACATAAGAAACCTCTGACATGCAGCAGCTAATGTGGACACATCATCACAAATCAATGGCAAAATCATAGGCATCAGGATATACTGATAATACTATACTGTTTTAAAATGATGAATTTGTAGAAATTTGTATTGAGGAACTGAACGTGAGCAGCACACTTACATTGCTACACATTTATTAGCAGACATTTCCATTTTCCAATAAATAAATAACTTCCATGTCCAATAAATGTAAGGACACAACAAAAATATAGGAATAGGCGAGAGATCATAAAACTGTCTCAACACTCGTGATTCCCTGTAGGTGGTGTTTTGTGATAAATTGTAGCCATTTTTTTACCTCCTGTTTTATGCAGTAAAGAAATCAGTGTTCAATTTTTTAAATCATGTAACCTATAATACATGCCACGCATGAACGCATTCACACACAAAATGCACAGGTCACGGAGGAGGCAGGGCCACTCATGCATGAATGCAAAGGAAGCATGCACAGTGTAGTCACTCCAGCCTCTGATGACACCTCTATCAACTATACAAATATAAAAAGAAAGATATGAAAGCTATTTCATTTTGTTCTCATTTTTAATCAATAAAATCACTGATATGTACATATTGGAAGAAAAAATGCAGATAAAAATGGTAAATAGGAGCGAGGGTGGTTGGAGAACGACTAGGGTTCTTCAAGACCCCCTCCCCCATTCAAATGTACAAATGTGTGTGTGCGTGTGTGTGTGTGTGTGTGTGTGCTGACATTTTGAGGTCTCTTCTGTGTCTAGCCACTCCCCCACCAAACAATCAATAACTCCTCAGCCGCTCTTACATTGCCGCTAGCTATGACATGCAAATGACCCTTGCATATTATTATAACATATGCCCTGACAAAAGAGGATTACCTCAAGACCCCCCCCCCCCCAACATCCCCTTAAGATGTGCACCAAGAAATTCACCCACACACAACAACAACACAAGCAAAGACAACATCAAATTATTCCCAGATGGACTCCAGTCAGTTGTTTAGACTCATTAAAACTGCAACAGACATCAAGACAATTGGACCTCAGCTCCCCATCACACCACAACACACAGACAGATGTACAAGCTCAAAACGTTTCAGAACTAAAGCTTGCTGCTTTGAATTGATTCATAATTCTTCTGTCCAATACCGTCCATCAGTAATGTTGCACACTATAGACGACAGTATGTAATTTGTGTGTCAGTACTTGATGTGACAAAACAGCAATCTCTTCATTTTATCTATTTCATACAATTTTATACAAAGTCAACAACTGGCAAATTTTCTGGGGGAAACCTGGTCTCGTCAGGAGAGACGGTGTCCATCTCACTTTGGCTGGAGCCTTGCTCCTTTCTCATAGCATTAGAGATTTTATTAGCTTCCTGGGTCTTATTCTGAGTTCTTAACAGAATTCTCAGAGTTCCTATCTAATTTAGTCCTTAAAACAGACAAAGTCATGATAGTCGGTGACTTTAATATTCATGTGGACA
>JAFBJQ010001712.1:142424-176625 GCA_016785345.1 Trinectes maculatus
CCCCCCCCCCCCCCAACACACACACACACACACACACACACACACACACGTGCCATGCACAAGCCCCTGCATGTCTGATGACATGCCAAGATGACACAGGAACAAGAGAAGACAACTTGGCTAACCATCTGTGGCATGAAAGCCATGTGAGACATCTGCACCAATCAATAACACACTCACTCTCATGCACTTACACAAGAAGGCGTGCATGTTGTTAAAGGCACATATGTCTACTGAATAGCTGTCTACTGCAAATGCAAACACAAAAAAATGCTGTTATCAGTACCACATATAGATATTAATGAATAATATTTAATCCCAGTTCATTTTAACCTGGTAAGCAATTATTTCACCATCTTCCAATCTGTGCTAAGTTTTGCTGTTACATGTGTATAGCAGGTAGTGTGCCAATGAAGTTACAGATGCCCTTGTTGAAATAATTTGTGAAATTTTATGTTGTTAGTTTGCTAAAACATATCTTTGACATGGTTAGCATTTTCTTTATTTGTGCACAACGATTAGTAATTCACTCAAAAATATATTTCAATTTGTATTAGGAAGGGTCAAAGAAGGAATTAGGTGATCACTTTTTATTCCTTTAGTCCTATTTTACATACACTTTAGATGTCTACTGCAGTTGACATGGTTTAAACAATACTAAGCAGTTTTGGCTCAATCAGCAATATGTCATCTAAAGCCACAGTGTCATGTAATCATCCTTATGTCCAAGAGTCACAAACATAAAGGCAAATATTTAAAAAAGCACTAATAGTGGGGCAGATAAGTATAACAATTGTGCATTTTGTGATAAAAGTGTGAAATTTGGTACACTTATAGCCAAGATTGGTACAAAAAAAATTTGGATATCGGGCTACTTTGAATTTTCAATATAACGGCCATTGCAGACATTTTTTTAAATGGCCACCTATGACAACAGTCTTCAAAGCAATTTTCCTATTAGCATTTAATATAATATGATATCAATGATGTAGTGAATGAATATATATACATAGTTCTTGGAAATTGTCACATGGATAATACATGAAGTCATTTAAAATCCAAGATGGCCACCAAGATTAGCATGAAAGTTGTACAAATTGTACAACTGGTCTGATATGGATGATGTCCATGTCAAATCATACATTTATTATGATAAAGATTTAAATCTGGACTTAAAAATAGTCCTGAAGTTTCTATTTTCCGTCACAATGGGCTGGGAACCAGATGACAAGCAACATCATGACCAAACAAGAAGTGTCCAGGGCTCTTTCATCAAGGATGTCTGCTCACTGGTAAGTACAATAGAGGACCTTGGAAACCCCTTTGAAGAAATGCTTTAATCACAAAACGTGATAAAAGCTTAGCTGCTGCAGTATAAGCAGGCCATTGGAAATCTAGATGCAATGTAGCTTATGTTAAACTTTTTAATGCGAACGTTC
Source organism: Trinectes maculatus (assembly GCA_016785345.1). Classification (NCBI taxonomy): domain Eukaryota; kingdom Metazoa; phylum Chordata; class Actinopteri; order Pleuronectiformes; family Achiridae; genus Trinectes; species Trinectes maculatus. The sequence goes on from JAFBJQ010001712.1 coordinate 143,864, forward strand.
ATATTTATGTGCTAAAATGTAAGTATAAAAACTTTGGTACTTATCATTTGTAATAATTTTAAAAATGAAGTATTGTTCTTGCAAAATTACAGTTTAACAATGTCATATAAAACAGTAGCAAGCTATCAGCAGTAAACCAAATGCATGAACTTTTTTTTTTCTGTCACCAAGCAAAAATATACCTACTTATAAATACTATTTAATACTAGAAAGACTTGCTTTTAATTAAACACTGAAAAAAACCCACAAAACAGTACTCAGAGTCCTTGATGTTGTCACCAGGTTTTAAGTTAGGTTCTTTAACAGCAAAATATCTTAAAACATGGCATTTATTATACGCTCTGGGAGCAATCCGAACAAATACCCACTAAGGGTGTTATGATACTTTATTTTTCAGACCAAGTACAAATACGAGTACTTGCCAACTTGTAGCCCAGCAGTAAGGTGATCATGCCTGTGGAGTATCTGAGTATTTTTCAAATACAAGTACAGTTACTTGAGACCGGTTTTGGTATTGAGACATCGCTACTACCAACTGAAAATATTTTAGTTGCCCCATTAGGTGACATCCGCAGTCTTATTTAAAATAAAGATACTACACAATTAAACCGCAGGTAAGAATACATCCATAACATCATAAGAATCATTTCTCTTTAGGTTCCACATACTTTATCACTCACTCTAAAGACATGGCATGCTTAAATGAGCCAAAGGAAAAAGAGGGGTCAGCCTATTAGGGGTGGCCTCCATTACTCACACACTGTAAACCTGTCAAGACTGATATGTGTGTATTTGTGTGATAGTGTTGAAGGTCACAAACTGTAGTGATTGTATGGTTTTATGATCATAACTCCCCTTTAATCCCTACCTTGGCATTCAAGTATGACCTTCAATGCGCCATTGACTTCAGATTACACTGCAGAATGTGAGCATGCCCACATACACAATCAAATCTGAAACAGAGTGCCATGTCCACACATTAAGGGTGTAGTTAATGTGTGCACTGTGTCCTGAATCTGTTCTACTGTGTGTACACAGTAAAAGAAACTAAATCAAATATCCAGATACAGAACTTAAACACAGAAAAACATGAAAATAACATTGAATTTTTATTTTCTCAGGACTATGACTAATTTAAATCTATAACTGACAAAGCAAAATGAAGACTGCATAAAAAACAAATTGTTTTTCAGAGCTTAAATGCAGAAGGTTGCTATCACCATCTTTTCACATTGGCTGCAGACAGGTCAACTACACAATTCCAAAGTTATTCCTTAAGCTTCGATAAATATATTACAAAATGTATGTTATCAACTATTTTATGTACGAAGTAAAAACAGGTCTTTGGCAAATATAATAAATCAAAATCACTATTCAAGGTCACCATACACAGGTGTGTAGCAGCTCTTAAGTAAATGCAGGCTCATTTGCCTTCCAGATGAATTTTCAAGGCATTTCAATTTTTCCTCACATTTTTCTCTATATGTTGTAAATATAAAGGATTAATTCACTTGTTACAGACAGCTACAAGCACACAACAATCACTAGATGAGTTCATGCATGCTTATATTCTGAAGTCACAATTAGCATCATTCAGCCAACGACAATCTGGAACACCCATTTTTCTCAGTGGTATGAACATTAGGGCGACTGGCCATCAATTCTGATTGGGACTGGAACTCTGTCCAATCAAACTAATGAATGTCATGGACTGGCCTAATTAAGTGCATTGAGATAAAACAGTCTTGGGGATAATTGGTGGGACCACAAAACCAGACATGTGATCCAAAACCTACCCTACCCAATGTGGTGCCCTAGGCAAGATTTTATATGGCGCCCCCTCCATTGACGATTTATATACGCTTACAAAAGAAATCGAATAGCATTGTTTTTACCATTGTCTTTAATTTAGAACATAACTAGAGGAGTTCTATTGCTACTATATAAAAATGATGATTCCTAGAAAAAAAAGGAAAAACCTAATGTTGTCTACTCTGCATGTATAATGTACAATGTATTTTTTTCTGGTATGCATATTAGATTAGATACAGCTTTATTGTTATTACAATGAAATGTTGACTGGCAGATGCAAAGTATTATGGTATTATCACTTGTAGTAATATTACTTGCACATTGCGTTCCATTTTAAGAGTTAATAGTAATAACTAGTTTTAATATAATTATATTGAAGGTGAATTTTTTTCCTGATTTTGTGGTGATGTGATCTGTGGAAAACTGCTCTGTTTTCATTGTATCCTACATTCATTTCCCTTCAGTTTTCTCCCCTAAGAATATTATCTACTATTTAATTGTCATACTACATTTTTTAGCTCTTAGCAGGTAAAGTGTACATTTTGTACAGTATTGATTTCTTTTTAGTTGTGCAGAATGACCAAAACTTTAATCTAGAGATGTCCGATTATCAACCTACCAATATTATCAGCCGATATTGGCATTAAAATTTAATAACGGAAAATATCGGTATCGGTTTTTGCTTTTTTAATGACACAACTTTTATACAACATGCGCATATTATACACCAAACACTTCAGCTATTTCTCCTCTAACCCAAAATGTCAAAATACGAGAGATGTGATATATAGTTTTTGAGATATTTTGTTTTATTTTGTTCACTTGAAATGATTTAGGGGTTTTTTTGGGATATATGGGAATATCTGTTAATGGTAAAAAAGTCAATAACGAACATCCCTACTTTAATCTATTTGAAATTTCTATCAAATTTCTTCTAAATGTAAATTTATTTGTATCTTGAAGAACTGTTCTCTAAATATTAAAACTCAGTTCATATCAACCCATCATTCACATATCCATTGAATCGCTCTTCTTTTTGGACTTAATGTGCTACTACGTTGATGCATACATTTAGTTTGCTAGATAAACTTTATTGAAGATTAACAATGCATTTTCTATAAGCTCACAACTTTTAATAATATGTGCAAAAGTAACAAAAACATAACCTAGAAAGTTGCACTTCATAGGTTATACTATGGCTGTGGTACATATCACAATTGTAACCAGAAAGTTGCTGAGGGTGTAGTTCAGAGGATGCATTTTGCAGCAAATTGTGATTTGTGAATATAGGCTGTACAAATAAAATTTGATCTGAATTAAAGAGAGAAAATGGTATTTGCGTGTGAATTGTAGGCAAATTGAATGAATTGTATGTAAAAAATATATAATATTTAATGCTTTCTAACTCTAAGTGTCATTTTCATCCCATTGAAGCCTTTACTGTTCATTTACTTTCTGTTCATTTTACTTTTACTTTCCTAACCCTGAGTCTGATACTGGAAGAGTTTATCTCTCTCAGATATTCAACACTATCACCCAGCATTATTGCAATTTTTATGATTAAATTAATTTCACTAATTTATAATTATAATGAAACTCCAAATAAATAAACCGAAAATAACAAAAAGAATCACTCTTGTAACTGTCATAGTCACTTTGTCAAGATACAAAGATCTGCTTGAACAACAGAAACAGTCTGTAAGTATTAAGTATAGGTTTGCAGAGTTTAACATTTTTTTAAAAGTCATACCACAAAGGTTAATTGGAATGAAAATTGTTGCTAGTCTGAACAGTGATAGCCAGTGATCTATAAATACTGGATTAACATTCTACAATAAAACATTACCTGAGGTCGGACTGAACGTCTGTCTCTAAGGGCTGTGATCCCCTTCCTGTGCATAAATAAATACATAATGAACAGTACGAGACCACCTGATGACTGACAACAAATCACAGTTGACAGAGCCGGTTACCAGAGCAGTCAAATTAGCTGCTGAGTGAATGAATTAACCTAACTCCAGATTAGCCTATTGGTTTCTTTATTATATGTGAGACATTTCAATCTTACACAGGTCTTCAACTGGAAATAAGAGTTTGATTATAGAATTATTTTTTACCTTCATGTCAGACTAGATTATGGCTGTGTGGATCAGAAGAAACCTGTATAAAAGCGGTGATAAAATAATATCAGGGATCTGCAACTGTCATGTCTTGTTTCTGTGTTGGTATTATTTCCTGTTTTATTTTGAAACCCTACCCTCCTTACGTTAGGTCGCTTCCCACTTCCCTTCAGGTGTTTCCCATTGTCCTGATTGTCATCACCACCTTGATTGTTTCCACCTGTTTCCCCTCCTTCAGTTTGTTAAATAGTCTGTGTTTCCCTTTGTCTTGTGCCAGTGTGTCTTAGTCTGTTGACCGATATCACGAGCATTCTGATTCCAAGCCATAGTCTTTGTCATCGCAATTCGTAAGTCGATATGTCTCTTTAAGAGTATTTTTGTTTTGTAAATTTGATAGTTTTGTTACCTTATCATAGCCATTGTTTTGTACTTTGTCAGATTGTTTTTCCTCCCTTATGGAGCGTTTTCTGTTAGATTGATTTTGTTGGTACTTTTTATCTTAGATAGGTTTTCTCCCTTTTGGAGCGTTTTTTGTAGTCTTTGAGTTGATACTTTCATGGTCGCTTTAGATTATAGAGAGAGTGTTAGTCAAGTTTCATAGCTTTGCTTTTTCACTCTGGAAAAGAGATCTTTGTAATAAAGACTGTGAATCAAGTCTCTGCTCCTGGGATTGAAGCCTTTACTGTTCATTTACTTTCTGTTCATTTTACTTTTACTTTCCTAACCCTGAGTCTGATACTGGAAGAGTTTATCTCTCTCAGATATTCAACACTATCACCCAGCATTATTGCAATTTTTATGATTAAATTAATTTCACTAATTTATAATTATAATGAAACTCCAAATAAATAAACCGAAAATAACAAAAAGAATCACTCTTGTAACTGTCATAGTCACTTTGTCAAGATACAAAGATCTGCTTGAACAACAGAAACAGTCTGTAAGTATTAAGTATAGGTTTGCAGAGTTTAACATTTTTTTAAAAGTCATACCACAAAGGTTAATTGGAATGAAAATTGTTGCTAGTCTGAACAGTGATAGCCAGTGATCTATAAATACTGGATTAACATTCTACAATAAAACATTACCTGAGGTCGGACTGAACGTCTGTCTCTAAGGGCTGTGATCCCCTTCCTGTGCATAAATAAATACATAATGAACAGTACGAGACCACCTGATGACTGACAACAAATCACAGTTGACAGAGCCGGTTACCAGAGCAGTCAAATTAGCTGCTGAGTGAATGAATTAACCTAACTCCAGATTAGCCTATTGGTTTCTTTATTATATGTGAGACATTTCAATCTTACACAGGTCTTCAACTGGAAATAAGAGTTTGATTATAGAATTATTTTTTACCTTCATGTCAGACTAGATTATGGCTGTGTGGATCAGAAGAAACCTGTATAAAAGCGGTGATAAAATAATATCAGGGCTCTGCAACCCTTGAATGAGGTTCTCCATAGAAAATCTTCAGCAGAGTCAAATGAAATCTGGTCTTGGATGATTATAGTTCCTGGTTCCCAGGAAGTGGATATACTCCATGAAAGCTTTATATACAGTACACGATACAACAAAATTTGGTCTCGTTGTTTTTAACTTATCACACACACACATGTGGAGCAGTGGGCGGCCATGCAAGGCGCCGGGGGACTATTTGGAGGTTAAGGGCCTTACTCAAGGGCCCACAATGGTGTCGAGCAGGGTTTTAACCAACAGACTCTTAGCCCTCTTGGTCTCAAGCTTGGTCTAGAAGAGTAGACCGGAGAGGACACAGCCTTGAGAGGGACCAGTGGTATGAGAGTCCGACATGTGTTCTCCCAGCTTGCCTCCTGTCCGACAGGACATCTGTGATCCACCTGCTGGTGAAGTCAGACACCCTCAGCTTGGACAGCATGTCTTTTAACAGAGCTGGATGACAATGTTAAAGTCGGAGCAGAAATCCACAAACAGGATCCTGTTGTGGGTTCTTTGGGAGTCCAGGTGCATGTGTACTGCGTCATCTACAGACCTGTTGGCTCTGTTAGCAAACTGCAGGGGGTCCAGGAGTGGGTCAGTAATGGCTTTGAGGTGGGACACCACCAGGCGCTCAAATGATTCCATTACTACAGAAGTCAGGGCGACGGGTCTGTAGTCATTAAGTCCTGAGATCCCTGGTTTTTTTGGCACGTCTTGAAGCAGACTGGCACATGGCATGTCTCCATTGAGGTGTCTGTCTGTGAACACTGGACACAGCTGATCACCACAGTGTTCAGGATGGATAGAGAGACAGTGTCTGGCCCTGCTGCCTTGCATGAGTTCTGTCTCTAAAAGCAGGGGACCTCAAACCTTTTGGGGCCAGGGACCCCTTACAGGAGAGGAAAATTTGTCTGATTGGTGGCTGCACAGTGACGTCAACTCACCACAGCCTTTGGTGTCCCTCTGGTTGATCGATGAGAAACAACCTCATTCAAAAAAGAGTTAAATGTTATTACAACATACAAACTTATGACGTTATAGCGTGAAACCTTTCAGAAAGGTGTGCTGAGAGTGGATCAACTGTCATCATATGGCTCATTTACAGGACTTGGTTAAGACTGGGGTTCAGACATGGGGATATTTTCATTTTCATCGACTCTTTGAACGCACCTTGTGGCCCAGGGTTCCTCCTCCGTTGACGGTCGCTTTGCCGTCAGCCAGAGACACTCGCAGACCCCTCGGGGTCCAGGGACCCATGTGAGAATCTTGGTCTTGAAGAGTCTGTTGACATCTCTCACCAGGATGGATAGAGTCATCGTCCTTGTGGTGGGGGAAGAGTGTGCAGCTTTGGAGGGGCCCTGATCCCTGCTGTGCTGGGGGATTGTGTCAGGTCTGTCACACTGCCTTTCAAAGCAGCAGTAAAACTCATTCAGGCTGTTGGCCAGGCATGAGTCGTTATTGTTGTGGGGGACTTTAGGCTTGTAGTTGATGATCTGCCTGAGCCATCTTCAGCCAGAAGCAGAGTCACCGGCTGACAACCGGTGTTGGTGTATGATGTCACAGTGTAAAATTTATGAAATCACCATTGGCATCTTCAAGTTTGTCCTGGTCCAAGTCTTGGTTAGTGGCAGTATAACCTGACCACAAATTGAACCCAGCCATCCTCTGCCATCTTCCACCCTTTCTTTTCCCTAAATGTCTTGTCTACTGTCGTAGTGTTGTTCTTGCCTTTTGTTTGAGTGTCTGATTTTTTTTTGTATGTGTTCTTTGTAAAGCGTCTTTGTGTACTACGAAAAGCACTATATAAAACCTATTTATTATTATTATTATTACTGTTATTACACACCTCTCTGCACTGACTTTGGATTTGTCACCCTCCAAACATCACATAGAGACTGCCCCCCACCCCCACTGGATTATTCTTCAAACAGAAAATAAACAGAGGAAACAAACAGGAAAATCTGACAAAAGTAAACATAACCCATGAAAAAACACAACAGAACAAAAGAATTAGATGTGGACTATTAAACATAAGATCACTGTCATCTAAGGCTGCTTAAGTGATTGAATTAATCTCAGATCATAACATTGATCTCCTATCATTAACTGAAACATGGCTGCATCCTGATGAATATGTCAGCCTAAATGAATCCACTCCTCCCAGTCATATAAATACTCTGTCCTTTCTGTCTGCTGTGACTGTCTTTTTGAACCCATTTTTAATGCAAAACAATAGAGACACTGGGGATTGAGTCCCTGAGGCAATAGGTGGAGATTTGGATCACAGGCCCAGCACAAGTATGAAAAGACTACTCCCCACTGAGAGCACTAATGAGACGGAGCAAAATGACAGAGAGAGCGAGAAAGAGGGACAGAGCATTACTGCCCATCTGCTGAGGTGCTGAAAGGAACGGGGGGGTGTTGAGGATGGTGGTGGTGTTTTTGTGTGTGTGTGTGTGTGTGTGTCATGTCTACAACTGGTTTCAGACATATGTATTACAACCGAAGAGTTGTAGAAAACTCAGAGAACATTATTGCTGAATGACCAGACGTTTGTGGTCAAGCTGTTTGCTCACTACAATTAACAGAAGAGGAGGAAGAGGAAGAAGAGATCAGAGTACAGATCATCATAATAAAAATGATCATCACTTTGAGAGAGAGAGAGAGAGAGAGAAAGGTGTCAAAGCCAATCATATCAAGTGACAGGCTGGATGGGTTAACCGTGATCAATGCACCTGCCAGACCCATCCGAGTATAGTGGGAAAGCCCTGCAGGGTGAACACAGCCAGCAGGCAGGAGGGCTGTCCTTTGTTATGTCATCTATGTGGCTGAGCTAATGAGTAAAGCCTTTCATTGTGGACACTCCTCACCTGCTTGGCAGACAGGCCGTCAGTTGGAGGAAGATGGTGCAGTGACAGATGGGATATATGGTGTGAACAGCCCTCTAGGCATCCAGCTATAGTTACACTCAGGGTGGAGTGGAGCTGGAGGCTCAGGTGATACCTCACAACTCTGTCCAACACACAGCTACTGTCTTCAACAACATTCACTTCAACAACATTGGCTATCACAGACTTTCAGTCCTGACTGAAGGAGCTTCATTAGCCGGTGAGAGGATGAAGTGGCCATTGCCTCTGGTCTTAGATAACAGAGATAACAGCCATCACTTGTATGAAATGCAGAAACAGTGCTTTTAACAGCTTTGATCCACAGGAGAAGCCCAAACACACACACACACTGGGGGTTGTGGAATAGGGATCAATAGCTTGGGGTTCCCCTCCATCTCAATCCAGTGTCCCACTGTGGTTCGGCTATAAACAGAGAGGCAACTTACTTTACACACAGCCCCCAAATGCCAAAAACACTCAAGTATACAGAAGCCAAAGCACACAACTGTACTAAAACGCTTCCTTTCCTGCAACACAAATTCAGCACAGGAGGAAAACGATCTGTAGCAAATCAAGGCCTGTTTTTCCCCCTCTTTCGCTCCTCTCCTCAAACATTCCTTGGCAGTAACTCTGAATCCCCTCACAGTATCACTTGATCATCGCGGACACACATGCGCTTCATGTGACTCCACTGATGAGATGGCCCTGCAGAGGCAAATCACAACAACTACTGAGGGATATTTGTGTTTTGTACAAGCTCAATCTTATCATATTACGATTACAATATGATAATGTTATTATTATGATAACATTACTATTATGACAACATGTTATGGTAGTAGCTTTCTTACTGGTCAGCCTTATAACTTCTGCCCTCAGAAAGAGGCAGTGATGAGTGAACTGAGGATGTTTGTTTTCACATTAAATTAAATCAGAACTGGGATCATATTCTCTCCATCCTCTGTTCATCCTCTGCACTGAAGCCCACCAGACAGTGCTCTGCCACTGGCTTCAGCTCCACACACTCCATCCTTCTTTCTATATTTGTCCATATTGGTATGTGCCTCTGTCTCCTTTTCTTTCTCGACAGCTTTCCCAACACTCATGTTTCACTCGTCCTTCTCTCATCGAGTCCCCTGCCCGCCCGTTTGAGGAATTGTGTTTACATGGACAATATGAGATCATTGATATCAACCAGATGTTTTGGCTCTGTCTATGAGTGACTATTGTTGTTCTCCCATTTTGAGTGAACGTGTGGTTTTGTTTCTCCAAACAATAAATAAATCCACCAATATCGATCTTAAGTTACATTTCACACATGAGGTTTTGTTCAGCTAATTATTTGCAAAAGTGGAATATGAAGTACTTCTCACTGTATGTGTCATGTCCTGTTTCTGTGTTGGTATTATTTCCTGTTTTATTTTGAAACCCTACCCTCCTTACGTTAGGTCACTTCCCACTTCCCTTCAGGTGTTTCCCATTGTCCTGATTGTCATCACCACCTTGATTGTTTCCACCTGTTTCCCCTCCTTCAGTTTGTTAAATAGTCTGTGTTTCCCTTTGTCTTGTGCCAGTGTGTCTTTGTCTGTTGACTGATATCACAAGCATTTTGATTCCAAGCCATAGTCTTTGTCATCGCAGTTTGTAAGTCGATATTTCTCTTTAAGAGTATTTTTTGTTTTGTAATTTTGATATTTTTTGTTACCTTATCATAGCCATTGTTTTGTACTTTGTCAGATTGTTTTTCCTCCCTTATGGAGCGTTTTCAGTTAGAGTGATTTTGGTTGTACTTTGTATCTTAGATAGGTTTTTTGTAGATTTTGAGTTGTTACTTTGATAGTCGCTTTAGAATATAGAAAGTTAGTTTGTCAAAGTTTCATAGCCTTGTTTTTTCACTCTGGGAAAGAGATCTTTGAAAAATAAAAGACTGTGAATCAAGTCTCTGCTCCTGGGTCCTCTCTATATATCGGCCTGACAGTATGGCAGTATTCTCTTGAGTATGAGCAAGTTGTGAAAAAAAACATTTCAGTTCCAAACATTGTGGACCACTCTCCTACAGTCCAGATCATCTTTAAATCACAGTTTCACAAGATTCAGTAACTGGATCTTCACTCCACTCATTGTTTTGCTGTTCAAAAAAAAAATAATTTCCATAATGTTTCTGAATCCATTATCCAATATCAGTGATGTCAATCTAACCTTTTCTGACTATCAGTATAGTATAGTATGGTGTAGTATAGTATACATGAGAAATGGGGTGAACCACATGTTCAACCACACTGTTAAACAAGGTTATGTTTATGCGATCCATTTTTAGTCATCTCAAGTCTTTCAAATGTCAGTGGGAATTTAAATGTAATAAATAAATTAAATTAAAATTTCTTCCATAAGGAACAGAACATAGCGGGTTTAAGTATTAGCCAAGCATTGAGCCCAGGAGGGTAGCGGTTCTAAATCCCATGCCAGGCAAGCAGCACACATATATACACATCATGCCAGATCATCATATTGATGCCAGCAGGCTTCTGTAATGCAGAATTAATTTACTTGTTACTGGTCATCGCACCATTAATTAGCCACATGGCTATGGCCCATCAGGGCTAGACTGGTCATCTGCTAGATCAGGTCAATCATGTTTCAGTTTGTTTCCATGTATGAACTATATTTCCTGGATTTAATCAAGCCATTTAAAGATTGTTATTCAGTAATGTGCCAATATGATATACGTTTGCTCAGTATTAGTGTATTGAGGGTGTGTTCTGGTCAGGGTGGACCAGCATCTTACGTATATAAAGCACCAACCTGACATGAAAAAGCATAAACAGCAAGGGTGTGTAAATCAACTGTGTGTTCACGCATGTCAGCATATTCCAGGGAAATTATTATTACTAAATAAACCTGTAGTAAACAGGGACACAATCACTTAGTGGGCAGTGTACAGTATGTGTCTTTGAATGTGTGAAGGATGTATACAACACTGACATCTATTGGACAAATTCCTGAACTGCACTGTGTATATAATCCCTCAGTAATCTTTTTTGGTGGGGGGTTCTAAGGATTTTTCAAATACACTTCTTGCCTTTTCTTATTGTTTTGAATGTTCATTCGGTTCAAGAGTCTGACTCAAATGTCTGCATTCCCATGTGTCCTGAAAGCTTGCAATTGTTGACATGTTGGAAGGACAGACTACCCAGTATTAGTAGGGGGTGAACTAGTGTCAAGGGTGGTATGGAAAATGCACATGTTGGGAATGGAGCTCCTTTGTGACAGTTCAGCTGGACAGCTGCAACTGTCAATCTGGACTCAACAACAATGTCCAGCAACATGTGGCTGGGTGGGTAGAGAAATGTAGCAGGCAGGGTTTAAACTGGAAAAGCCAATGTAAATGCAGTCAGCAGGACACAATCACCTGCTGTTTGAGTGTGACAGGTTGGAAAGGTAATCAACACATCTGCCTTCAGAAATTTTTAGGGGCAACACAAAAGAAGCGTTTGAGGCATGCTGAGATCATTATCACCACATGAGACATATTTTCAAGGGAGTGTCCACAGCATTCACACGCCTCTCTGCTTCCTTTCCTGTCAGTCAGCAGGGGCCGTCAATCAAACTGCCAATACCTGACACCATGGATGGAAGAAGCTAATTGATATTATTATCTTTATCCTGCAGAGCAACACAACATGAACACACAACACAAAGCATACTGTATTAACATACAATAAAGCTTTCTGAATTAGTATAATGCTGTGTGTGTGTGTGTTTGTGTTTGTGTTATTTCTGCTCACCAATTGTCACATTTTGTTGCATCAATGCAACACATTTTCCAGATCTGCAGCTTGTGAGCCCAGTCAACAATAACACAGCGCTGTCTTGTTATGCTTCGATTATCTCTTTGGGCTGATTGTTTAATAAAGCAAACTTGCCTATATTTTAATAATTTACATCTTTTTCCATTTCCATTTTCTTTGTAAATATACTTTCTTCTTCTTTTACACATCTGTTTTGTTTTTGTTTTTTTAGCTCTAACATGTACAATCCAGTGCAGCACTATCAATGCCCCGCCCCACGCGTTCAGCTCTGTGTGTTTCCCAGTTGGCGACTGAATGACTCCGAATGACCTTCAGGTTCTGTGAGTGACGAAATTTCAGATGCCTGTGTCCTACAATGACCCCGTCTCAGACGTGTTCCTCGCTAAGGTCAAATAGAGATGCTTAAACTGCAGGCATGAATGGCTTGGAAGATCTGCAGACATTTATCTTGCCAAAAGGTGACCACCTTGTTGTCTAAGTGACACACTGTCAGACAATGGAGTAATGCAGTTCTATTCCATTCATTAGAAGCTACAGCTTATCCACAGTGGGTCGCAGGGGAGCTGGAGCCAATCCCAGCTGCCAGGGGTCAAGGGGCACGTCACCAGCCAATCACAGAGCAATATAAAGAGAAAAAAATAGAGGAAAAAATTACATTCATACTCACATCCACACACAGACACATGCAAACGCCAGATTGGAAGATCCAGTTTGGACTGGAATTCAAACCAACGTGCTGCCTAGTAACGCAGTTATACATGTGAATTAAATGTGTTAGAACAGTCTGTCCACACTGCCTGTCTGTCTACCTCCAGGCTGAATATGCACCACATCAACCTTCTTCTGAATGGAGCACTGTATGTTTTTTCACCATGAATTAAAGATGGCAGTCCCAACAGCCTCCATGTTACATGTAACTGTTGTTATGTTTGTGCTGAGCTCGAGCAGCCGGTTCATGGTCAGTGAGGTTCTACTGAAATCAATCTGGTGGGTCATGATTAAAGGTGAAAACAAAACTATATTTAGGTGGAAAACAAGCTGGGTGTCTTCCGGTGTTGAGAAACCGGACCCGAAGGTGTCCTGCTTAGGCAGTGCTAACGAGCGGCTAAAAGGTACAGGCTAAGCTCTCCTAGCTTAGCCTGTACCTTTTGTCAGTGACTGCTGATTGTTATAAGGACACAAACACTGGCTGTCTGTGATGTGTGATGATTTAGGTTTTATTGTTATGATCAGGAGATATAAGCACAACGGTCCAGAAGCCCTTGGCATGGGGAGCGTCATTTTACAGAGGTATTACGTTTTTACTTAAGGTACTTGTATATTGCTTGATACTTTGTACTCTTCTGTTACCCACTATGTTTTAGAGGAAAGGTTTCACTCCAATACGTGTGTCTGACTGAGGACCACATTTACGTGTAACTAGCAGATTATGTTTATAAACAAGTGACAAACCTATAGGTTATGGTGCCATGTAAACACAAAACTATGCCTGTATATAAATAAAATATATCTTTTATATTTTATTTCTATACATCTTTTATATCTTATATCTTTTATTGTTTTATTCTATTTAGTAGTCAAGGTAGTTAAAATTAGATTTTTTTTCTTGACAGGCATTGTTTTATGTTACTACATTTAGTGTTTATTAAACTTCAAGTTGTTATTTATTGCCTGTATTCCACTCATTTTAGAGTTAAAAAGGCATAAAATATGAATTATTTTGACTACAACGCATACTCTGATTAAGTATATTGTCGTAATCATTATAAAACAGTTTGTGAATTGGGTTTAACAATGACATTTGTTTCTTATAGTTTTTAAAAGTGACACAAAATAACATCTTCTGTCTTCCCAATTAAAACTATGAATTAATCCATAAAAGAACACCAGTAACAATAACAGTATTACCATCGTAAGTCACTAACACACAGCGAAATAATATGTGAGCATTCTCTATCCTTTCAAAACCATGGTGGTTGCATTTTTGTTCTCCTACACACATTAAACAATATGTGTGTTTAATAATAAGGTTAAAGCACGAAAAGCAATCCCACCCATTCATATACAAATGCTGGTCAACTAAAATACTCCATGACGAATAAACTGATCAAAACCTAAACCTCTACTCAATATAACACAGTCACTGCATGGACACATATAAAATATAGAACAAAGTCACTGTGTGATGTGCTGTGGCACACACAAGTCCTGATATTAGATGGACACACATTTCGACATACTACAGACATACACACACGCGCGCGCACGCACACAGCAACAGTGAGAGGTTTTGTGGTCAGGGCCATGAGGCCTAACCAACCAGGCTCAACTTTCCAGCCCCCCACATCTCTGCTCCTCTGTGAGGACCCTCCTCCCACACATCACCTCCACACACAGGCCTCTGCAGATGCACAGCCCTGTCCCTACACGGCAATGGAGCAGTTTGCGCACACCAGCGCAAATCCCGCAGAGCCGCAGCTGCAGCAGCAGCGGGAGATGCGCAGACAGAGTCTGATGTGTTGGACTCGGGGCGTATGCACCGGGAGCACTGCACCACAATGAGTCAGGCCACTGTCATTTTCACATCCTCCATCCTCACCATCACACCATCTCACCATCACACCATGTCATCATCTCACCATCTCACCATGTCCTCATCTCACCATGTCATCATCTCACCATGTCATCATCCCAACATCTCACCATGTCACCGACTCCCTGCGCCAACCGCGCCTCAGCCTCGACACCACCCAGTCCCTGTGCGTCACCGTCTGGGAGCTACGACTCCACAGACAGGATCATCACGGAGCTTCCAGCAGAGAGAGTCTGCTTACCCGCACTGCTGCGCTCCGGCTCCGCTCCGGCTCCGCTCCGGATGCGCTCCGGCAGCATCAGCTCCGCACAGGCATCACTGACACGCAATCCGCCTCCGTCACCACAGCCCTGACTCCGCGTTTCCTGTCACTGCGGTGCTGCCCCCCACCCCCCCTCTCTGTTTCTCTCTCTCTCGCCCCGCCCCTCCGGCGTAACACGCAACCAGAGGTGGTGACGGGGGGGTGGGGGGTCAGAAGTGCCATTTTCACATGAGAGCAGTTCTCCGTGCCCACTGACTCATGTTATCACACACTCTGTTCCTCTGTGCAGAGGAGGAGGAAGAAGAGCCCCAGGTCCTCCATCCTCTTGAAGCCTCTCAAGCCCTGCGTTGCTGCAGGAGCTGCATGGATTCGTCCGCTCTGACTGTAATGAATGGGGTGATGTTGATCTTCTGGATCAGTCCATCACAGAGCTGCACATACAGTGTGATGTCTCTTTGACACTGTGGTGTTCTGTGTGCTGCGGAGTGCTTCAGGCTGCAGGAAGAGTTTCTGCAGCTCATGCCACAAGTTAGTTTGACTCCACCTGGACCAGAAAGCAGTTCTATGTATGAAATGTGGGAAGATCTGCTCAGGAGTCTCTGGAACATTGGCACTAGTATTCATTTTGAATGGTACCTTACTGCTTCTTTTGCTGCTGTCAGGCATCTGCTGCTCTTTACCTGAAGTCACCACTCTGAGAAACTGTCCATCTACGTCCTCAGCTGTATACTGACCAACCGGCACACTTTGCCATGATGTCCTCTCTCACCACAGTTGTAGCATTCTTGGATGGCCACTTAAATACTGGATGAAAAGGTGAGATATTCATCACTGGTATGTTTTCTGTCTTGTCTTGCTCCGCAATGTTTTCCTGGCGTTTTCGTTGTTCCTGTGCATCTCTCATAACAAGCACATTTATGGATAAAATAAAATGAAAGTTGTCTGAAGTCGTATAGATTATGATTGTTTGCTACTAATCTGCTCAGATTCTAGGACAAACCAACCCCGTCAGAGCTAAACACCTTGTACTGTTCTTGTTTACTTTCACATATAATGGACTCTATTCAAAACACTACAATTCTGAGATCTGCTTTACTTATAAATATCTCAAAGAATGTTCATAACACTGTATCGCTGTAAGAGGAAAGAATAGCAATTAGGATCTGAAGACAACTCCATCAATAAATAACTAACACTAAGTGGATTTTTGATGCAACATGATAAGAATTGTGTTGTTGACATATTGCATATTCTCTTTTACGAGCTCCTCTTTTTTGTTTAATTTTTAATCTTTTCTTCTTTTATTTCATTTATTCATGCATTTATATTGAATGCTCTTGCTTGAGTTGTCAGATTTGACAGAGAAGTTAAAAAAAAGCCAAAGAATCTTATTTAAATATAATGGAAGATCATATAAGAACTGCTACTGTAAAATAATACAAGGGATAGTACATTCACACTTCCGCTCTATCCATCACCTCCATGTTTACAGCTTTCATATGAAAGCCACTCCTAACCAATTCATCAACCATATATTAACAGCATATTTCTCTGGAAAATCAACAATAACAAATATGTTTAGAAATCCTGTTTTTTTTTTTACCACCATATGACCTTTGAACCCTATATTACCAAGCTCATTCAGTGTTGCTTATTTCAATGGAGAAATATTGCCACAATCAAACTTACACTATATGCCAAAAGCATAGAACTTTTAGTATAGAGCCTAATCTTTTCTCCTGCCTTCATTGGCTTTCAGTAAACATATTTTCATTGCATGCTTATTGCATATGTTAATGGTCTATATTCAATTGCATCTTCTGCGTTTCTGTAGGTACTGCTGTTTTCAAAATGTGTACATTGACGTTATGTGAATGACTCTGAAACTATGTTTAAAAAGCAATATATGTATGAGTTATTTTTTTTAATCTCTGCATTGTGCACGATCTTAGCTATTAAACAGCTGAGTAACATTCTGCTTATAAAGCAGTGGCTGTTGACAACATCAGTGGATTAGAAATGTTCATATACCACATTTTATTGCATAACAATAAGACATATATTTACATGTTATAATACCAGTATCATACATTCTCTACCTGAAACTAGACATTTCAGGCATGTCACAGTTTACTATTTGCTGTTATTTTGAATTCACTTAGACTGTGGTGTTCGACTCCAGCTGGCCCTCTCTCTGGTATGAAGCCTGAAGTGTGTGTTTAGGTGCGCTGACTGGTTAAAACATTTCCCGCAGACATGGCAGCGAAATGGCTTCTCTCCCGTGTGGATACGGTGGTGCCTCTTCAGCATACTGACCGTGGTGAAGCTCTTCCGACACACTGCACAGCTGTATGGCTTCTCTTTAGTATGCCAGCGCATGTGGACTTCAAGCTGGCAGGCGAAACTGAAGCCCTTCCCACACTCTTTACAGCTGTGCCACCTTTGGATGCTCTGGCTCGGGTGAGAGGAGTGAGGCAAAGGCTGCTTCAGGGATCTTGCATTCCTTATCTGCAGGATGTGTGTACTCTGTTTACCATTTGTTCTGTGTCTCTTTGCAGAAGTGGCACTAGAATCATTCGGAGTACAGCTTGTACAGCTTGAGTGAACAGGCTGAGATGATGCTAAAGTTTTGGCTGATTGCTGTTTCCTGTCATCCTCGCTGTCACTCTCTGTCTTAAGCCCCTGGGATGTTAGCTGAGGTGTGGAGACACTTTTTTTTCTGCACATATTCTCAGCTGGCCGAGGGTGTAAGCTTTGTAGCAGCTCATCGTGACTACAGCTTCCTTCCTCAGAGTCTCTTGCTTGTTGTAAACTATCAGTTTGAATGTTTATGGGGTTCGGCTCTTCTTTAACTTGTGGGACCCGGTGCTGAACATCTTCTCGGGGGTGAGGAGCCTGTGGTTCTGAAAGGTGACAAGCATCACAGACATGCTTGGACCATATGAATAAAACCCTGAACTTTACATTGTTTAACTTAACACCTGTTGATCAAGAATTCCACGTGTGTCTTCTTTGTCCTTTGACAAATTACCAGGTTCCATTGGCAGATTTACATCTATATCTCATGTAAGCACTGACCTTTGTATGATTAGACTCATGTATTTACTATGGGTGGCAGCTTTTCCTTAAGTGTAATTTTATTTGTTCTGCCATTTTTATTTCCTCTTGACATCTTCAAAAAGATTTAGTTTACCCAAATCTCGACTGTTGATTATTGACACTTTTACCAATCATTACAACCACTATTAATGTATCTATGATGGTGAGACAGTGTACATGACACTGGGTGAATGTCTGGGTGATAGTTACAACACTCTACCTATAATCTGAGATGCATTATCATTAAACATAGGTGTAATTTGAAAGGACTTGTGGGTTAGCAGTGTGTAGCAGCAGCAGCAGCAGCAGCATTAGCATTAGCAGTGGTCGTAGCAGTAGCATAGCCGCTCGCTGCAGGTGCTCACCTGGCTGCAGCAACAGCAGCCGTTGGACGGCGACGTTGAGCAATCGTCTGAGCCGCTCATTCTCCTCTTTAGAGCGGAGGATTTCACTCTGATACTCTAGCAAGGCGTCTTTGACGGCGCGGAGAATCTCATCACCAGCTGCCGTCAGCCTGTCGTTCACAAACACGTTCAACAGCTCCAGCTGGCTCATCTTTCCGGATGCTGTCGCCCTTCTGTTTACATCCACTCACCAGGAAACTGCTGCGACACCGGCTTCTGAGTCCCGTTAACGCTCACTGATTGTTCCGCCCCCTGCTGGACGGGAGACTCTGTCCTCTGTGCATTTCATGTCACAGAAAAAATACTTTAAGGGACCAATGCAAATTTTTACTTTCTTTTCACTCCCTGGCAGCTAATGCTTAAAGGTTTTCCGATGTCACCTCCTTCATACTTAATTTTAGCTACTCTGATGATCCGTGTTTCGTAGTTGTTGGATCCCCTCGACAGACAACCCCCGTAGTCTCTTGTGTTTTACCTGAGACTAGAAAAGAGGCCATCACAGTCTGGGTCTAGATAGTTGAGCATCATACCAGTAACAGATTAATGGTATTTTCTCAGTGAGTGAGGAGTAACATCAGGTTTTATTTGTATACATT
This sequence comes from Trinectes maculatus, assembly GCA_016785345.1. Lineage (NCBI taxonomy): Eukaryota > Metazoa > Chordata > Actinopteri > Pleuronectiformes > Achiridae > Trinectes > Trinectes maculatus. Next base: position 162,905 of record JAFBJQ010001712.1, read on the forward strand.
AGTTGTAGTCACAGATCAATTTGCCTCACAGTGGTTTGTCTTAATGCAAATTTGATCATTACTCTGTTGGTCCTCCATGGAACCTGATCCATGCTGACAACATGGATCTGGATTATATTTACTATTACAGAGAATAAGATAACAGATGATACCACTGAGTATTTTTAGGGTTTAAGTTTATTTTGACTTAACCTCCCTTCAGTTTGATTACATGGCAACTAAAGCATTCTCAATAGATAGTCCTGCCCAACTGAATGTTAGATTATTGTGTCTGATTTTAGAGTTATTGTTTACACTATACGTTTATTCTGGATACCAAGTTTAATATTCTGTTAGTATCTTGCTGTTGGTCTAAACTTCCTATAATGTGCACTGCATACATCATGTTTCTAATCTCCTTATAACTGAATTTATTCAACCTTAATGGTCTTTTTTTTAAAGAATGGAATAAAGCAAGCAGTGTGATGGACTTGACAGAAGCATGAGTTATTACTAATACATTTTTCAAAATTTAGTGTTGTTCCCCAAAGTTGGAGCAAATTTTAAGTCACTTTTACATGCAGATTGTAAATAAAAGCTCTTTATTTACACAGCGATTTAACAAGTCACTCAACAGTAAGCATGAGAAAAAAGGGTCACATAAAGAAGACAAAAAGACAATACACAAGCTGATTAGGACAGCGTAGTGGTCAAGCAGATAGCTGTTGGTGTTGTATACTGCCTTGTGATAGACTAGTGACCAGTAGAGGTCTGCTGCCCTTAAGTCAGGTGGGGTTGGGTCTGGGTCACCCCTCTAAATTGTGGATAATGGATAGTTGGACAAAATGACCTTGTCACAGATCATACTAAAACTTTTCAAAATTGCTTAACACAAACAAAAACAAATAGACAAGACAGTTTTGTCAAAATGAGTTGGTGTTTGTGAATCATATAAAGAGGATTGTAAAAAAATACACAGTTCCTGAGGTGCTCATTAGGAAAGACCAGAGATGGTTTAAAAGGTTATCCCAGACCAGGTGCTTTAAAGTTTTTCCAGTGATTAAAAGAACTGGTTAAAATATATATATCTATATATATACACACACTTCGTACATAAAACAACTCAGCGAGGTAAAGCCACATGTAAAACAATAACCCCATAAGATACCGAGTGGAAAATAGATCAGGTAAAACATTTCAATGTCATACTCTTGGAACTAGCTGAGCGACAACAATCTCGTTCACTTGGAAACAAAAAAATAAAAATAAACATAACAGAAGTTAATTGGGCTCAGGCTACTGTTGAGTGCAGCAGTGTTTATTTCTATTTTCAGCTTGCAATACACTTTGCATACTCCGTAAAAAAAAAATAGGTATTCTCATTATTCCCAACATTTAATGTTATTCAGGGAACTTCTGACAATTTCAGTATGCACTTAACTTCTGCCAGTGACCGGGAATTTCTCTGGTTTACTTTTCAGCATGTATATTTTGGACACTGAGCATAAACAGGCATAAAAAACTTTCAGATTAACCTTCGAGTCATAAGGTGATTACCCAGACGGGAAATGAAAAATGACTCAGATACAAGATAGAACTGAAATATGTATGCAATTTAAAGTTAAAATAAATTATATATCTTCGAAAATTTCTAAGGGTTCTGTGGTAGATAAAGGTCTTGATTTCTTTCAATACAGAATCTTTTAACACAAGACAAGGTTGTTGGAGAGATAGCAGGTTGCTGATTGTGCACAAAGGAGCTCTCAGCTGTCAATCATTTCTGACAGTTCCTGGAGCAGGTCATCCTCACCAATGCCAGGGTCCATGTCTTCCTCCAGATGGTCATCAGTAAACTCATTCATCAGCTCCTCAAAGTCATCCACAGCTGAGGTGGAGGGAGTAGCACTGGAGGTGGAGGGGGTGCGGGATACAACTGAACTTCGTGCCTTGGACTGAAGAGGTGTTTTCTGGACTGGACTGTTAAATACAGAGAAACTATTTAGTGACTGACAATTCTGTGAGGCTTTACGTTTTGGTACTCGATAACACCAGATTTGGCAAAGCGCTTTTAATTGGAAACAACAGATTCAAAAAGTAAAGACCAGGATGAAAAGGCACGCCTGTTATTTGCTCGGGGATCATCTAATGGATCTAACAGCTACAAAAACTTTGAAATCAACAGGGATTCATACAAAATTTATTTCACTTGAGGTTTTGTTTTACACTTGCTGCTACTACTTTTAGGTTTTGTTTCGTATTCAATTTCGAGAAAAAATCAAACCCCTTTCTTGTGAAGTGATGTTTTTAGTTCACCCTTCCATCCTTTACCTGTAAGACCTTTGAGGGTCAGAGCTGCAGCCAATCCCAGCTGACACTGAGCATCAATACTAATATGTCCCTGTTCATGTTTTAAAGTCTAAGTTAAAACGTCTCTGTGGACCTCTACCTTTGGGGGACTGCACAAGTGTCTTTCGTAGTAGCCACAGTGGCAGTGGCAATGGATTCCTGGCCTTGACTCTGTTTGAAGACTGGGACAGACTGGAGCTCTTCTCTCAGTGGAGTTGAGCTGAAATCTGAGTTCAGCAGGGTGCCGGGACTGTGTGGATCAGCAGAGCTTAACTGAGCTTCTGCTGTGGACTGGAACTCCTAAAACAAATTTCTGAAGGTTATTAACAGCACTAGATAAATTATGAAAGATCTAGTTTCAGAGATAGAAAAAAGATTAAAAAAAAAAGATAAAATATCACCATCAGCCCGCTGCAACCAACTCACCTGCGTTCCCCTATGCATTGTCTCCTGCCGTTGCTCTTCATTCTTCCTACAGCTGCTCTTTAGAGGTTTCACAGCAGCAACAGCAGATCGCTCTGTTCCCTTCTTCTGGTCTGGTTTCACCTGCACTGCAGGCTTCATGACAGAAGGCTTCACATTCAGTTTGGGCCTCACTGAAAAGGAAGTTTTAACGATAATAAATTACATGGGATAAGAACTAAGGGATTGTTGAAATCTCTTTTACATGACACTTAAGTGTTTCCAGAATGTTGATCATAACAAAATTAATGAAACGAAACAACACCCCGCTAAAAAAATGCATTTCCTGAAGAAAATGGATGTATTGTTGTTGAATTTACATTAAATGCTGTTGAATATAAATTAACCTTAGTTAAATTACCTAGTTAAAAATGCTAAAGACTAATACTTACTTAATAACAGAATACTTACCATCCTTAATACAAATAACAAAACAAACAACAATTTAAAATAATTGCAAAGTAAACTTGCCTTAAATAAGATGGGAATGATTTGTGCTTCTGAACAAAAATGTGGAACACAATTATTATTCCCTGCTCTCCAAAGGCAAGTTTCCTTGGCAATCAAACAAAAATGTGGGTTGCAAAAATACAATATAAATAACAGAACTTGGGGGATACCTTTTGTGTCTCTGTTGTGTTCTGGGGATTTCTTTTGTTTACTGCTAAGTGTTTTGTCAGTAGTAGGAGGTTCTGCAGTAGGAACCTGTCGACCTGCTCTGGATTGCTTTTCTGTTGATAGTACAGTGGAGTTTCTTGTGTCTTTGGAGGTTTCTGGAAGTGCTCCGGAGCTTTGAGGACATTTTAAGTGGGACTCCTGCCCTTTTGGATAGGAGCTCTGTTTAACAGGGACTGAGGTCACAGCTACAACAGCAGCAACTGTCGTAGCAAGATGTGTTGTGCTGTTAAGTGGTGATGTTGCACTGGATTTGAGGGGCATCGGTTTACGAGCAGGGAGCTTTTCGGAAGAGGAGGTTGAGTGGGGGGTCAGAGTGGAAGAAGGTGATGAATGTCTATTAACAGGAGCCTGCCTCTTGAGGATCCCATCAACAGTCTGCTTCTGGGAATGCACTTCTTCAGATAAGACTTTATCCTGCTCCTCCATTTCCTGCTTGCGAAGGCGCTTCTCTCGCATTATCTCCTCAAAGGTCTTGACCTTGACATCGTTACTTGTGGCAAAACTAGTCTAAAAGACACAGGAAATTTACATATTACCTACAGTCAACACAGAAACACTTAACACAACCAATACTGCAATGCCAACAAGTCTGTACCTCTGAAGCAGCAGTTTGCGTTTTCAGTGGCTTTCCTGCAACATCACCGCTCTTCTCTTTTGTAATGCTGCCTGCTGAAGACAACAGAATCATAAATAAAAATAATGTATGAAAGAAGCAAATTCAAAATGATTTAATCTCAAAAGACATTGCAACAGCAGAACATCCCTTGTGTTGTATGTGAGGTGCGATGCTGTCTTACTTAGAGAAGCCAGTTTGTTGATGTGCAGTCGGTGAGACTTCTTAACCCTATTTTCCTCATTATCAGAGGTCCTCTTGTTCTCTGGCTCCATGGCATGCTGTGCCTGTAACATTGCTGCCTTCTCCCTGCGGATCTCCTCCAGGGTCTTCACTTTAACTTCCCCCACATTTGTGGTCTCAGGGACAGGTTCTGTTGTATCTGACTCAGCTTTCTCCAGACTCAGGCTTGGCTTCTTCAGCCTGGAGTTCTGCTCCTCCAGCCTTTTCTTCTTGGCGTGAAGGACCTCGGAGAAAGTTTTGACTCTGCCAACAGAATCATCTTTGACAGTGATGACTCGTTTAACTCCTCTACTGGCTCTAGGTGTGGGGGTTTTGGTGCTTTCAGGGCCCCCGAGTAAAGGGCTATCATTCTGGCACTGTGGCTGACACTTTGATGCCTTCTCCTGTCTGATCTCCTCCAAAGTTTTGATGTGGAACTGCTCAGGAGCATTGTTAGATTCAGTGTTTGTCTCAGCTGTTGACAAAATTGGTGACAGCAGTACAGAATATTTTACTACATCTGCAGGTTTATTCTTTCGTCACAAGACAATGAGCAATGTTCAGGTAATATCTAATTTTCTTTCACCCTTACCTGGGTGTGTTGGTGCAACAGGAACAGCAGGCAAGCAAAGCCTTTCTTTCATAGACTTCAAAGCTTTGAGACGCAGAACAAAATTAATACAAACTTTGTAAATTGCTTTTTACAAACACAACTTAGTTAAAACCCAAAGTTAAAACAGCAGCATATGATGAGGTAAGTCATTTCTGAGCAAGTACTGATATACTTACATTTCTGTGGGGGCTGTGATGCATCTTCCTCAACAAATTTGCCCAAACGCTCAGCAAGGCTCCTTTTTAGTACGAACCCCTCCCCAACTTTTAAACCTAAAGCAAGAACGTGAGGTTCTGTTCTATTATTATTTTCATTTACAGAATTTGAGTCATAAGACAAAAATGTTAAATTAATTTATATTAAGTTCATCTTGTCAAAGAAAGTTAATTTACTGGTGCCAGGCATCTTCCTTCCAAGTCTTGCAGTCACACTGGCTCTAGGTCTCCCTGTTTCTTCGAGTGGAACAAGTGGACCTAAGGTAAAAGAGGATCCAGACTCAATCAAGAACAGGATAATGAATTTCGTTTTTAGGAGTCAAAATAAGTATTACTATGATAATGCTATAATTTTCTTGACATTTTATGTTTCACATTTATCTTAAGTTATCAAGCTGAGGTTTCAGCGTGTATGCCTGTTTCATCTCATCTCATCTTCATTAGATGTGAAACAAAGCAAATTAAGATGCTTCTTCACAGCAACCGCAAGTAGATAATTCAGAGCATCAGGTCTGAAACTAATTAATGCTAATTATTATTTCTAGTCACCTTCTACATTCCAATTCTACTGTTATAAACAACAACTGTCATTGAGCTCATTGTCAAGCAAGTAAATTCATAGATTTGCACAATTTCTTTGATTCAAGACCAAAATGTATCATCTGAAATTAGCAGAATCTAGCAGGAATGAAAGAGAAATTTAGTTCCCTGCAGGTTCCTTATCTTACCATCTCCTGCCTCATAGAGGTCTGGTCGAAAAAATGACTGCAGATTTTCTTTCTCTCCATTGGCCAAGGTACTCTGAATGGGGTAACCAACTTTCTTCATACTAGCCTTCAGAGCCTTCCTGAGCCGGATCTCCTCTAAGGTGCTCACTCCAAAATTCAGTGAGTCATCTGACACAGGACACAACATCATACCATGGAAAATCAGAATTTTGTAGTTTTACGGCTATCACTACAAATCATGTTTCTTAAGTTTTAATGCATCCAAAGTTTTTGTGCGTGGCCGCCTACCTGATTTGGGTAGCTTTCGAGGAGAAGGGCCAATCTTGTTATCCTCTCCCTCCTCTGAGAACATAAATAAACAACTGGTAAAGCCCACAGGAAATACTCTACTACTACTATCATTTAAAGGCAGGAATGTTCCTATAATAATTTAAGAGTAAGATTAGAAAACAAAAACAACCACTTTTGAGATCCCTTCAACTCACCATCTTCATCCTCATCGTCATCTGCAGGGTTAATCACCACTGGTGGGTGGGTGGGGCTTGGTACCGCCTCCTGAGCTTCTGACTTAATGACCCCTCTGAGCTGGGGAATGGCTACAGTGAGGAGAGGGGCAGCTAATGGGGGAGCTGGATCCTCAAGTGGCTGCTCCTCATTCTTGCTTACACCTGGGAGAATGATCCTGACTATAATTGCAGCCTTTTTACAGGTGAATGTACAATTATTTTAAATAAAGGAAGTCAGCTCACATCTATCAGGTGGGACAAAGACACCATCAATGCAACGGGCCTTTTCATGGAGGAAGGCGCAGTGTGGCTTCTGGCAGCCAGCTGGCTGATTCTCCCAATAACAAGGTATCTCCTTTCGGTTTTTCTGTTTTGTGCACAGGATAAACAGTATGTAACTGCATGCATGGTGGACATAGGCTGATCACATGGGCTGTCCATTAAACTGCATTGATACACACATTTAACAGCAAAACTGTATTAAAACGATGGTGACATAATAGATTTTTCCAGGGTAAAGATTTTATTTTTTTCATCTTTAATGATGCAGCTGTAAATACTGATGTTCTGGATGTTTTTAAAAAGACATGAGACAAAAGCAATTGGATGCATTGTTGTTAGATATCCAGTCATAAAAATGAGATTGCATAAAAATGCCGTAGTCTAACTTAGAGATCAAATTTCATCAACAATTTACATGCACTTAATTCTTATTTAGAGTTTTGACCCTTTCTGTCATTAAATATCACTGAATGTTTTGTAAGAGCTGTTTACAATCAATGTTTTGATTGTAAGGTTCCTCTACAGTGCACTTCCTAACAACTCCAGTGGCAGGAGCAAAGCCCCTCTTCCAGGTTTGGAGAAAATTTCTACCCATTGGTAACGGCCACTAGGGACACAATGGGCCTCAAAATTAAACTCTTTTAGTTTTGCTTACTGTGATTTCCATGTGGCGAAACTTGCAGATCGTGCGAAAGCAGCGTCCTTCTTGCCACATGTTGCAGACCGTCTCACTGCCCATAGCTGCCTCACAGTGTCTGAAAGGGCAACTGTCTCCCTGCAGCATAAATAAAAGGTATCAAAATACCTCTGGTCAGCTAGTGACACAATGTGTATAATAGGTATGGGCTTTTTTTAGACTTACTTTAGCGCAGGTAGAATAGTAGAAGAAGTAGCAGTCATCTCCATGGTTGGTCATGGTAATCCTGCTGTGTCTCGTTTGGCCAAGGGGGCAAGGTTACAAACTTTTAACCTAGCGGATGGTTCTCTTCAGGACACTCCCTGACAACCCAAAACACAGCAACACATCAGGACTAAGACCCTTACTCTATCTGCAATTGTATTGTAATGAAGCCTGTGTGCGTTCTCTTTTCCTAAGCAGGATTTACTCTACCTTTTACAAACAGGACTATTATGACCACATGCACAATATTAGTTGGAATGACACATGAGTAAGATTACCTACAGGGTTTGTCATTAAATAACATGCTAACCTCAACCAATGATGGAACTTGCAGGTGCAGAAGTTAATTTAGACATGCAGTAGGACTTGTATAACATATTTTTGAAAAGCATTGTTAGAGCATAATGCCACCTTTACCTGAGGTGGTTCAGAAACTTCTCTCCCTCCAGAACGCACTGCTGATAGGGTGTCTCCGTAGTGGTATAGAGTCCTGAAGGAAGACTTGATCCATGAGATAAGAGAAAAAGGGGGATGGATCGCCCAGACACTTGTCTTCCTACGATATCCTTTCTCTGTGTCATCTTTATCTCCACCAGACTGCTAAATATTACTGATGCCGTGTGAAATAAAGTCCTCTGGATTTTTTTTATTAACTGAAGAAACCAATTAAAAGAAATAAACATGGGAGACACTGACTGCCTCAAAGGTAAAAAAAAAAAAAAACATCCAAAAATGCTAAAACTGATGAGGTAAAAAGGGGATAAATGTGGGTGGGTGGAAAAAATCCTCAGCTTCTTCTTGTACTTGCTGGCATTTAAAACACTTGGTGACAATTGCTGATGGCAGCAGAAAAAAGGCAAGATATTCAATCTTCTAGGTATTATCAGCTGTAGATTAACCACACTGAAGGAAAAAAAATCTTCCGCCACTGGATTCTCATGAAGGACAAGCTATCCACATCCAGGAATCACCACAAAGGGCCATGGGAATGACTTTAGAACTATAAACTATACAAAAGCTCTCGCCAGGGAACTGAAAAGGGGGGGTTAATAGGAGACAGACATGTGTGCACAAGAACAAAGGAGACAGTTTGATATATCCACACAGAGGTACAGCATCATGACACAGATTTGCTCCCAATAAAGATTTCAGGGCAAACTGGAATTTCGTTATACCCAGTGAGATCCAAGTCAGTGAACTGACTGACAATTTACTGACTCACCGTCGCTCTGCTGCATTAGCTAGCCATATATTTACCAGTTTCAAGTATCTAATCCATAATCAAGAACAAGTAAATTTGCAATTTTCCAGATCCCACACCAGTTGGGTTGTTTATTTACTCTGGATATGCAAGTCCTTGTTCGACCATGATGACGGCCAGCTTGAAAAACAAGTCTGCCGTCCATCTTAAGTTGAATTTAACAGGCACTCTGAAAGTACAACATAGCACACTAACATACAGAAATAACAAGGCCTCACAAACGCACTACCTTCGCAGCCACAATTCGTTTTAAATTTAGCAAAGGTTTAATGGAAAAGATCTAAAGAGGCTGGTTAGAATCGACGTTCATTGATTAATAACAATGACAAACGTTACGGCCTGCGTTGGTGTAAGAGACGTGTGGTCAAGAATTGAAAACCAAGACAGTCAAAAAAAAACAATCACATACTTACTGTTGAACAATGGCAAGTAGCCCAAAGCTATCTGGAACGATCTAAAAGCGATTCCCAGTAGTGAATAAAAAATAATATTCTGCAATAGCCAAAAACTGTCAAACACCGCTTAACGATATGGGACTTTGGCTGAGCCTGGTAATTTAATTTTCGAGCTGGTTCAGGACGCCGATGTTCTGGTGTCTGCTCATCTAAATTGAGGTTATTAACGCTAAAGAGGGGCTTACCCAAACCATTCGCGACCTTAGCGTTAGCTTTAGCTAATCATAAGAACCGTTGTTTCTTTAGTGACTATCTATATGTTAGCTATTATTATTTTTCACACTAGTGTACCAGAAATGTAGACCAAGTGAAGTATGCGGAATCAATTACCCGTTTCAGAATTCAACGTATTATTAAAGGTGCGTAAAGGTGTAAAAACCCAACCTTCTTCCTTGACTGCGACAGTCCGAACTGTGACTTAGTCAAAATGGCGGCAGCGGCAGGGAAGGCTAAACGAGGGTGGGCCACAGTGGGCCAGTGTGCGCGCGCAACTCTTCTTCCTCCTCGTCTGAACGGCGGTTGGGGACCAGCGACACAAGCACATTACCGCCACCTTCTGCTCCGGAGGCCTAGATCGAGCATGGAACCAGAGATGAACTCCTACTACCTACATTAAACTCAAAGAAGGTTCTACGTTGGTGACAGGTTCATCAAAGCTTTAATGTTAAACTGTTGCTTTAATGTTAAACTGCTGAACCACAGTCCATCTCATCTCTATCGCCATCTCCGATCCATCTCCCATCCCATGCCATGGGTGCTGGTTGGATGAACATCTGTCATCTGGCCTGGAGCCCCTCCCAACATTGAAACACACCGGCTTCTCTCCCTCTATCACATCATCATCACGGCTAAATATCTCCCATATAAAATCCACAAAATGATTTACAGTAATTCACGATCATGAATAGAAATAATAACCTCTTAGTTAGATTTTGTGTGATTGATTCATGCATTAATTCTGTCATTTAATCTGTTTTGTATTGATGTGTGGGTGATGGTAATAAAGGTCTATTTGTCATGAAACGTCATCAACGTCATCAGTATGTTTTCAGTCAGTGTTGAAATATAAACAATCAGGACATGAGATGTTTATGTTAAACCTTTGGCAGTGTTTTCCATAGATGGGGCAGTGATTGTGCTCATGAACTGGGGTGATGGTCTACTGCACTCTGTGAGCATGACCATAATTACACCACAGTTTGTTTCTTGAGAAACAACAGAGCCAAACAGGCACGTTTTACTTTTTTACATTTGCGTGCATTTCAAATAGAAATAGAATATGCCTAACGTTTTCTGGGTAGCGTGTGTTCATAAATCACTCCAACACGAACCATTTGTTCAAACAGTGAGGCTCTATACGTCATCAGTGCCGCTCAGCCTTAACGAAGCATGTCTCCATACTCGCTGGATGAAAGACTTTCTGACTTTCCCGACGCACGCCCCGAAGCCTCCACACATGACGTCACATCGCCATTCACTACATGCCTCCTGTTGCTCTGCCTCGCGCTGACAGGCAGTAGCCGCCGTATGGCAATTCACGGTTCGAAAGTACAAGGAGTATCGTTAACTTAGCTTTGCAACTAAAATAACAACCACCCTGCATTTGTGTCACGTCTTAATGGATACTACTCAGGTAGGTGACGAGACTAAATACCCAGTTTGACAAGGGTTAGCGCTAGCATGTTGCTAGCAGGGGTTGGCTTGCAAGGGCAGGGCCAGTTGGCCGCAAGGTGACAAACAGGTATCGACAGTACTTTCGGTGCTAATATGAACTCCAGCTCTTCCAATATATTTGTATAGGTTTGTTATCTCTCTCTCTCCCTTCACCAGAATCTGATGTCTGGATTCTCTCTCGACCTGGGACCGTTGAAAGAACCCCTTGGATTTATTCGAGTCCTAGAATGGGTGAGTAAAGTCACTTTTTTCCAGTAGTGTCAAAATAGGGGGACAGTTATACGTTAGCCATGTATGTGTTGACCCACACATATCGTCTCACACGTCTCATCGTATCAGAGTTGTGTTCACATCTGTACTTAATATACAGTTATCTATCTTTTCCACATAATTTTATAATATACTTTTAATAAACCCGATTAATGTATTTTTAAATTATGTACCTATTACTATCTGTTGTTGCTTCTGTTTTTATTTGTGCTATTGGTAACTGCTGGATTAATAATTTATTTGTACATTGTCTTTATAATTCTGCACATTGTAGCCCATTAAAATATTACCTGGGTAAATAACGTGAAAAGTAGCTTATTTATAAATCTATAGTTTCTAAGAAAAATTATAAGTCAATTTTAATTGTACAATTAGTAAATGATAAATGAAATTCTAACTTCTCTCTGACACTTATGTCACTGACACGCCATATGCAGGTACGGGCATCTTTTTAGAATTACACATTTCATGCTACAGCTTGTAGAGCTACTAATCTGTTTAATGCTAAGCCAAAAGGAAAATTCAAATTTCCTGCTATAAACCTGTCTTAAGTAAAATCGAGTTATGTGTCAAAAGCAGGGTTTAAACTGGAAGTACAGTGACATTTTGACTTCAGTATTATAATAGTCCAGATAAATAATTGCAGTTGCACAGTTTCACACCAGACCGCTTACTCAAAATAGAACACTTCAGGAATAACCGCTCTTTTGTTGCTGCTGTGCAAACTGCTCAGTTACACAATTTGTGTATACAAGGCGTGAGTTTGTGGAGCAGGCATATCCTGTTGGTAATTAACATGCAGTATACAGTTGCTGTAATTTTGTGTTTGACAAAGATCAGTTTTCTTGGGGGGGAAAAAATTCGGACAGCAATAAAGTTTAGTTTAGAATTGTGATTAAATTGGTGTGGCTGTCAAATCTCAATATGATAAATATCATTCACAGTGTCTTGGAAGCAGGTTTGTTTTTTGTTATGCAAAGTTCTTCTATCGCTAAGAACTACAAAAAGTCAGATTTTGACTTTTATACAAATCCTCATTTTAGAAACCACAAAACATAGAAACCACTCAGAATAAAGATACAAAACACAGATGGTTAGCCCAGTCTGATTCAGTTGTCCTCTGAGCTACATCCCCAGCAGGTGGGAGGAAAAACTGTCAAACACATCCCCTTTAACACGGGAAAAATGCAGAAACCTCAGACAGAGTCACAGTGAGGGATCTCTCTCCCACGGTGGACAGAACTGCAGTGGATGCTGCATGTACACAACACATCAACAAAGTGAAGTGGTCTCAATTATAATAACAGTAGCAATTAGGGCTGCAACTAACGATTTTTTTTGTAGTCGACTAATCTATAATCTAATTTTTCGATTAGTCAACGATTATTGATTATTTATTTGCTACGTTTCCCGTTTTTAACAAAGTTGGGTATTAATTGGATTTCATTGAAAACCAGTGTATCTTTATGTGTATTGAGCTTTGTGACATGTATTAGAGGCAATGTGTCCACTAGTAATGCATATAATAGTATAATAGTAAAGACGCATATTTTTTTGAAATGGGGCTTAACTGGAGGTTTCAGTCCCTGAAAATGAAGTTAACGTTACTTTGAAAAACTCCGGGTGTTCCTCAGACACGTGAAAAGGTGAAACACAGTTTTAGCACCGTAACATGACGGTCGTCGTCGGCTTTGGATCTCGTGGTACGTGTTGTTATGGAAATTATTTGCCAAAAGAGTAAAGACAACTGTTTCAATAACCCAGAAAGAATCGATTCTATCTTTGTATGATTTATTTCAAAGGCAAAAGCATTTGAAAGACCCAGAACACCGAGAAACCCAGTGAGCTGAGCACCAGTGAACTGAGTAATTCAACAAAGAACACAACAGTCTTCATGGCCTTATCCTCGGGATGTTCGCCTCCTGGGAGTTTGTCCTTGGGATGTTCTTATCTTTCTCTTCTTGTCTAGCAGTCAAGTTAACAGGAACCAGCCTTTCCTGTCATCCTCCTACATGGCTCAACACATTACAGATAAATTTTCCATCACAGTGTAAACGAAATTAACATAATCTTTTAAGAATGTGGCCTTAAAGTAGCCTAGCTATTGTTACTTTATACTGAGAGATGCTAAAAAAGGGAACAACTTACCCATCCGGAACTTTGGATGCCAAAACTCGATAGTGCACCTGACGTGTTTATTTTCTTTATTTTCCCGACAATACTCCCAGACTTTAGACATTCGCGGTCTCACGCTAACATCACTATGCACCTCTGCTTCAGCCATCGTTGCTACTGCATCGACTTTGCTATTGCTATTGAACTTCTTCAGTGTTTAGTTCAATATGGACGCAGATGGTGCAGGCTATTGCCCATTACGTTTCCGGTGGTACATTGCAACTTTATTTGCATGTATTCTAATGAATTGAATAGCGTTCATCATGTTGCTTAAAATAATATACGACTAGACGACCACAAAATTTCTGGTCGACCACATTTAATAGTCGACGTCGTCGACG